>OZ024940.1:23995857-24595857 GCA_964017235.1 Sabellastarte sp. h YS-2021
TAATTTCCAGCTTTCACTTTTGCTCAGTTTTTTTTTTTTTTTTGGTCAATATTAAATGTATCATACCTTCCTCATTTTGGACTGAAAATTTTTGATATTTCAGAGAAATATTCAGATATTTACACAAATATATTTGTTTAAAAATCTAATACGCATATTAATACCTCTATTATCTCCTATTATCTCACCAAAATGGCAGAAACTTTTTTGGTTTGGACAACTAAAGACTACCAAATCACATTGTTTTTTTTTTTTAAACTGATATGACATTAGTAACCACAATATGGCCTTAACCTTAAAGCCTCAGTTCAGCAGACCTTTATGTAGTGCAGATCTCGTACTTTGGCACGTTCTTAATTTGGTTGTACAAAATTATGTTTTTAATGCTTCCATATGTAAGATGCTAACTCATTTTCAATTTAAAAAAAAATAAAAATAAACCGTCTTGTGGTTCACCTTCAGATTTGTTTCGGTCAGGGATTGAAACAGTCTGCTAGTTTGGCTGATATATTACACCTGTTTTTATCTTAAATTTTTATACTGGATTGTTTGTTATATTTGTTCCGATTTTGCAAAACTTAGATAACATTTTTACTTATGGAAGTAGTTAGAGTTATCGACAAGAGACAGTCTTTTTTTCAAAATAGACACATTTGTAAGAATTTTTTTTTTCTTTTGCCAAAAGGTTCCCAATCAAAACTGGTAAAATCTGCTTAAACTATGTCAAGATCTGCTGAATAAAGAGTTAAGGCTAACTTGTGTTGCAGTCAAATTCTCAAAACAGATATATGGCAAACAGAACCCTTGAGAATAGAAGTGTTTAAAATTACAAAATTTGAGACAGAGCCAAAAATTTATTCTAATAATAGAGGTATTTCACTGATTTCACAAATTCTATAAATTGAACATGTTTGGTCCAGTGAGGGGAATGGTATGTCAAATGAAAAAGTTAAAAAAATATAAATAAATAACCCTTTATGATGACAAAACAATTGTCGCTTTATCTATTCTTCTCAATGTTTATATCTCTGTCATCGTAACAATCAAAATGTGGTTAGAAAGTGACTTGTTTACGGTTACGCAAAATTCCATTCTCAAATTATGTGGAAAAACTGCCAACTGGAAATCCAGTTGAGAAAGTTCTGCTTGACTTAGATTTTCATCCTGAAGGGGGAGGGGGCAAGGGTGTCATAATACAGTCTGTTGGGTTATCTGTTTGCCTGTGGGCATAACACCGTAACTACACATCGGATCTGTGTCCAATTTTGCGCACAAGGTAGGATGCCTAACCAAGGCTCCCTCTTCCTCACAGATGGTACTGATTGTAAAACCAGAAATGTTTGTGTGATTTTTTTTTTTTGTTTTTTTTTTTGGGGGGGGGGGGGGGGGGGGGGGGGGGGGGGGGGGAAATAACCTGTCTGTGAGCATTTGTATATTGTCACAGACCCAGTTTCTTTTAAGTGGCTTACTGTACTAGGACACTGGCTATCATCTCTGTGGTCCTGGTTTTAAACCCATCTCTTGACAAACATATGGAATCCACTGACGGGCTTGCCGTGATATGACCTCGGCTGAGGAAAGTGACACAAAGGCCCCTAAATTTTGACCTTTGTTCAACAAACTTTGTCGTCGTAGAATTAGTTCGGCATTTAATCCCCAACAACAACAAAAAACAAACAAAAACAAACAAGAAAAAATAAAAACAAAAAAAAAAAAAAGCTTTCCAATGCAATTGAAGTTGGTCATTTTTATGGGCCCTAATCTTGCCACCACAGAAGCAAAGCTAAGAGGCCAAAAATAATAATTCTATATTTATATATCTGTTTGACAAGTGTTATTAGATTTTTGTTGAACAGAAAGCTTACAGCCTAGGTTTTCAAAGACCTTATTATAGCCTAATAAGATATATGGAACTTAATCTCTGAATTGGTAAATAATCAAATGGTTGTGATTAAGTAATCACCAGTATAATTAAAATCTACTCACATAAAAAAAATATTATACTATAAAAGGGCTAGAGATATTACATGGTTGCCATTGGTTCCTAATGTCATTGGAATGGAAAACCTTCACTCAGATTGTATTTATTTAATAGAATGTAAAAGGTAAAATTTAGAAATGATTTTAGCAATTATTCGAATCCAACACCACCTGGATCCAATGCTGGTTGTATAGTCTATCTTGAATTAAAAATTATACAATTTTTTTAAATTCATTATTTTCATTATGTCTGAGTGGTATTTGAATTTGCATTTATTTAATAAATTTAATTACACTGCAATTTAATGTAATATAATTTTGTACAAAGTGTTTAAAATGTCTTTATTTTTTGTCACTCCAGTATTATTCTGAATAAAATTAAAAAGATGTTTCATCATTCTATAAAATTACTGGGTTTTCTTTCATTTTACTTGGTGGATCTTCAAAGCTGTTACGCAATGTAATCAGTAATTCTAGTAAATACTAAAAAAACGTAGAACTAAGCTAATAAAGGACTCACTTGAGACTTAGAGTAAAGATTTTTTAATAATTTATAATTCAGTGGAGGAATTGGCACTTTATTTGACCATCAAATATATTTCTAAATTTAAAAGTAAGTCCATCCATCCAGCTGAAGTCCCTAACCAATCAATTAGTCCCATTCATGGGGTGTCCCTTACAGGAGATAGTTTAAAATGCTGCACGTAGTATGGCTTTAAACTTTAAAGCTAGTTTTAGAACGTCAAGGCAACTGTATTACCTTTGTGAACAGTAACTACTGTGTTGGCAGTTTAAATATTCCAGCGTTCTTCCATTAATTTCCTTTAAATTTAACTTAGATTGAGATGGAATATTCAGATGTTTACATGAAGATATTTCTTTCAAAATCTTAAGCTCATTTATGACCTCTATTATCTGGCCAAAATGGTAGAAATAAATATTGTTTGGATAACTGAAAATTGCAAGTCACATGGGATTTTGTAATTGTTACATTTGTAACCACAAAGTGGCCTTGACCTTTAGGCTTCCGTTCAGCAGATTTTTATAAGCAGATTTCATATATTGGCATGCTCTAAATTGGGTTGGATTAAATTGTTTTAATGCTTCCACGTGTAAGATGCTATTTCAAATGCAATTTAAAAAGAAACGTCTTATGTTTCACCTTCAGATTGTTTCAGTCGGGGATTGAAACAATCTGTTAGTTTGGCTGATGTTTTACAGACATTTTTATCTTCAATATTTCCAATGGAATGTTTCTAATACATGTTCAGATTTTTCAAAACTCACTTTACATTTTGCATATGGAAGCAGTTGTTAATAAGAAACAGTCTCGATACAAAATATCCCTATTTTTATAAAGATTTCCTTTACAAAACGATTCTGATCAAAGAGGTAAAATCTGCTGTCTGAAGACCTGGCAAAAAGGTAAGTTAAGGCAAGGTGTAATTTTTCCTTCAAAACAATTATTTGGCAACGACAGAACCCTTGATAACAGAAATGTTTAAAAATGACAAAAATTGGGATGAACTGAAGAAATTAATTCTGATAATAGAGGTTATTCACTAAATATTGTTTTAAATTTAACAAAATTGAACACTTTTGGTTTAATGAGGGAAGGGCTATGTTAAAAGAAATATCCACAAGATCTTAATATGATGAAACAATGTTTTATCTATTTGTTTTGTTTATTTCTGTGTCAAAATACCAACCAAAATGTGGCTGGAAAGACTCCGTAGTATTTACTGTCAAACAAGATTTGCAATTTGATAGAAGCTGCCAACCAGTTACCTATATAATAGATTCACAATTTACAGTTTAAAGGCAGTATCATTAAATCTCTAAGAGCCCCTAACCAAAAACAGGGATCAATTAAATTTAGAATAATTTCCATATACGGCAAAGCACATTACAAAATTAGACAATACAGAAAATCCAATTGACAGAATTCTGCTTGATTTTTACCCTCTTCCCCTAAAGGGGAGGAGCGGTTTAATTGTAATTGCGTCTGTTGATTTGTCTGTTTGTACGTATATATTTATACAAGATGGGGTCTATAGACTTTCAGTAGTTTGTAATTCATTGGAGGTGTTCTCAAATTTGATCATCAACTATATTCATCAATACCAAAGTCTGTCTGTTCATCCACTAGCCAATCAAATCCTTGCATTTGTGGTATGTTCTCTGCAGCAGCTAGCTTTAAACGTGATATCTAGCCTTTTAAGCTAGTTTTTAGGTGCCACGGTGGTGCAGTGGTAGCACACTCGCCTACCACATCTGAGGTCGGCGGTTCACACCCCAGACCTTATGTGGGAAAGTCGGCAGTTATTTACTGATGGTCAGCGGTTAACAGTATTGAACTCTGACCAACTATATGTACTGGTTTCCTCTGCCCACAGAACTAATCGCCAGTGATCTGACCTGTAGTGTTGAAAGTGACATAAAATCCAAAATAAACAAATAAATTAAGCTAGTTTTATAACATAGGTGACCTAAATACCTTTGTGAATAATAACTACTATGCCGACAGTTAAAATATTCCACAGTTCTTCTAATGATTTCTTTTAAATTTAACTTGAACTGAGGTAGATAGGTTGATAACATTTGCTATTTAAAGCTTTCATCTAAGCTCAATTTTTGTCACAATTAAATACTGCATACCTACTTCATTTCGGACTTAAAATGTTTTGATATTTCACTAAAATATTCAGATGTTTACGTGGCGATATTTTTTTTAAATCTAGTACTCATAATGACCTCTATTATCTGAGAGAAATGGCAGAAAAATATTTTTTTGCTCAAATCACGTAGAATTTTGTAATTGTCACATGGCAGTAATCATAACATGACCTTTACCTTTAGTTAAGTTAAAGCTTCTGTTCGGCAGATCTTGATGACTAGCAAATCTCATACATTGGCATGCTTTAAATTTGTTTGTTTGTACTACTTTACATTTTAATGCTTCCATATGTAAGATGCTATTTCATTTTCAATTTCTTGAAAAAAAAACAACAAAAAAAAACAAATCGTCTTGTGGTTTACCTTCAGATTTGTTTCAGTCAGGGATCGAAACAATCTGCTAGTCTGGCTGATGTCCTACAGATGTTTTTATCTTTGATTTTTGCTCTTGAATGTTTCTAATACATGTTCCGATATTGCAGAACTTATCTTACATTTTACTTATGGAGGCAGTTATTGATAAAAAAGCAGTCTTATTCAAAATAGCCCCATTTACATAAAGGTTTTCTTTACCAAAAAGATCTTATACCAGAAGATTTAAAATCTGCTCTCAAGATCTGCCAAAAGGAAGTTAAGGCAAAGTGTTGTGTTGTAATTTTTTTCTTTACAACAATTATTTGGCAAACAAAGAAGTCTTAATAACATCAGTGTTTAAAAATTACACAAATTTGAGATGAACTGAAGAAATGAATTCTGATAATAGAGGTTATTCACTGAATAAATTTAATAAATGGAACATTTTTGGTCCAATGAAGAAAAAAGGTATCCTAAAAGAAACACCTAAAATATATTGAGATGATAAAACTTTTGTTTTATCTATTTTTAATGTTAACTTGACCTCAAAATACTTAGCAAAAATTTGATTGGAAATACTTAGTGTTATTTACTGTCAAACAAGATTGTTGATTCAAATAGATTAAAAACTGCCAGTTAACTTGAAATAGACTCATAATTTACAGTTAAAGTCAGTATTATTAAATCTCTAGGGCGCTTACCAAAAATACGTCATTGTTAATTTCTGAATAATGTTCATATAGGTAAACAATATTACAAATTAAGGCATTACAGAAAATCCAGTTGACAGAGTTCTACTTAAACTCAATATTTACCCACACCCCGGAAGGGGAGGGGCAGGGCCATCAAAATTGATGGTCTAGATACGGATCTCAATCACAAAGCCAGAATTATTCATGTTTAATTTTTGTGGACAAGGGATTATGCATTCTCTGGTACTGCTTGTTTTAGAAAAAATACGATTGATGTTTGAGACTTGAAATCCAGACCTGCAGTAGTTTGCAATTTAGTGGAGGAACCTTATTTGACCATCACTGATAATTATTAACGCTAAAGTCTGTCTGGCCATCCGTCTGAAATCCCTGACCAATCAAGTCCTCTGATTTATGGGGTGTCCACTTCTAGCAGCTAGCTTAAAATCCTGCATGAACTGTGGCTTTACAGCTATTTTTAGAACAAAGGTGACCCGATTTCCTTTGTGACCAATAACAACTGTGTTGGCAGTTTAAGTATTTCAGTTATTATATCGATTTCTTATAAGTTTAACTTAAATTGAGGTTGATAGATTGATAAACTTTTGTTACTTCCACTTTTCATTTTTGCTGTTTTTTTTTTTGTTTATATTAAATGTATCATACCTTCCTCCTTTTAAACTGAGATTGTTTTTTTTTGGTATTTCACTGAAATATTCAGATATTTTCACAACATATTTCTTTAAAAATCAGATAAACATTGTGACCTCTATTATCTGGCTGATATAGAAGAAAAATATTTTTGTTTGGATAACTAAAAACGGCACACAGAAGTTTGTAGTTGTTATAACAGTTGTGATCATAAAATGGCTTTGACCTCAAAGCTTCCATTCAGCAGATTTTTCTACACAGCAGATCGAATATATTGGCATGCGCTGAAGTTTGTTGGATTAAATTACATTTTAATGCTTCCATATGTTATATGTTTTTCAAATCCAGTTTGAAAAAAGAAAATAAACCGTCTTAGGTTTCATCTTCAGATTGTTTTGGTCGGGGACTGAAACAATCTGCTGTTTGGGCTGATATTTTAGAGAGATTTCTATCTTCAATTTTTATACTTGAATGTTTTTAATTCATGTTCCGATTTTGCAAAATACCAACTTACATATTACTTATGGAAGCAATTGTCAAGAAATGGTATTATTCAAAATTGCAAAAGTTTTCTTTTGAAAAATTTTCTTTCTAAAAGAATTAAAATCTGCTGTTAAAATCTGCAAAAAGGAAGCTAAGGCAAAGTGTTGTGATGTAATTGTTTCTTCACAACAATTATTTGGCAAGGAAATCGTAATTACAGAAGTGTTTAAAAATTACACAAATTTGTGATGAACCGAAGAAATTAACTTGGATAATAGAGGTTATTCACTTAATAAGTTTAATAAACTGAACATTTTTGGTCAAATGAAGAAAAAGGTATATTAAAAGAAGCCCTTAAAAGATATTAGGATGATAAAACAATTTTTATCTATTTTCAATGTTAACTTCACCGTCAAAATACTTAGCAAAAATGTGGTTGGAAGGACTTAGTATTATTCACTGCCAAACAAGATTTTAGTTTCAAATATATTAAAAACTGCCAATCAGTTAACTATGTTATAGATTCACAATGAATTTTACAGTTTAAAGCCAGTATAATTGAATCTTGAGTGCTTACCAAAAATAGGTCTTTCTTATAGGGCATCTACTCATGCAGGAAGTTGATTGTAAAAACAAAAACTAATAGGGTTCAAAAAACAAGTAGACTGGAATGGACATATTATAATGTTTATCTAACGACCTAGATTTGTTTTCAATACTAATGTATGCAAAGATAATTTCAATACAGAATATAAAAATATAGAATGCAAAATATTGCTAGAAATATCAGTCGCTCAACCTACTATAAATGATAACATACAAACCATTTGTTGTAAAAAGTATGTGTTTCCAAGACTTTCCCTAACTATGTTAGTAGTGCAAAAATGACATGAGAATCTGATCAAAAATTTGTCTATCACAAAAGGTGTTGGAGGCAGCAAGATTCTGTTCATGGGGACCCTGTCCAGTTGGTTAATCCTTTTGAAGTATTGGCACAGCCGATAGATATTAGTTCTGTGGACACTGATAACTCGCATATCAGCCACACATCAACTAATGCTCACAATTTGCATTTCAAGGGCAATAAAAACGGAAATGGGCAAATATTGGGGGATGCATTAGTTTGTAAAACAAATACAAATAGTAAAATGGACGTGTCTAGATCTGTTTTCAGGGGCAATAAAAACAAAATGGGGATCAAATTGGGTCAAATGTCCAAGAGTGAGGCTGATGGCCATAATCCTACTCATACAGGTAGGGATGCCACATGCGATGTGGAATGCCATGCTTCTTTCAGTTTAAGGGGCAATAAAAACGGAATTGGGCAAACATTGGGTTGCATGGATGCTGATGTCTCAACAGAACCTTATTCTTCTGTCCGGTAATGCATCATAAGTGACCTACTTTGAAGTAGGTTGCATCAGTAAGGCAAAACAAAATAGTTTATTTCCAAATTTATTCCGCTATTTACGGTAATAATTCTTTCAATATATATGTGTTAATATACAGTACTCCCATAAATTAATTTTCATAATTTCATGTTTTCTATGTCACAAACCATGTTTGTTTTCACTTTGAAACAAAAGGTCACAGATTTGCCAGACAGAAGAATATGTAAATACTGAATACTTTAAGCTTGATTTTTACCCTCGTTCCCCAAAAGGGAGGGGCAGGGGTATCAAAATCGGATCTGTTTGTCCTTTCACATAACTCAGAAACTTCACATCACATCTGGGGCATATTTTAACACAAGGTAAGGGCTACCTGGGGCCCTCTTGAAAGATGGTCTTGAACTAGATATTGATCATGAATCCAGAATTGTTAATTTTTTGGGAGAAATACCCGTGGGCAATGGTTTGCTTATTATCTGGTACTACTTGTGTTAATTTGCTCATTTTACCATGACCCTAGGTTCAGTCACTGGACTTTCACCTCTGTGGTCGTAGGTTTGAATCCAGCTCATGACAAACGTGTTGGATCCATCGAGGTCCTGCTCCAATATGACCTCGGTTGAGGAAAGCGACACAGAAGCCCCTAACTTTAAGCTCTGTCCACCAAACCTTGTTGCAGTATTACTTTGGCATTTAATCCCCAACAAACAACACAACTTTTCTTTAAACTAAACTCAGTCCTTTTATGGGACCTAATCTTGCCATCATAGATGCAAAGCTAAGAAACCAAAAGTAATATTTCTATATATATATCTGTTTGATAAGTATTATGAGATTTTGTTGAACAGAGCCGCTTAAAACAGAGGTTTTTAAGACCTTATTATAGTTTTAATTAGATATGTGGAGCTTAATCTCTGCACTGGCAAATAATGCAATGGTTGTGGTTAAGTAAACACTAGTATAATTAAGATTTACTAGCATAAAAAATATTATAGTATAAAAGGTCCATATATATTACATGGTTGGCATTGGCTCCTGATGTCGTTAGACAAGAAAACTTTCACTCAGATTGTATTTATTTAATAGTATGTAAAAGTAATTATAAAACTTTTTTTATCCAAATAAACTATTTTTAGATATGTAAACGAGCTATTTTGAAATGATTTTAGCGATTATTCCACTCCAACACCAAGTGGATCCAATGCCAGTTGTGTGGTCTATCTTAAAATAAAAATTATGCAATAATTTTTTTTTTATTATTTTGGTTGTGTCTTTGTTGTTACTTTTATTTAATAAATTGAATTACATTAAAACTTAATGCTATAATTAATTTTGTGCAAAATGTTTAAATGTATACATTTGTCACTCAAGTATTATGCTGGATAAAATTAAAATATGTTTCATCGTTCTAAAATTACTCGAATTTCTTTCATTTAACTTTAGTGAATCTCAAAACTGTTATGTAGTCAGTAATCTGTAATGCTAGTAAATATTATAAAAAGAGTAAATGTAAACTGGTTTTGTAACAGCCTCACTTGAGACTCAGAGTAATGATTTTTAATAATTTGCAGGTCAGTGGAGGTAGCTTTATTGACCATCAATTTAAATATGAAAGTCTGTCCATCTGTTTATCTGATATTCCTAGCGAATTAAATCTTCACATCTGTGGATTAGTGCCCCCCCAACCACAAACACCTTAAAATGCCACACAGACTGTGAATTTTAAGAATATTTTTTATTATAAAGGTGACTTAAATACTTTTGTGCACAATAACTATGGTGTTGGCAGTTTAAATATTCCATAGATCTCCTATAAATTTCTTTTAAATTTTAACTTCATGGGGGATTGATAGATCCATAAACATTTGTTATTTCTAGTTGTCATTTTTGGACAGTTTTTTGTCACAATTAAATCAGCATACCTTCCTCAATTTGGACTAAAAATGTTATGATATTTCAATAAAATGGTCTTATATTAAATGAATATACTGCTTTAAAAATCTAGTGCACATTGTGACCTCTATTATCTCACCAAAATGACAGAAAATGATTTTGTTTGTATTACTTAGGACTCTTAAAATTGCATAGGGTTTTACAACATTGGTCTTGACCTTAAACTATCCATTTAGCAGATTTTTATACTAAGCAGATCTTACATATTGACATGCACTAAACTTGGTTGAAATTCAATTATGTTTTAATGCTTCCATAATGTAAAATGCTATAAAATTTTAAATCCAATTTGAAATAATAAACCGTATTGTGTTTCACCTTGACCTTCCTTTGGTCAGGGATTGAAACATAATCTGTTAGTAAAGATAATGTTTTACACAAATTTATCTTCAAATTTATGCTTGAATGACTGTTGGTGTTCAGATTTTGTAAAATTTACCTCACATTTTGCTTATGGAAGCAGTTATTAACAAGAAACAGTCTTGATACAAAAGATCTCCATTTACATAATGAATTTTCTTTGGTAAAAGCTTCCCACCCAAAAAATGAAATCTGCTTATATCTAAGTCTGCCAAAAAGGAAGGTAAGGCAAAGTGTTGTGTTGCAATCAACTTTTCAAAACAGATCTTTGGCAAGCACAGAACTCTTGACAACAGAAGTGTTTAAAAGTTAAATTTGAGATAGCTAAAAAAAACTTCATTTCTGATAAATTTTAAATTTAAAGATATATCAAAAGAAGTATCCAAAAGATCTTAAGATGATGAGACAATTGTTTTTTTAATCTATTTTCCATGTTTAATTCCATTTGTTCTAAAAAAGATGACGTTTCCAAGATTGTCCCTAACTATGTTAGTAGTGCAAAAATGACAGCAAGATTCTGTTCATAGGGACCCTGTCCAGTTGGCTAATCCTTTTGAAGTATTGGCACAACAGATAGATGATAGTTCTGTGGACACTGATAACTCGCATATCAGCCACACATCAACTAATGCTCACACTTTGCATTTCAAGGGCAATAAAAACGGAAATGGGCAAATATTGGGGGATGCATTAGTATGTATAATGAATACAAACAGTAAAATGGACACCCCTGGATCTGTTTTCAGGGACAATAATAACCAAATGGGGATCAAATTGGGTCAAATGTCCAAGTGTGGCTGATGGCCATAATCCTACTCATACAGGTAGGGAGGCCACATGCGATGTGGAATGCCATGCTTCTTTCAGTATAAGGGGCAATAAAAACGGAATTGGGCAAACATTGGGTAGCATGGATGCTGATGTCTCAACAAAACCTTATTCTTCTGTCCGGTAATGCATCATAAGTGACCTACTTTGAAGTAGGTTGCATCAGTAAGGCAAAACAAAATAGTTTATTTCCAAATTTATTTCTCTATTTATTTCTTTCAAGATATATGTGTCAATATACAGTACTTGCATCAATTAATTTTCATAATTTCGTGTTTTCTATGTCACAAACAATGTTTGTTTTCACTTTGAAACAAAAGGTCACAGATTTGCCAGACAGAAGAATATGTACATACTGAATACTTTAAGCTTGATTTTTACCCTCGTTCCCCAAAAGGGAGGGGCAGGGGTATCAAAATCGGATCTGTTAGTTTATCTGTTTGTCCTTTCACATAACTCAGAAACTTCACATCAGATCTGGGGCATATTTTAACACAAGGCAAGGGCTGTGGCCCTCTTGAAAGATGGTCTTGAACTAGATATTGATTGTGAATCCAGAATTGTTAATTTTTTGGGAGAAATACCCGAGGGCAATGGTTTGCTTATTATCTGGTAATGTTTGTGTTAATTTGCTCACTTTACTATGACTCTAGGTTCAGTCACTGGACTTTCACCTCTGTGGTCGTAGGTTTGAATCCAGCTCATGACAAATGTCTTGGATCCATCGAGGTCCTGCCCCAATATGACCTCGGCTGAGGAAAGGGACACAAATGCGGCCAACTTTGACCTCTGTGCACTGAACCTTTTCATAGTATTAGTTTGGCATTTAATCCCCAACTCATTTTATGGGACATAATCTTGCCAAGAAACCACTGCACTGGCAAAAAATCCAATAGTTGTGGTTTAGTAATAACCAGTATAATTAAGATTTACTCACATAAAAATAATATACTATAAAAAGGCCAGATATATTGCATGGTTGGCAATGGCTCCTGCTGTCGTTGGATTAGAAAACTTTCACTCAGATTGTATTTATTTAATAGTATGTAAAAGTAATTATAAAACTCTTTTTTTTATCTAAATAAACTATTTTTAGATGTGTAAACAAGATATTTTGAAATGATTTTAGCAATTATTCCATTCCAACACCACTTGGATCCAACACCAGTTGTGTAGTCTATCTTAATATCAAAATTATGGGTAATCCTTTTGAAGTATTGGCACAACAGATAGATGATAGTTCTGTGGACACTGATAACTCGCATATCAGCCACACATCAACTAATGCTCACAATTTGCATTTCAAGGGCAATAAAAACGGAAATGGGCAAATATTGGGGGATGCATTAGTATGTACAATGAATACAAACAGTAAAATGGACACCCCTGGATCTGTTTTCAGGGACAATAATAACCAAATGGGGATCAAATTGGGTCAAATGTCCAAGTGTGGCTGATGGCCATAATCCTACTCATACAGGTAGGTAGGCCACATATGATGTGGAATGCCATGCTTCTTTCAGTTTAAGGGGCAATAAAAACGGAATTGGGCAAACATTGGGTTGCATGGATGCTGATGTCTCAACAGAACCTTATTCTTCTGTCCGGTAATGCATCATAAGTGACCTACAAAATAGTTTGTTCTCAAAATTATTCCTCTATTTACGGTAATAATTCTTTCAATATATATATGTCAATATACAGTACTCGCATCAATTAATTTTCATAATTTCGTGTTTTCTATGTCACAAACAATGTTTGTTTTCACTTTGAAACAAAAGGTCACAGATTTGCCAGACAGAAGAATATGTAAATACTGAATACTTTAAGCTTGATTTTTACCCTCGTTCCCCAAAAGGGAGGGGCAGGGGTATCAAAATCGGATCTGTTAGTTTATCTGTTTGTCCTTTCACATAACTCAGAAACTTCACATCAGATCTGGGGCATATTTTAACACAAGGCAAGGGCTGTGGCCCTCTTGAAAGATGGTCTTGAACTAGATATTGATTGGACACAAATGCGGCCAACTTTGACCTCTGTGCACCGAACCTTTTCATAGTATTAGTTTGGCATTTAATCCCCAACTCATTTTATGGGACATAATCTTGCCAAGAAACCACTGCACTGGCAAAAAATCCAATAGTTGTGGTTTAGTAATAACTAGTATAATTAAGATTTACTCACATAAAAATAATATACTATAAAAAGGCCAGATATATAGCATGGTTGGCAATGGCTCCTGCTGTCGTTGGATTAGAAAACTTTCACTCAGATTGTATTTATTTAATAGAGTACAAAATTGATTATAAACTCTTTTTTTATCGAAATAAACTATTTTTAGATCTGTAAACAAGCTATTTTGAAATGATTTTAGCAATTATTCCATTCCAACACCACTTGGATCCAACACCAGTTGTGTAGTCTATCTTAATATCAAAATTATGGCTAATCCTTTTGAAGTATTGGCACAACAGATAGATGATAGTTCTGTGGACACTGAGAACTCGCATATCAGCCACACATCAACTAATGCTCACACTTTGCATTTCAAGGGCAATAAAAACGGAAATGGGCAAATATTGGGGGATGCATTAGTATGTACAATGAATACAAACAGTAAAATGGACACCCCTGGATCTGTTTTCAGGGACAATAATAACCAAATGGGGATCAAATTGGGTCAAATGTCCAAGTGTGGCTGATGGCCATAATCCTACTCATACAGGTAGGTAGGCCACATATGATGTGGAATGCCATGCTTCTTTCAGTTTAAGGGGCAATAAAAACGGAATTGGGCAAACATTGGGTTGCATGGATGCTGATGTCTCAACAGAACCTTATTCTTCTGTCCGGTAATGCATCATAAGTGACCTACAAAATAGTTTGTTCTCAAAATTATTCCTCTATTTACGGTAATAATTCTTTCAATATATATATGTCAATATACAGTACTCGCATCAATTAATTTTCATAATTTCGTGTTTTCTATGTCACAAACAATGTTTGTTTTCACTTTGAAACAAAAGGTCACAGATTTGCCAGACAGAAGAATATGTAAATACTGAATACTTTAAGCTTGATTTTTACCCTCGTTCCCCAAAAGGGAGGGGCAGGGGTATCAAAATCGGATCTGTTAGTTTATCTGTTTGTCCTTTCACATAACTCAGAAACTTCACATCAGATCTGGGGCATATTTTAACACAAGGCAAGGGCTGTGGCCCTCTTGAAAGATGGTCTTGAACTAGATATTGATTGTGAATCCAGAATTGTTAATTTTTTGGGAGAAATACCCGTGGGCAATGGTTTGCTTATTATCTGGTAATGTTTGTGTTAATTTGCTCACTTTACTATGACTCTAGGTTCAGTCACTGGACTTTCACTTCTGTGGTCGTAGGTTTGAATCCAGCTCATGACAAATGTCTTGGATCCATCGAGGTCCTGCCCCAATATGACCTCGGCTGAGGAAAGGGACACAAATGCGGCCAACTTTGACCTCTGTGCACCGAACCTTTTCATAGTATTAGTTTGGCATTTAATCCCCAACTCATTTTATGGGACATAATCTTGCCAAGAAACCAATGCACTGGCAAAAAATCCAATAGTTGTGGTTTAGTAATAACTAGTATAATTAAGATTTACTCACATAAAAATAATATACTATAAAAAGGCCAGATATATAGCATGGTTGGCAATGGCTCCTGCTGTCGTTGGATTAGAAAACTTTCACTCAGATTGTATTTATTTAATAGAGTACAAAATTGATTATAAACTCTTTTTTTATCGAAATAAACTATTTTTAGATCTGTAAACAAGCTATTTTGAAATGATTTTAGCAATTATTCCATTCCAACACCACTTGGATCCAACACCAGTTGTGTAGTCTATCTTAATATCAAAATTATGGCTAATCCTTTTGAAGTATTGGCACAACAGATAGATGATAGTTCTGTGGACACTGAGAACTCGCATATCAGCCACACATCAACTAATGCTCACACTTTGCATTTCAAGGGCAATAAAAACGGAAATGGGCAAATATTGGGGGATGCATTAGTATGTACAATGAATACAAACAGTAAAATGGACACCCCTGGATCTGTTTTCAGGGACAATAATAACCAAATGGGGATCAAATTGGGTCAATTGTCCAAGTGTGGCTGATGGCCATAATCCTACTCATACAGGTAGGGAGGCCACATGCGATGTGGAATGCCATGCTTCTTTCAGTTTAAGGGGCAATAAAAACGGAATTGGGCAAACATTGGGTTGCATGGATGCTGATGTCTCAACAGAACCTTATTCTTCTGTCCGGTAATGCGTCATAAGTGACCTACAAAATAGTTTATTCCCAAATTTATTCCTCTATTTACGGTAATAATTCTTTCAATATATATATGTCAATATACAGTACTCGCATCAATTAATTTTCATAATTTCGTGTTTTCTATGTCACAAACAATGTTTGTTTTCACTTTGAAACAAAAGGTCACAGATTTGCCAGACAGAAGAATATGTAAATACTGAATACTTTAAGCTTGATTTTTACCCTCGTTCCCCAAAAGGGAGGGGCAGGGGTATCAAAATCGGATCTGTTAGTTTATCTGTTTGTCCTTTCACATAACTCAGAAACTTCACATCAGATCTGGGGCATATTTTAACACAAGGCAAGGGCTGTGGCCCTCTTGAAAGATGGTCTTGAACTAGATATTGATTGTGAATCCAGAATTGTTAATTTTTTGGGAGAAATACCCGTGGGCAATGGTTTGCTTATTATCTGGTAATGTTTGTGTTAATTTGCTCACTTTACTATGACTCTAGGTTCAGTCACTGGACTTTCACTTCTGTGGTCGTAGGTTTGAATCCAGCTCATGACAAATGTCTTGGATCCATCGAGGTCCTGCCCCAATATGACCTCGGCTGAGGAAAGGGACACAAATGCGGCCAACTTTGACCTCTGTGTACCGAACCTTTTCATAGTATTAGTTTGGCATTTAATCCCCAACTCATTTTATGGGACATAATCTTGCCAAGAAACCACTGCACTGGCAAAAAATCCAATAGTTGTGGTTTAGTAATAACTAGTATAATTAAGATTTACTCACATAAAAATAATATACTATAAAAAGGCCAGATATATTGCATGGTTGGCAATGGCTCCTGCTGTCGTTGGATTAGAAAACTTTCACTCAGATTGTATTTATTTAATAGAGTACAAAATTGATTATAAACTCTTTTTTTATCGAAATAAACTATTTTTAGATCTGTAAACAAGCTATTTTGAAATGATTTTAGCAATTATTCCATTCCAACACCACTTGGATCCAACACCAGTTGTGTAGTCTATCTTAATATCAAAATTATGGCTAATCCTTTTGAAGTATTGGCACAACAGATAGATGATAGTTCTGTGGACACTGAGAACTCGCATATCAGCCACACACCAACTAATGCTCACACTTTGCATTTCAAGGGCAATAAAAACGGAAATGGGCAAATATTGGGGGATGCATTAGTATGTACAATGAATACAAACAGTAAAATGGACACCCCTGGATCTGTTTTCAGGGACAATAATAACCAAATGGGGATCAAATTGGGTCAAATGTCCAAGTGTGGCTGGTGGCCATAATCCTACTCATACAGGTAGGGAGGCCACATGCGATGTGGAATGCCATGCTTCTTTCAGTTTAAGGGGCAATAAAAACGGAATTGGGCAAACATTGGGTTGCATGGATGCTGATGTCTCAACAGAACCTTATTCTTCTGTCCGGTAATGCGTCATAAGTGATCTACAAAATACTTTATTCCCAAATTTATTCCTCTATTTACGGTAATAATTCTTTCAATATACATATGTGTCAATATACAGTACTCGCATCAATTAATTTTCATAATTTCGTGTTTTCTATGTCACAAACAATGTTTGTTTTCACTTTGAAACAAAAGGTCACAGATTTGCCAGACAGAAGAATATGTAAATACTGAATACTTTAAGCTTGATTTTTACCCTCGTTCCCCAAACGGGAGGGGCAGGGGTATCAAAATCAGATCTGTTAGTTTATCTGTTTGTCCTGTCACATAACTCAGAAACTTCACATCAGATCTGGGGCATATTTTAACACAAGGTAAGGGCTACCTGGGGCCCTCTTGAAAGATGGTCTTGAACCAGATATTGATCATGAATCCAGAATTGTTAATTTTTTGGGAGAAATACCCGTGGGCAATGGTTTGCTTATTATCTGGTACTGCTTGTGTTAATTTGCTCACTTTACTATGACTCTAGGTTCAGTCACTGGACTTTCACCTCTGTGGTCGTAGGTTTGAATCCAGCTCATGACAAACGTGTTGGATCCATCGAGGTCCTGCCCCAATATGACCTCGGTTGAGGAAAGCAACACAGAAGCTCCTAACTTTGAGCTCTGTCCACCAAACCTTGTCGCAGCATTACTTTGGCATTTAATCCCCAACAAACAACATAACTTTTCTTTAAACTAAACTCAGTCCTTTTATGGGACCTAATCTTGCCATCACAGATGCAAAGCTAAGAAACCAAAAGTAATATTTCTATATATATCTGTTTGATAAGTATTACAAGATTTTGTTGAACAGAGCAGCTTATAACCGAGGTTTTTAAGACCTTATTATAGTTTAATTAGATATGTGGAGCTTAATCTCTGCACTGGCAAATAATGCAATGGTTGTGGTTAAGTAAACACTAGTATAATTAAGATTTACTAGCATAAAAAATTTATAGTATAAAAGGGCCAGATATATTACATGGTTGGCATTGGCTCCTGATGTCGTTAGACAAGAAAACTTTCACTCAGATTGTATTTATTTAATAGTATGTAAAAGTAATTATAAAACTTTTTTTTATCCAAATAAACTATTTTTAGATATGTAAACAAGCTATTTTGAAATGATTTTAGCGATTATTCCACTCCAACACGAAGTGGATCCAATGCCAGTTGTGTGGTCTATCTTAAAATAAAAATTATGCAATAATTTTTTTTTATTTTGGTTGTGTATTTGTTGTTGCTTTTATTTAATAAATTGAATTACATTAAAACTTAATGCTATAATTAATTTGTGCAAAATGTTTAAATGTATACATTTGTCACTCAAGTATTATGCTGGATAAAATTAAAATATGTTTCATCATTCTAAAATTACTCGAATTTCTTTCATTTAACTTTAGTGAATCTTCAAAACTGTTATGTAGTCAGTAATCTGTAATGCTAGTAAATATTATAAAAAGAGTAAATGTAAATTGGTTTTGTAACAGACTCACTTGAGACTCAGAGTAATGATTTTTAATAATTTGCAGTTCAGTGGAGGTAGCTTAATTGACCATCAATATAAATATGAATGTCTGTCCATCTGTTTATCTGATATTCTTAGCCAATTAAATCCTCACTTCTGTGGATTAGTGCCCCCCAACCACAAACACCTTAAAATGCCACACGGACTGTGAATTTTAAGAATATTTTTTATTATAAAGGTGACTTAAATACTTCTGTGCACAATAACTATGGTGTTGGCAGTTTAAATATTCCATAGATCTCCTATAAATTTCTTTTAAATTTTAACTTCATGGGGGGTTGATAGATCCATAAACATTTGTTATTTCCAGTTGTCATTTTTGCACAGTTTTTTGTCACAATTAAATCAGCATACCTTCCTCAACTTGGGCTAAAAATGTTATGATATTTCAATAAAATGGTCTTATATTAAATGAATATACTGCTTTAAAAATCTAGTGCACATTGTGACCTCTATTATCTCACCAAAATAACAGAAAATGATTTTGTTTGTATTACTTAGGACTCTTAAAATTGCATAGGGTTTTACAACATTGGTCTTGACCTTAAACTATCCATTTAGCAGATTTTTATAATAAGCAGATCTTATATATTGACATGCACTAAACTTGGTTGAAATTCAATTATGTTTTAATGCTTCCATAATGTAAAATGCTATAAAATTTTAAATCCAATTTGAAATAATAAACCGTATTGTGTTTCACCTTGACCTTCCTTTGGTCAGTTAATGAAACATAATCTGTTAGTAAAGATAATGTTTTACACAAATTTATCTTCAAATTTATGCTTGAATGATTGTTGATGTTCAGATTTGGCAAAATTTACATCACATTTTGCTTATGGAAGCAGTTAACAAGAAACAGTCTTGATACAAAGTACCTCCATTTACATAATGAGTTTTTCTCTGGTAAAAGCTTCCCACCCAAAAAATGAAATCTGCTTATATCTAAATCTGCCAAAAAGGAAGGTAAGGCAAAGTGTTGTGTTGCAATCAACTTTTCAAAACAGATCTTTGGCAAGCACAGAACTCTTGACAACAGAAGTGTTTAAAACTTAAATTTGAGATACCTAAAAAAACTTCATTTCTGATAATAGAGGTTTTTGATTAAATATTGTTTGAAATTAAATAAATTTTAAATTTTTAGTCCAATGGGGAAAAGATATATCAAAAGAAGTATCCAAAAGATCTTAAGATGATGAGACAATTGTTTTTTAATCTATTTTCCATGTTTAATTCCATTTGTTCTAAAAAAGTTGACGTTTCCAAGATTGTCCCTAACTATGGTAGTGCAAAAATGACAGCAAGATTCTGTTCATAGGGAACCTGTCCAGTTGGCTAATCCTTTTGAAGTATTGGCACAACAGATAGATGATAGTTCTGTGGACACTGATAACTCGCATATCAGCCACACATCAACTAATGCTCACACTTTGCATTTCAAGGGCAATAAAAACGGAAATGGGCAAATATTGGGGGATGCATTAGTATGTAGAATGAATACAAACGGTAAAATGGACTCGCCTGGATCTGTTTTCAGGGACAATAATAACAAAATGGGGATCAAATTGGGTCAAATGTCCAAGTGTGGCTGATGGCCATAATCCTACTCATACAGGTAGGGATGCCACATGCGATGTGGAATGCCATGCTTCTTTCAGTTTAAGGGGCAATAAAAACGGAATTGGGCAAACATTGGGTAGCATGGATGCTGATGTCTCAACAGAACCTTATTCTTCTGTCCGGTAATGCATCATAAGTGACCTACTTTGAAGTAGGTTGCATCAGTAAGGCAAAACAAAATAGTTTATTCCCAAATTTATTTCTCTATTTACGGTAATAATTCTTTCAATATATATGTGTTAATATATAGTACTCCCATCAATTAATTTTCATAATTTCATGTTTTCTATGTCACAAACAATGTTTGTTTTCACTTTGAAACAAAAGGTCACAGATTTGCCAGACAGAAGAATATGTAAATACTGAATACTTTAAGCTTGATTTTTACCCTCGTTCCCCAAAAGGGAGGGGCAGGGGTATCAAAATCGGATCTGATAGTTTATCTGTTTGTCCTTTCACATAACTCAGAAACTTCACATCACATCTGGGGCATATTTTAACACAAGGTAAGGGCTACCTGTGGCCCTCTTGAAAGATGGTCTTGAACCAGATATTGATCATGAATCCAGAATTGTTAATTTTTTGGGAGAAATACCCGTGGGCAATGGTTTGCTTATTATCTGGTACTGCTTGTGTTAATTTGCACACTTTACTATGACTCTAGGTTCAGTCACTGGACTTTCACCTCTATGGTCGTAGGTTTGAATCCAGCTCATGACAAACGTGTTGGATCCATCGAGGTCCTGCCCCAATATGACCTCGGCTGAGGAAAGGGACACAAATGCGGCCAACTTTGACCTCTGTGCACCGAACCTTTTCACAGTATTAGTTTGGCATTTAATCCCCAACGCATTTTATGGGACATAATCTTGCCAAGAAACCACTGCACTGGCAAAAAATCCAATAGTTGTGGTTTAGTAATAACCAGTATAATTAAGATTTACTCACATAAAAATAATATACTATAAAAAGGCCAGATATATTGCATGGTTGGCAATGGCTCCTGCTGTCGTTGGATTAGAAAACTTTCACTCAGATTGTATTTATTTAATAGAGTACAAAATTGATTATAAAACTCTTTTTTTATCTAAATAAACTATTTTTAGATCTGTAAACAAGCTATTTTGAAATGATTTTAGCAATTATTCCATTCCAACACCACTTGGATCCAACACCAGTTTTGTAGTCTATCTTAATATCAAAATTATGGCTAATCCTTTTGAAGTATTGGCACAACAGATAGATGATAGTTCTGTGGACACTGATAACTCGCATATCAGCCACACATCAACTAATGCTCACACTTTGCATTTCAAGGGCAATAAAAACGGAAATGGGCAAATATTGGGGGATGCATTAGTATGTACAATGAATACAAACAGTAAAATGGACACCCCTGGATCTGTTTTCAGGGACAATAATAACCAAATGGGGATCAAATTGGGTCAAATGTCCAAGTGTGGCTGATGGCCATAATCCTACTCATACAGGTAGGGATGCCACATGCGATGTGGAATGCCATGCTTCTTTCAGTTTAAGGGGCAATAAAAACGGAATTGGGCAAACATTGGGTTGCATGGATGCTGATGTCTCAACAGAACCTTATTCTTCTGTCCGGTAATGCATCATAAGTGACCTACTTTGAAGTAGGTTGCATCAGTAAGGCAAAACAAAATAGTTTATTTCCAAATTTATTCCGCTATTTACGGTAATAATTCTTTCAATATATATGTGTTAATATATAGTACTCCCATCAATTAATTTTCATAATTTCATGTTTTCTATGTCACAAACAATGTTTGTTTTCACTTTGAAACAAAAGGTCACAGATTTGCCAGACAGAAGAATATGTAAATACTGAATACTTTAAGCTTGATTTTTACCCTCGTTCCCCAAAAAGGAGGGGCAGGGGTATCAAAATCGGATCTGTTAGTTTATCTGTTTGTCCTTTCACATAACTCAGAAACTTCACATCAGATCTGGGGCATATTTTAACACAAGGCAAGGGCTACCTGTGGCCCTCTTGAAAGATGGTCTTGAACCAGATATTGATCATGAATCCAGAATTGTTAATTTTTTGGGAGAAATACCCGTGGGCAATGGTTTGCTTATTATCTGGTACTCCTTGTGTTAATTTGCACACTTTACTATGACTCTAGGTTCAGTCACTGGATTTTCACCTCTATGGTCGCAGGTTTAAATCCAGCTCATGACCAACGTGTTGGATCCATCGAGGTCCTGCCCCAATATGACCTCGGCTGAGGAAAGGGACACAAATGCGGCCAACTTTGACCTCTGTGCACCGAACCTTTTCACAGTATTAGTTTGGCATTTAATCCCCAACGCATTTTATGGGACATAATCTTGCCAAGAAACCACTGCACTGGCAAAAAATCCAATAGTTGTGGTTTAGTAATAACCAGTATAATTAAGATTTACTCACATAAAAATAATATACTATAAAAAGGCCAGATATATTGCATGGTTGGCAATGGCTCCTGCTGTCGTTGGATTAGAAAACTTTCACTCAGATTGTATTTATTTAATAGAGTACAAAATTGATTATAAAACTCTTTTTTTATCTAAATAAACTATTTTTAGATCTGTAAACAAGCTATTTTGAAATGATTTTAGCAATTATTCCATTCCAACACCACTTGGATCCAACACCAGTTTTGTAGTCTATCTTAATATCAAAATTATGGCTAATCCTTTTGAAGTATTGGCACAACAGATAGATGATAGTTCTGTGGACACTGATAACTCGCATATCAGCCACACATCAACTAATGCTCACACTTTGCATTTCAAGGGCAATAAAAACGGAAATGGGCAAATATTGGGGGATGCATTAGTATGTACAATGAATACAAACAGTAAAATGGACACCCCTGGATCTGTTTTCAGGGACAATAATAACCAAATGGGGATCAAATTGGGTCAAATGTCCAAGTGTGGCTGATGGCCATAATCCTACTCATACAGGTAGGGATGCCACATGCGATGTGGAATGCCATGCTTCTTTCAGTTTAAGGGGCAATAAAAACGGAATTGGGCAAACATTGGGTTGCATGGATGCTGATGTCTCAACAGAACCTTATTCTTCTGTCCGGTAATGCATCATAAGTGACCTACTTTGAAGTAGGTTGCATCAGTAAGGCAAAACAAAATAGTTTATTTCCAAATTTATTCCGCTATTTACGGTAATAATTCTTTCAATATATATGTGTTAATATATAGTACTCCCATCAATTAATTTTCATAATTTCATGTTTTCTATGTCACAAACAATGTTTGTTTTCACTTTGAAACAAAAGGTCACAGATTTGCCAGACAGAAGAATATGTAAATACTGAATACTTTAAGCTTGATTTTTACCCTCGTTCCCCAAAAGGGAGGGGCAGGGGTATCAAAATCGGATCTGTTAGTTTATCTGTTTGTCCTTTCACATAACTCAGAAACTTCACATCAGATCTGGGTCATATTTTAACACAAGGCAAGGGCTACCTGTGGCCCTCTTGAAAGACGGTCTTGAACCAGATATTGATCATGAATCCAAAATTGGTAATTTTTTGGGAGAAATACCCGTGGGCAATGGTTTGCTTATTATCTGGTACTGCTTGTGTTAATTTGCTCATTTTACCATGACTCTAGGTTCAGTCACTGGACTTTCACCTCTGTGGTCGTAGGTTTGAATCCAGCTCATGACAAACGTGTTGGATCCATCGAGGTCCTGCCCCAATATGACCTCGGTTGAGGAAAGCGACACAGAAGCCCCTAACTTTAAGCTCTGTCCACCAAACCTTGTCGCAGTTTTACTTTGGCATTTAATCCCCAACAAAAAACACAACTTTTCTTTAAACTAAAGTCAGTCCTTTTTTGGGACCTAATCTTGCCATCACAGATGCAAAGCTAAGAAACCAAAAGTTATATTTCTATATATATATATCTGTTTGATAAGTATTATGAGATTTTGTTGAACAGAGCAGCTTATAACCGAGGCTTTTAAGACCTTATTATAGTTTAATTAGATATGTGGAGCTTAATCTCTGCACTGGCAAATAATGCAATGGTTGTGGTTAAGTAAACACTAGTATAATTAAGATTTACTAGCATAAAAAATATTATGGTATAAAAGGGCCAGATATATTACATGGTTGGCATTGGTTCCTGATGTCGTTAGACAAGAAAATTTTCACTCAGATTGTATTTATTTAATAGTATGTAAAAGTAATTATAAAACTTTTTTTATCCAAATAAACTATTTTTAGATCTGTAAACGAGCTATTTTGAAATGATTTTAGCGATTATTCCACTCCAACACGAATAAATCCTCACTTCTGTAGATTAGTGCCCCCCAACCACAAACACCTAAAATTCCACACAGACTGTGAATTTTAAGAATACTTTTTATTATAAAGGTGACTTAAATACTTCTGTGCACAATAACAATGGTGTTGGCAGTTTAAATATTCCATAGATCTCCTATAAATTTCTTTTAAATTTTAACTTCATGGGGGGGGTTGATAGATCCATAAACATTTGTTATTTCCAGTTGTCATTTTTGTACACTTTTTTGTCACAATTAAATCAGCATACCTTCCTCAATTTGGGCTAAAAATGTTATGATACTTCAATAAAATGGTCTTATATTAAATGAATATACTGCTTTAAAAATCTAGTGCACATTGTGACCTCTATTATCTCACCAAAACAACAGAAAATTATTTTGTTTGTATTACTTAGGATTCTTAAAATTGCATAGGGTTTTACAACATTGGTCTTGACCTTAAACTATCCATTTAGCAGATTTTTATAATAAGCAGATCTTATATATTGACATGCACTAAACTTGGTTGAAATTCAATTATGCTTTAATGCTTCCATAATGTAAAATGCTATAAAATTTTAAATCCAATTTGAAATAATAAACCGTATTGTGTTTCACTTTGAGCTTCCTTTGGTCAGGAATTGAAACATAATCTGTTAGTAAAGATAATGTTTTACACAAATTTATCTTCAAATTTATGCTTGAATGATTGTTGGTGTTCAGATTTTGCAAAATTTACCTCACATTTTGCTTATGGAAGCAGTTAACAAGAAACAGTCTTGATACAAAGTATCTCCATTTACATAATGAGTTTTTCTTTGGTAAAAGCTTCCCACCCAAAAAATGAAATCTGCTTATATCTAAATATGCTGAAAAGGAAGGTAAGGCAAAGTGTTGTGTTGCAATCAACTTTTCAAAACAGATCTTTGGCAAATACAGAACTCTTGATAACAGAAGTGTTTAAAAGTTAAATTTGAGATACCTAAAAAAACTTCATTTCTGATAATAGAGGTTTTTAATTAAATATTGTTTGGAATTAAATAAATTTTAATTTTTTAGTCCAATGGGGAAAAGATATATCAAAAGAAGTATCCAACAGATCTTAAGATGATGAGACAATTGTTTTTTAATCTATTTTCCATGTTTAATTCCATTTGTTCTAAAAAAGTTGACATTTCCAAGATTGTCCCTAACTATTTTAGTAGTGCAAAAATGGCAGGAAGATTCTGTTCATAGGGACCCTGTCCAGTTGGCTAATCCTTTTGAAGTATTGGCACAACAGATAGATGATAGTTCTGTGGACACTGATAACTCGCATATCAGCCACACATCAACTAATGCTCACACTTTGCATTTCAAGGGCAATAAAAACGGAAATGGGCAAATATTGGGGGATGCATTAGTATGTAGAATGAATACAAACAGTAAAATGGACGCGCCTGGATCTGTTTTCAGGGACAATAATAACAAAATGGGGATCAAATTGGGTCAAATGTCCAAGTGTGGCTGATGGCCATAATCCTACTCATACAGGTAGGGATGCCACATGCGATGTGGAATGCCATGCTTCTTTCAGTTTAAGGGGCAATAAAAACGGAATTGGGCAAACATTGGGTTGCATGGATGCTGATGTCTCAACAGAACCTTATTCTTCTGTCCGGTAATACGCCATAAGTGACCTACTTTGAAGTAGGTTGAAGTAGGCAAAACAAAACAAAATAATTTATTCATAAATTTATTCATCTATTTACAGTAATAATTCTTCCAGTATATCTCTGTTAATATACAGTACTCACATGAATTAATTTTCATAATTTTGTGTTTTCTATGTCAAACAATTTTGTTTTCACTTTGAAACAAAAGTCTCTGATTTGCCGGACAGAAGAATATGTAAAAACTGAATATTTTAAGTTTGATTTTTACCCTCTTCCCCGAAAGGGGAGGGGCAGGGGTATCAAAATCAGATCTGTTAATTTATCTGTTTGTCCTTGAACATAACTCAGAAACTACAGATTAGACATGGGGCATATTTTAACACAAGGCAATGTCTACCTGTGGCCCTCTTCAAAGATGGTCTTGAACTGGATATTGTTTCTTTCAGGTTAAGGGGCAATAAAAACAGAATTGGGCAAACAATGGGTTGAATGGATGCTGATGCTGTCTCAACAGAACCTTATATGTAAATAGAAAACATAAGCCAGGACTCACAGTACAATAATACACTACAATGCCATGCCAACATTCAAGGGCAATAAAAATGAATGGAAATGGGGTCAAAACTGGGGGACATGGGTTGTAAAAATACCTCAGGTGATGTCAGGATACTGAGGATTATGCAAAGAGTACACAATTTCCTTCTATGCATGACTTGCCTGTCAACAACCATAAATGTAAACGGGAGATACCAGAGATTATTCAAAGCGATAGACACTGGTCTGTGGACCATAATAACTTGAGATTGCGTCTTGACGCAGTGTATTCCTGGACGGGACATGGTTGAAGTGTGAATGTGTCGGGCTTGAGCCTTGTTCCTGGAGCACCAGGTCAAGATTCGTCATAGTAGGGCACAAAGAGGGCCCGACTTAAATAGGCAACCACCATGGTGTTGTCCGTAGCTATGGTAGCTAAGGTTCAAGCAGAGGCCTTGGAACTCCTTTAGGGCCAAAAGACCGCCTTGGTTCCAGATACTTTATGTGTAACTTGCTTCTGGAAGTGACCAGGTTCCCCTTGCAGTGTGTTCCCCTAAGTGAGCACTCGCCCTTCTTGATGCATCTGTAAGGATTTACAGAGCATATTTAAGCAGGTGTAATGGTTGACCTTGAAGCACATTGTCATCCTACAACCACCATTTTAGATGGAGTGAACTGGGATCACCTTTTCTAGTGAGTCTGGTACCCTTCAGCTGTTCTAGAGCCACTGTATCGGCCTCATGTGGAGGCGACCTAGGTGGACTTGCTTCTGTATGGGTATCAGTAACCCACACAACCCCACTGTGGAAAACACTAATAGCCATTTATGAGAACTGTGACCCCTGGTCTGATTAACAGATAAATTTACCACTGCTTGAGTTGTGAAAAGCAGCAAATGGGTTATAATCTTGAGGAGAAGGCCGAATTTGGAAACTCAGGCCCCTGGTGTCAGCTGACACTGCTCACAGGCTGGGTAAAAGGCCAGCTGGGTGGCCAGTCTAGGAGGGTCGATCACTGTATCTCACTGGAACCCGTAAGAAAAACTTACAGTAACACATAGTAACTGATACAACAGATGTGGGTTCTGATAAGATAAGGCTGACAGGTAGTTGGACAAATCTTGTTGGGAAAGCCTTCTTATCTTTAGTCATTTTGGACCTGCAAGGAGGTCCTGACAGTAGGCTGGCTGACTGGTCTGGTAGGTTGAGACAGTCATGTCACCGAGACCAATGACTGGTATAAGAATTTCTCTGTAACCAATTTCCTCAGGCAGTAACTGGTTGGTCTGCGACATCTCATAGGCGCTGGTAGAACTGGGTGAATTAGACTACATCTCAGCAGGAGTAGGCTTAATATGAAACAACTGCCTTGTTTCTGTCCATAACTGTGGAATCGGCAGATTTTCTCTGTAACCAGTAAGTCTGGATACTGGTACTCCATCATGTACTCAATCTCCAAAGTCAATAGTTTCCATGCAATATAGTCAGCAATAAGTGTGAAAATATCTCCAAAAGGGCCAAAAATGGCCTCAGTCAGGTACTTTGGATGACCTGTGGATGACCTTCAATGAAGAGCTTCAAGGTCAAATTTCTGCATGCTTAAAGAGGACATATATATGTATGTATTATATATACCAGCCATAGGATGATCTAACTTTCTGTATATGAGAACTGGGCCAAAATGTGAAAAAATGGCCAAAATCTGACCTTTAAGAGGCCACCAGTGACCTTGAAATTGAAGGTCAAGGTCACAAAACAATAGCATCTGTGACATTGCCCATATATACCCACATACCAAATTTTAAGGGTCTAACAAATATTTTTTAAGTTATTGCGTCCGAAAGGAAATCTCTGTGGCGGCGGCGTGACCGTACTGAATCCCAAGTATCGACTTTCGTCCGGGGATACAATTATGTAGACTAAAATGGCAGAAATTTTGTTCTTCTTTCCTTTGAATGATCTCATGGTTTACTCAGGTCAAGATTTTGAGTGAGTTTATCTACCTGACATTGTACAAGCTCATAGAATTATTAGGCAGTCGGCTAAGCCTAACTTATGAAGGCTAGAATCCTGGTTCAGGCGCAGCTAAATGTTGGGGTATGGAGACATTATCTAGATAAATATTGGGATAAGCAATTGACTGACCTAATACAATTTGGGTTCCCTTTTGATAATCTCCTTAAATCTACTGATAAGAATCACCAGTCTTAGCCAGGTATATTCAAAAAGAAAAGCAATATTGCTATATATGGACCTTTCTCTAATTAAACATTTCAGTGCCATATATTCCCAGTCAAATCCAAGCATCAGTGGTATGGCTTCAAATACCTTTCTGAACAGTAACCTACTGTGTTGGCACTTGAAATATTCCACATTTCTTCCAATAATTTTTTTTAAATTGAACTGGATTTGAGGTTGATAGATTCATAAACATTTGTTATGTCTGGCTTTCATTTTTGTTCAATTTTTTTGTTACAAATAAATACATCATACCTTCCTCATTTCTGATTGAAAGTGTTTTCATATTTCACTAATTTATTTATTTGGGGTTTTACGTGTACAGGTCATATCACGATGGGTAGTTGGGAGTGGCAGAGGAAACCAGCACATACAGTTTGTTAAAACCTTTGGATATTTATGTGAAGACATTTCTTTAAAACCTAATGCAAATTATGACCTCTATTATCTGACCTGAATGGCAGAAGCATATTTTGTTTGGATAACTAAAGATGACACATAGGATTTTGCAACCATAAAATAATCTGGACCTAAAAGCTTCCATTAGCAGATTTTTATAAGCAGTAGATATCATACCTGTTCTTAATTTGGTTGCACTAAATTATGTTTTAATGTTTCCATACGTAAGATGCTCTTTCAAATCCAATTTGATAAAAAAACAGATTTGTTTCAGTCAGGGATTGAAACAATCTGCTAGTTGGGCTGATGTTTTACAGAGATTTCTATCTTCAATTTTTATACTTGAATGTTTCTTATTCGTGTTTCGATTTTACAAAACTTAACTTACATTTTACTTATGGAAGCAGTTATGGACTGGAAATGGTCTTACTCAAAATAGCCCCATTTACATAAAGGGTTTCTTTTGATGATGTTTCTTTCTAAAAGATATAAAATCTGCTGTCAAGATCTGCAAAAAGGGAAGTTTAGGTAAACTACTGTGTTGCAGTTTTTTCTTCAAAATAATTAATTGGCAAACAGAAATTTTAATAACAGAAGTGTTTAAAAATTAAACCAATTTAAGACAAACCGAAAAATTAAGATAAAAGAGGTTTTAATTTAATATTCTTTTAAATTTAACAAAGGTTTTGCTGAAATGAGGGAAAGGTATACCAAAAGAAATATCCAAAGGATCTTAAATGTGAAGAGACACTTCTTTTGTCAATTTTCATTCTTTATTTATCTATCAACATAACAATCAAAAACGTGGTTGAAAAATGTTATTGACTCTCGAGCAAGATTCCAATCTTAAAAAGTTTAAAAACTGCCAACTAATGGAGTATGTAATAGATTCACAATTTACAGCTGAAGCCAGTATTGTTAAATCTCTACAGCTCCTATGAAAAATAGATTTTCATTAATTTACAAAAAAAAATCTCCAATCTGGTAAACCACATAACAAATTAGACATTACCCGAAAATCCAATTGACAGATTGACAAGATTGATTTTCATGTTCATCCTCTTAATGGGTTGGGGGGGGGGGGGTATCGTAATCAGATCTGTTAGTCTATCTGTTTGTCCTTTGCGCACAACCAGAAATCTACACATCAAATCTGGGTCAGATTTTTACACAAAGTAACGTGTCTAACCATGGGTCAGTCCTCTTCAAAGATGACCTAGATACAGATCAGGATCGACAATACAGAATCTTTTTTGATATTTTTTCTTTTTAATGTGTTCTGGTGAGGGTTAATTGTGCATTCTCTGGTACTGCTTGTGTTAATTGCTTTACTGTACTGTGACACCAGGTTGAGTCACTCGGTCCTCACCTTGTTGGTCGTGGTTTTGAATCTACTCATTGATAACTCGCATATCAGCCACACATCAACTAATGCTCACAATTTACATTTCACGGGCAATAAAAACGGAAATGGGCAAATATTGGGAGATGCATTATTATGTAGAGCAAATACAAACAGTAAAATGGACACATCTGGATCTGTTTTCAGGGGCAATAAAAACAAAACTGGGATCAAATTGGGTCAAATGTCCAAGAGTGAGGCTGATGGCCATAATCCTACTCATACAGGTAGGGATGGCATGTATGATGTGGAATGCCATGCTTCTTTCAGTTTAAGGGGCAATAAAAACGGAATTGGGCAAACATTGGGTAGCATGGATGCTGATGTCTCAACAGAACCTTATATTGTAAACATAAGTCAAGACCCAGAGTACAATAATACACTACAATGCCAGGCCAACGTTCAATTGAAGGGCAATAAAAATGAAAATGGGTCAGAATTGGGGGACATGGCTTGTAAAAGGACCTCCGGTGGTGATTGTTAAAATACTCAGGGTTTTGCAGAGTAAACAATTTAGTTATATGCATAACTTGCCCGTTAACAACCATAAACATAAACTGGAGATATCCAAGATTATACAGAGATAGATCAGTAGACTAAACTTGTTGTACAGACAAAAATGGCAGAAATTTTGTTTTTTGTTCCTTTAAATTATCTCATGGTTTACTCAGGTCAAGTGTAGTGTGGGGTGATGTGTCTGACACTATACAAGCTCATAGAATTATTGGGCAGTCGGCTATGCCTAACTTTTATGAAGGCTAGAATCCCTGTTCAAACGCAGCTAAATGTTGGGGCTTGGAGACATTATCTCTAAATATTGGGATAAGTAATTGAGTGACCTAGACAATTTGGGCTTCCTTTGGACTTCAATAAGAGATAATCTTCTTAAATCTACTAATAAGAATCACCAGTCTGTCATAACACATGCACATTAGTGACATGCTCTACAGGAGCTAGCTTCAAACATTAAAATGCAGCCTTTTAAGCTAGCTTTATAACATAGGTGACTTAAATACCTTTGTGAACAATAACTACTGTGTTGGCAGTTTAAATATTCAACATTTCTTCCAATAAATTCTTTTAAATTGAACTGGATTTGAGGCTGATAGATTTATAAACGCTTGGGTCTCGGTCCCAGCTTTGGCTCAAATGCTAGGACTGGTAGGCAGTGGTCTTAAGTGTTTTAAACATAGTCTCAAACATGGCCACCATAAGTCTTTCTCCACTTTAGAATTTCAAATGGCTGAATATAAGGTACAACTATATGAAACAACCCCTGTAAAGTGTGTATCCAACAAGCTTTCCCATTGCAAAATAGCAATTTTACCAGAGATAAAATGTGTCAATCAAGGAACACATGTCACCAACAGAATATCTTGAGAAGAAATAAAGTGTCACATGACCCAGAAAACCACTGTGGTTTTTTGATAGGCTTGCTCTCAGCTGATACCCCTTCTGCTGTGAGAACCATTTGAGACAAAAAAGATTTTTCATGAAAGCAACCCCAGGCACTCAGTTCCCACCTCTTCAGCCTTACGATTATGAACAGGGTTCCCACAGACTTTTGACAACTGTATTCAAGGTCTTTTCAAGGATTTTCAAGGTCAAAAAACAACAATTCTCAAAGATATATTTTAAGGCATGGCCTCCTTTACCTCCCATTCTAGCCATCCATTAATCCTATGAAATTCTTTATTGTCACATGATTTTAACATTTTATAATCTCATTACAGCAATGCTAGTTAACACATCTAATAATATTTTAACATAAACTTTGTTCAGAATAGATCATACTTGCTTTGCTGAGTCTGTCATAGCCGTAAAACTAGATGATGCAGATGCAGAAGTTGGGCAATAACAAATTCAAGGACTTTTCAAGGATTTTATTCCATTTTGGCCAAATTCAAGGACTTTCAAGGCCTTGAAAATGAAGCGATTTTTTTCAAGGATTTTCAAGGATGTGGGAACCCTGACCACTACTACCGTAGTATGTGTTGTTTGTCTTCACCCTTACAAATACCCATTGTGATTGAGCCTATACATATGCTCAAAGCAACATACCAAGTACATATATATTCAAAACAGCGGACAGAAGGAAGTGACATACTTCAACGTAAGTACAGTACATCATTTCTGGGAATCATGAAAAATGTGTCTATTGTAAAAAATAAAAGCATGACGAAACCTTGAATTTAAATATCTCTTTTAATATGCGATTGATGTAACTTTACTTCAGTAAATCTTTGTCAATACAACTAAGTAAAGAACCCACAGGAACCTGAACAAAATTTAGAGTTTACTTATGGCTGAAATATTTTTTTCCGAAGTGATATTGAAGTATGGGTTCACTATTAAAGTCTTTAAAGACTGACGATCTTTCACCCTAAACTTATCAGTAACACTCTCGCCTTCCACCTCTGAGGCCGGGGTTCAGTTCCCGGCACGGCCTCAAGTGGGAAAGCTGGTAGTTGCTTGCTGTTGGTTGGCAGTTTACAGTACAGAACCCTGACGAACTATATGTACTGGTTTCCTCTGCCCTTCCAACTACCTGTCGTGATATGACCTGTACAGTGTTGAAAGCGATGTAAAACCCCAAATAAATAAATAAATAAAAAATTAAACAATCCAAACATTGTGGTTTTTTTTAGCATAATATAGAATTCTAATTTTCACTGAGTCTGTGCTCTTTCCTATCCTTTTAGGTAAAGATTTCGAATCAGTGCAAAGGAAGATTGAGTCGATGTTGACATTCCATAGAAGTCACAGTTCAAGAATTTGTGATGTCTTCTGAAATAATGGATCCGAATTGGAATATGAATATCAGTTTTCCAAGGTGATGTAGTCGATGTGGTTTATATTTGTCAATGTGCGTTTTTACTAATCTGTTCCAATGATATCCCTGCGCTCATGTTTCTTGTATTATTCTTGAAAAGGACACTTCATATTTTATGACCATCTACACCCACCCATGTCCACAAGTAACCGCTAATGTCCAAAATATAACCACCCATGTTCACATGTAACCACCTATCTCCACAATATAACCACCCATTGTCCGCATGTATTCACCCATGTCCAAAATATAACTACCCATGTCCACAACATAACCATCCATGTCCACATGTAACTACCCAATGTCAATAATATAATCACCCATGTCCACATTAAGGAACATCTGTCCAAACATAACTACCCATATCCACATATAACCATCCATGTCCGCATATAACCACATATTCAAATAACCATCCACTCGCCTTCTTTTATCTGAAATCATGTCTTCTTACCCAGAGGGCAGTATTATGAATTATTTGTGTATTTATTTTGTCTCAACATAAACTGCTGTTTCTTTATCTAGCAGCTTTAATTACTTGTTTTTTTATTACAGAATAACCAATCTCTATGAAATGCTGTTTGTATTAACATTTGTTATATTTTTTTCACAGAATTTAGCTGCCTTATAAATATGGTGATATATATTGCAGAATTTTTCAGAATTTTATACAAAAAAAGTGTTCAAAAACTCCCATAAAAAATGCCAAAAGATATATATTCTTGTGTAAAAGCTTTCTTACTAATGTATTTATATGCCCTGTTTGGTTAAGAAAGATGGTAACATTTCTGACAAAACACCAAAATCCTGACATCTAATTAAAATTGTGGACTTTATATAGCTAAAACCTCCAATATCCGGGATATTATGCACTTATTGCTGTCAAAATAAAGCATTTTCTTACACCGAGACCACAAAAATAGTTAATTTTTTTCCTAAACTTGACTTTTAAGACACTTTTGTTTCATCTATATCAGGTCCACTGCATTAACTGAAAAGACTGCAATGTATTATTATTACAAGCGTTGAAATAAAACTAAAACATTGACCTCAGCAACAGGATATGGAAACACCTCTATCATCTGATGCCGTGTACATAAAAAGAATTACCCAAAGATGAACAAAAAATTTCCTTTCAATATACAGATTTTTACACTAGAATTAAGCTGATTTTTGTGGGAAATTTTACATTGTTTTATTTCAGTTTGGTACAATAACTGTAAGCTGATTCTGGACAAGACTCATATTTACATTTGTATTCCACGATATAATTGCTCAACTTCTCTATGACTTTTTCTCTCACAGGTTTTGTATCGTACAGTCTGAAAAAAAGCCATACCTTGAATTTGCTAGAAGCAGTTTTCTTTTTTGGATTCTCAACCATTCGACAGTTTACAGTATACGAGTAAGTAACGTTGCGCGGTAATGTGATACAGTGAATTTTGTCACAGGTTTCAACGTACGAGGTCAAACTTCTCACGCTTACAAATTTAAAGCCACAAAAGAAAGGTGCTTGCGCAGTAGAGTGGCTAACATACTCATCTTTGATCTCTGTGGTTGTGGGTTTGAAATCTTATGTCTGACCTTAAGTACAACAGTCATGTGACTTGCCAAATGTCAGGTGATATATATGGCAGGGCCGTTAACAACTCCTATGCGTTGTTTTGCTGTAAACTCTAAAACTCCCAGTTGTGTTATCATTTGTACATTCCGTTGAAAGAGATCTTAAGACCCAGATGGATTCCTATTCAAATACAGCTACAAAACATTGGGCATTTCTGGCCGATACCATATTTGGCCGGCTGGGCTTTTGATATGATTCAGTGGACAGTGAATTCGGTGGATTATGTTTAGAACCAGTTCTAACCAGGTCAAACCAATTTTGGAAGAAAGGTCTTTGCAAAGCTGCCATTAAGGTTAACCCGAGATTTCACTGAAGGGGCTCATGGGCCATGGACCTTTTGATTTTGATACTCTACTCTGAAACCAAGAAACTTATTATTGGACCTTAATAAGGCTTTTGATTCCAGAGAACTGTGGTATATTGGGTTATATACTCACGTCCTAGCACCAAGGTGATGGGTATGAAACTAGTGCCTTTACGGTAAGGGGGAAAATCGGCACCAGTCTGCCAGTGACTGGGGTTGTACAGTGCAGAATCTGGAACAACTGTTATGTACCACTTTTCTTCACTGCTGAAGGGTTCCACTGTTTCAGTGGTAACACACTTGCCTCCCACCTCTGAGATCAGATTTCCAATCCTGGCCTGACCTCATGTGGGAGAGCTGGTAGTCGCTTGCCATTGGCCCTCAGTTTGCAGTACAGTACCTTGACCAAGTGTATGTACTGGCTTTCTCTGCCCTTCCAAGTGCCCATCACAATATAACTGATAAGGTACTAGGCGTGATGTAAAACCCTAAATAAATATATCTTCACTGCTGAAACTGACAAAAATCTATTGTTATGTGACCTACATAATGTGTTAAAGGGAACATAAACAAGAGTCAGTTAAATAATAGACTTAATCAAGGTCTTCTGGCGTAGGACAAAGGATACTAATGTAGTAAGGTCCAACCTATGACATTGGTAGATTAAATACTATTTCTGGGATCATGTTCACAAAACGTCTTAGCCAAGTTTTAGGCTTAACTTTTGTGAATATGGCCCTGGTTTGGGACGACAAAAGCAGGGTAAACTGGTCTAAACTGGAAATTGAAAAAGCAAAAGCCAAAGAATAGCTAGCTAGACAAGAGTCAGTGCAATGAGAATAGTAAGGGCAAAAATAATGGGTCAAATCAGACTAAAGTTTACTCCAAATGAATTTGGACATCAAAGTGCCAAGGTACTTTTCCAGGCAAAAATGTCATGGGGGCACTTCCAATAGGGAGGATGATTTAATTCCACACCTGTTGATGAAGTTTCCCAGTTACCTGTATTCACAACAGGGATTGGTGAAAAGTCAGCCTAAAGTGGGCTAAAGTTTTACTATAAAAAGTTTTATAGTTGAGCTCATTTTTTTGCTGATCTTTGCTGCTGATCCCTTGTGTGTATACAGATCAACCCTGCTTTCACTACCTTTCATGACAAGGGCCCTCATTTGGCCATTCAGACACCTGCCTGGATATCAGATTAGTAAAAGAAAGATGTATTCTTATCAATAAAAGGCTCTACAGTGCCTTCAGTTATAAGGTGATGTAGTCTAATCTGGTTCAAAACCAGTCTGAACCAGAATCTAGATTACTGCATATGAAAGGGTTTGATTGTGGTTGGACTAAGGACTAATGCACATGCATTCCTGACGTGAAGACATCTATTGCTACTTGCAATATTTGCCACCTGTTATAAAATCAAGACCAACAGCATCAGTTTCTGCAAGAGCATTCTCAGAAACTGGTGCAACGTTGAAAAAAATATATACAAGTCATCTAAGGAGAGTTGGTTATCTTTAGAGGCTTTTTTCCAAACTTGGTCTTATTTTGAAAGTTTACAACAGGGAACACTTTCTAGTTCCAAATGAGTTCAATATAAACCAAGTTAATATCTTTAAAATTAAAATCCTCTGCGAAATGGTGACCATGATCGACCATGGACTGCATGGTATTTGATGGTCGACCATGGATCTCCGTGGACGACCATCAAAATCCACACTTGTATGAAGGACCAGACCATGAAAAACCATGGACACAATGGTTTTTCATGTCCTGACCATGGACTGCATCTAAAGTGTCCATGTTAGAACATTCGTCTGGGTAATGTCATACAGACTGGAAACAAAATCTGGATTTCATTTCATTCTAAGCAGCTATAACAGAGCCAAATCAAGATTCCAACTGCGGGAAAAAAGGTAAATCCTAGGGTTTAAGTTTCTTAGATAAAGGACTCACAAGGTCTATGTCTAGCTGGTTTAAACACCACATCATTATTAGCATACCTACTGGGATTCAGGGAACACAGGTTTAGGGAATTGTTAAGTATATAATAGGAAAACTTCCCGAATGACATATACAGAAAAAATATATCACGAATGAAGATAACAACATTATACGAGTGCGCAGCACGAGTATTATATTGTTAATCTTCATGAGTGATATATTTTTCTGTATATGTCTGATGAGAGGTGTTTTACTTTTATTATCCACCATTTTGTGCGATTTATAGGTAAAATAATATGAATATTTAATGAGAGAACGTGAAAAAGGCTGTCAAAAAGCATGAGCAATACTGAATATAAAAACTTTAATCTTTAACTTGTAATATCTCAGTCATTTCTGCATGGATTTTTATGCAACATATATAAGCAGAAGCGCTAGAATAACACCTTTCTAATGATATATTATACATATTTGTAAGTTACATACTTTCCGAGATATTGTTGAAAAACCGGAAGTTATTCACGCTCATTATCCATAGTACTGGGGCGCCGGTGTATACAAAAAAAATACATCCCGGTCTGTATTTCCCCGTATTTGGGGCAAATACATTGCGTGGCAGATAATAAAACATATATTCAAATTATTGCTGTGCTTGAAATGTTTAGTGGTTAAGGGGTCATAAGGTTTAAATGGGATACATTTGGATCTGACGTAGCTTTCAACACACTGTACTGGGTCGACGTCACACCTGACAGTTTTACCAGAGGAGCAAAGCAATGCCTGCAAGATGGTCTACAGGATTCCCCACTGTAAACTACAGGGCCATTGACTAGTAATTGTCAACTTTGCCATGTAAAGCACAGAATGAGATTCAAAAATGGCGAGAAGCGAGTATGTCACCCATCGCAAAACTCTACCCAATGTTTGACTATTAGACTTATTTTTATTTATTTTTATCTCCAACAGGAAGTTGTGTTTTCGGGTGTGTTTCTCTGTCTGTGTTTGCAATAACTCCATAAGGTATTAAACAGATGTTCCTGAAATTTTATGTGCCTGGGTAGGATCCAAAAGAAGAAAAGAATAAATTCTCAGAAAGGTTCTATTTTCAACATTTTTGCAATACCTGTGAGATTACTCCACAAGTGATGAGCATATCTTCATGAAATGTTTTTATGTGGGCAGGAGCTGGCAAAAGGAAGATTGAAGTCATTCAATTTTGGGACAGACCTGAATCATATTCTGGACACAAAAAATCTCGAATGCATGGAAATTTCCCCCGGGGGAGGTCCGCCATGTACATGTGCTTTCCACTAGCCTCTTTTTATGTTGAAATTTGCGAGCAGTGGGCTAACGTATTTGCGGGAAATATTTGACAATAAAATGCCAGAACACGCAGAGGTATATCTTTCAGTGAGAGGAAATATTTGTCCACTTACGATAATTATGAGTCTTGTGCAACATCAGCTGATTATAACTGATTGCTTTGTACTTATTTTTGTTATTATTTGCTGAAACTAAATGACAAAGATATGCCATTAAAATGATTAAAGTGGTATTTTTGGCACTGACGATGCGGTTTTGAATTTTGATTCTAAAATTCCGGTTGAATAGTGGTTATTCTGTGGTTTTTTTGTTAGTTTCAGTATTATTGCTACAAGACTATTGATGGCATTATTAGTCACTATGTCAGAAATAATGTGATTAATCAAAAATTCAAGTTTAGTTACAGACGGATGAATTAAGAATCAGGTAAAATGTTATTTTTCATCGTTTGACTCAAAACCATATATAAATACATTGTTTCCTTTGGCTCTAAAGAATTTTACACCACCTTTTTACTGTATCATATCTGTCGGGAAGTCGGACATATAGGCAGTGACTGACTTCAGATGTACATGTAAAAATTTCTATTTTAGTGACTGATAATGCCAGAACAGTAAACTTTGTGTAAATTGGCCAATACTTATCCAATAATAATTTGAGAATTCATAAGTAAGTAGTCAGACTCAAACCTTCTGTAGCTTTTTTTCTTATGTCTTTGATGTCCTTAAATACCTATTTGAAATTTACTGAAATCCTGAATGACCTTGAATTACACAAAGTTTATTGAACATTATATTCTTACTTTATAATTTAGACAAAACAAAGTTTCTGTCCACCAAAAATCTATCCAGTAAGGAATCTAAGATTCACTGTCTACCTGAAGTCTGGCTATTGGTAAAACCCTGCAAAATTCCATTGAAAAAAACATTTACAGTTTAAAGTTTTTTCATAATTTTTTGTTGTTTGATAGTCAAAACAGAATTGCTTCTAAGTAGTTAACAACAATTATATGTCTAGTTGCACTTCTGTTTAACTAATATATTTAATACAGTGATAATCCAAACTGACAGCTGAACTATTAAATTTCTAAATTGGTCTCTTTTTCACAAATCTGCGATTGATTTCACGCCTTTAATTTCTTTTATTGGTATATAAATTACAGAAATTAAAAACCTTTTACGACAATTTCAGGTGAATGTTAGATTCCCTTACTGACTGTTTGTGTCTGTTCAACCATTTCCCCCCACATTTATTTGTATATTCATCATAAACGATGGATATTGGCCAGCTATCTAGCTGTTTAGGGCTTTCCCCGATTGCACGTTTCCCTCCACCCCCTCCCCTCCCCTCCCCAACCCCTCTCCCCCCCAAAAAAAATCCCCAAATTGTTGGTTCATTTGAATGAAGCAGGGCTTCCCCGATATAATTTTGGGGGCATGGAAGATTGATCTATTATTTTTATTATTTAAATAAAATAGCCAAGATGTTCTGCATGTTAACATTTAAATTTGTGCTTGATAATTGATACCATTCCACCACCAAACCAGGTTACCAGCGCATAGTTATTTATTATCAAACTTTTTACCAATAGGTACTTATGTACATAATAACCCATTCTAAGGCGACATAAATTCATGAAAATTAGCTCTTCTCCAGCACATTTTATGACATAGAAATTGCTGTTCAACACCAGTTTTTGTTTATGTTATCATTTTCCGTTATATCCAAGTAGATACAGGCTTTTAGTTATATATCATTGAGAATAATACGTTCATCGCATTGTTATTCGTTCTTCAATGTTGGAAAAATACAATACTGAATAACGGCTGATTTTAAGTAAAAATTCTATTATTGCCCCTTAAAAAAGTCATTGGAAAAGATGAAGAAGTGGGGATAGTTTGTTTATAAAGCATATTTATCTGGCGTGCTTGTGTCAATGCATATTTTTACATCAGTAGAACATCACTTTACATCACACAAAACATTGGCAAATAAGTTGGACTGTATTTTGGAAAAAGAAGGTTAATAAAACCTACTAGTACTAAAAGGGCTACTCTGAGTGAGACAGTTACCTGAGTGACATATGATTTTAGATCTTAGATCATGAATTGAGCCAAAACAGAAAGTAATTTTTTTTTTAATCTTTTCAAGTCATAAAATTTAAAAATATTCTTCAATGGTCATTTCACATTAATTATCCCACCATTTTGCTTTGAATAATAGAAGTAAAACTAGAGTATCGCTTTGCAAGAGAAAAAGAAATAGTTTTTACACAAAAACAAAACATTCCTATGTGCAATAATGATTTTGCTGAAATCTACATCCGCTGGATATGTTTTTCAATTTACTGCAAAATCTAAACCTGGCTGCGAAAATGGCAGGAAAATGCTTTCTTGACAGAGTGACTGATGACTCTACAGATACCCTGGGGTCAAAACGTTCATTGAAATCTCTCTATCTCGCACCGTTTCTGAGATATTAAGATGTTTCATTTTCATTGTTAAGAAAAACTGTGGCATTCAGTTAATCGTTAATAAGTCAGCCATTTTGTATCGGATCACTTCCGAAAGTTATTGATTTTCAGACAACTATACAACAAACCTACTAGTGAAATTTCATGTGAATAAGTTATCATCCGGACAAGCACACCCATTTTAAAAACATGTTTTTGGTCATGTGATTTCTGATTGGTCAAAATGTCATGACACCATATTCAGAAAATTTTCCCAGGGCTACTGCAAACGTGTGCCAAATTTTAAGAGAACCTGCCCAGTGGTTGCCGAGCTATAAGCAATAGAAAATATGGGAGCTGGTGGGGCCAGCAGAGCCACTGTGGACCCTTTTCCTCTCCCCTTTCCCCTAAATACAAACAAGCATCTCTTACAGAACACTTAATAAAAATACATTTACATAAAGAATACATAAACAGCAGACACACATGTCTAAGGTGGTGATAGAATATGCATAATAAAGGGACACCAGTAAAATAGCATCAGTTAAGCACAGTTTCCAGTTGCTCAGTCATCGGAGATAAAAGACTGCTGTCATGCAATTTCAGTTTTAAGTGCAGTTCTTTAATAAATACTTTACACAATGTAAATATATTTGTTCCAAAACTTTAGTGATTTAACCCATAAGGTTTTGAGTGATAATAATTATTCATTGAAACATGCATGAAATGTTCAGACCAGCGGGTGCTGATCAGTGACAAGAATAGCACGCATAAAACTGACCGGTTCTAAATGCTTTACTCTGCCAAATATGTTGCAATGAGGGGATTGTGAAATATATGCTTAACAATATACTGTAAGGAACATATCTTGCCCAAGAGCGTAACAATTTATATTCTTTTCAAAATACAAAAGAAAACATCATCTGCTTGGATACTGGAATTTTAAAATTAATTGATGCTGACATCAAAAACACTTAATTTAAGGTGCCCAGTGGCCTAGTGGTTAGCAGGAAGTTTTTTCATTAAATCTCAGGCTGTCACCTGTGTGTGGGTTTGACTCCCACAAGTGGCAATGCTGAGGACCTGTCCCAATATGACCCTGGCTGTTGAACAGGATGTAAAACCCCAATTTTTAAGCGTGAGCTCTAGTACTTCTAGGAATCAGATTTTTTTAGTCTCCAGACTTTCATGAATTGTGGCCTCGTGTAATGAGTATCTGTCTCTTCACTGAAGTTTAGCGGCAATGGGCTACGTTAGTACTTGGATGTGTGACCGCTTTGGTGCATTAATGCAGTCTCTGATGGCTTTGCGGCTCCTCCTAGTAGACTGAAACCCCTTTTGGCCTTGTTTTAAAAATAAGGCAAAGGTTACGTTCTAGGAGTGAAAGCCTCCAGTGGCCCACAGGGTAAGCAAGTTTGGCATCTAATCTCAGGCTGTCACCTCAGTGTGGGTTGGACTCCCACAAGTGGCAATGCCGAGGACCTGTCCCAATATGACCCTGACTGTTGAACGGGAGGTAAAACCCCTAATTTTTTTAAAAGAGATAAAGGTTAGCTTCTAGAAGTGAGATACCCCAGTGGCCTAGAGGGTAAGCAAGTTTGGCATCTAATCACAGGCTGCCACCTCTGTGTGGGAGTTCCAATCCCACAAGAGGAACTACTGAGAACAAGTTCCAATCTGACCCTGTTGAGGGGGACGTAAATACCCCAACTTTTTAAGAAAGATAAAGGTTAGCTTCTGGGAGTGGGAGTCCGCTGTGGCCTAGTGGGTAACAATTTTTTTTTCATTTTATGAGTTGGGTCTCACCTTAGTGGTTGTGGCTTTGAACCCAGCTTGTGACAGCGTGTCGGAATTACTGATATGCCTTTGGTTGTCGAAAGCGATGTAAAAAAAAAAATATCCTCGACACTGACCTTTTACATGATCGGTGATATAAGGTCAAATAATGTACCTGGAGAATTGCGCGAGTTCAATCCCAGCAGGCCCTTTCTTTCTCCCATGCTGTTCGATATAAACTGAAATTTAATATAAACAGGTGAACAGAAATATGAATTTAAAATTTTTAAGTTAGGTTTTTTTTCCGGGTAAATTTAGTGACTCAAGAATTGATGCTTAATGACTAGAATAACTGAAAAATCACTATATATTGACAATAGCCAACTAGAATAGGTAGACCTTGCACATGTTTTTCAACAATTTGATTTGAAAAACCAGAACACCTATTATAACTGACAGTATCTCGATAGCATCTTAACAGATATGTTCATATATTATCAGTAACTAGCATAGCTAATGACTAACTCTACTGGCAACGGCCAACCACAATAACTCGATGGTGCAGATGGTGCAAACATTTTCAACAGCTTGGGATTGATATCTGAATAGCTATGGAAAAAACTCCATTGATGATTATGAACTAAATTCAACTATGAGGTCCTGGGGTTATGAGTCTTAGCCATATGATTACTTGGCTTTCACACCAACGACTGCAGGTTCGAATCTGTCTCATGGCAACAAATTGTGGGGAGATACTATCAGCCTCTATTCAAATGATTTGACAGATCAAATGGACACAAATGCACTGATTTAAACAAATCCTTTAAACACTGATCCAATCAAGTTTGTGGATCTAAAGTTGTATAAAACATTTTATCTGACTATTCTGCTATTATCGTTTTTTTCTTTTTTTGTGCAGCATTTTTGTTGCAATGTGGTGTATAAATGTAACCCTCTTCCATTAATGCTGTTGTGTGAGCTGAACTGACATCAGTTTGTTGTCAGACACATGGCTTTATGATACTCTTGAGATATGCCCATTTATCATCAAAAAAGAATTGATGCATTTGTTTTTGGGGACTGGTGATGTAAGTTATATTCATCAGTGTTGAAACTCTTTTGCATAATTTTCAAAAACAGAACATCTCACCCAAAATATTAACATATTTGGCTCATTAAGCCTGATCATAAAATGATATTGTACCAGAGAAAAATTCGGCTTTGAAACTTACTGCTTCAAACAGGGCTAATTGCATCAATTTATATTTAACATATATTCTGACATACAGAGCCTTTGAGATAGTTGTGATGTTATCACCTTTCAAGATAACATAGCTTCAAATTTGAATATACAAGGAGCTTGCAATCTAACTTGTAGGTAATAGTAAAACATCTTTGATGGACCTTCAGAAGGCATTTGATAATGTTCAATCGTTGATCTTCTGACACATACTCTAATTTCTTTATACAATGCTATCTCATCATAGTTCCACTTTTGATTGGGATTTCAAAGGTTTTCTGACCTTGTTTTTGTGGCTGCTATTCCATTGATATTCAAGCTTTGATTGACCTTCACAAGGAATCTGACATCGCACTTCCCTTGCAGGTACCTAAACCCCATTCACATTACAGGCAGTATCCCCCGCAGTAAGCCCCGTTTAGTGAAACATCCCTGTCCTTGGATCTCTTGATGATGTCCGCATGCAGTCTTGCGAATCAGTGGCGAACCATCCATTACCTTGGGAGTTCCGCAGTTGTTTCCAAAAGTTTCAAAGTTCTGCCTCTGATTTCGGTACCGTGAGCATGCGCAGATGAATTCGCGCATATGCGCATGAATTTCTTACTACGGTAACCCAAGGTGTGGTCCACGGTGTACATAAGGTTGTGATTCGGTCGTCTTTCAGTGCAATACAGTGACATAAGGTGAGTTAAGGTATTGGTTGTTTAATCCAACGGCTAACGAAACTTCTCGGCATGGGACATTCCGCCTGTAGTGTGAATGGGAGATAAGGCATTTAATTTTTTGACAAGCATTTTGTTTTCACAAAAAAAAGAGCAAAAGCTGCTTTGACCCAATAATATGCATATTTGAGGACAGTCGGGGGAAACCACAGTATATTTATTTCGGTATTTGGATAATTCTGTCAATTATTTATTGGTTGGTGGACATCCCAATCAGTCAATCAATCAAAGAAAACATATTTTATGATGATAAAGTGGCAAATATATCATGATGAATGTAGATGTCACATTTTAACCAGTGAAATGTTGCAGCGTAATTCCTTCAGTGTTTTGGGCAAGTTCTCAGTATCGTATACCGTATTTGTTCGTATAAACACAACAGGGTGATGCATTTTTCAAAAGATGGGGCTACTATTACAAATAAAAAAAATCAACTTTCAATTATTTTGCAGATTTCAATGTATCTGTGATCAAAACTTTGATGTTTTACTGTAATTTTCTTTATTTCTCGTAAGCGAAAAATTTGATTGGGAACCTACTAAACGCATTTTTTTCGAAATCCCAGAATCACAAAGGTGTTGGCTGTTGAGAGGAATGTAATATCCCGAAATATGAACTTTGCAAAGGTAGAATGGGGGCGATTAATAAGTAGGGGTGTTTATACAGATAAATACGGTAAGTTGTTCACGGGTAATATGTCATTCTATTGTGTGTTATTCAACTGATAAATCAAATAGTGTATAAAAACAATAACAAAATGCCTGAAATGTAAAATATTGTCAAGCGTAGGTATCAGTTTTGTTTCGATATAATAACTTGACAAGAATATTGTCAAGACGAGAAATAACAAGAAGGTATTTCTCAATGTATGTACTGCCTATTTTAGAAACTAAATATTAACTGTGTAGTTGAAGTTAAAATAATTGCAGTGTATTGAGAACATATTCACAACTTTTTCCTATCTGAAAAATTGAGTACTTTTTATAAGTTTGAACAATAAGTTTTCAGCTCTTTTGGTTATACTTTAATATGGATTCTTTCCTGTTTTTATAATACAATGATATAAAATGCTTTAATTGATTTCAAGAAAGCATTTGACTCTCTTCTTTGGTGAATTATTTCTCAATTCACTTGTGAATTTTCTTGGCAAATGCTTTCTTTGGCCCAGCTGTTTACTTAAACTTAAAAAGACAATTCTACTCATCAGGGTTTTGTTTAAAAGGACTAAATGATACAGACATCGACATAATAATGATTTCATTGGACATGGCCTTTCAGGGTTTTTAAACTTTATTTTATGAGAACTAGTCTTCAATCTGTAGATGTTAACCAGAGCTCTAAAAAATTTTAAGTTTGAGCCTGGTTTGAATCTCTTTTGAAAATCTCCATCAGTTCAGATAAATATGCCATCCCAATAGGTCTTTAATCATGCAACTTTCTGCTGATGTTAACCACAGCTCCACAACATTTCTGAGTTCGAGATTGATTTGAATTTCATTCCACTGAAAATATTGATCTTAGTTTTGATAAAGCTTGAACCCTAAGGTTTTATTTGGATATTATTATGGAGTCTATTGTGTAGGCAAAAATGTACAGTTAATTCTGTGTTAAATGTGTAACCTAATAATATTATATATTTGGAGTATGTACGTATTGGAATATTGCCACAAACAAAGAATACAGTAGAGTTTGACAAAGTAGAACTTGTATCATTAACAGTGGAAACGAGTGTGATGTTCTGAGAACAATAGACGGGGAATTTTTTAAGTGTAGGGTACATAGTGGAACTTGTACATTGTACTGTACATTCTAGTTATACAGAGTGTACTGTATACAATGGACAATCAAATACCGTAGATATTGGAAGTTCTACTTTATGCAGAACCTAGAGATCAAATCCTGTAGAAAATTTATTGGAGGTTCTAGTTTTGCAGACCTTAATGTGTGTCATTTAAAAATGTCATAACTAGAAACAAATCCTGTGGATATTGATTCTAATTATACAGTATACCTCCTGGGTCTCCATCTTATTCATAACTGTACGAAATTTTTAGTTCCCTTTTTGGAATATAATTGTTAAACTGTATTGTTGTGTTCTGGATAATTTCAAATTCATATTAGATCTAGTTAAGTGAGTCCAATTTTTTGTTTACAGCAGTGTCAAGGTATACTTTTTCAAATCTCTTGAGGCTCACTTTAACATAAAAGTAATCCTACAAAATATGTAATATTACAAATGTAATATGAAATGTGATCTAGCAATGGGTCAATGTGTTAAGTGACATAGGTGCATTAGCTTTATTGGCATATCAACTAGAATCATGGTATCTATCTTCCAAAAAAAAAAAAAAAGATAGATCCCATGATATTATAAAATCGTAACATATTCAGTACTGGCAAATATTTGAACGTCATTTCACCCACTTATTATTTTTGTGTGTGTGTGTGTTTCACAAATATATACAAAGTTGCGGGCAATCATCATCTTGAAAAAGAACAAAAAATGAAAAAGAAAGAAAATGAGTGGTTGGCACAATGATAATTTTTAAAAGATTTAAAATTAGTAAATATTTTTAGCTGAAAAGTGGACATATTTTTTTTCACCACATCATGGTACTTGTCCTGAGAGAAAAAAAAAAATCAGGGTAAATCCCATGATACTAAATTACAATGTATTGAATATAGTTGCCAATTTTATCATTTGGCCAATTTTACTTGAAAATCCATTTTATTTATTTTAATTTCTGGCAATTTCCTGAAAAAGTATAATAAAAAAACCCTAAAAAATAGTATGATATGCACTAAATAAAAAAAAGAGACAAAAAAAGTGAAAAAAAACCAGGGTATATAAAAAAAACCCTGAAAAAAAATAAATAAAAAGAAAAAAAAACATGAAAAAAGCGACCAAAAATAAATAAAAAAATAGAGAAAAGAAAACTTGTAAAACAGGGTAAATAAAGGAATAAACCCTGAAGAAAAAGTAAAGAAAAAAAAGAAGAAAGAAAAAAACAAAAAAAAACAAAAAAAAAAAAAGAAAGAAAGAAAAGGGTAATAAAAAAACCTGGAAATTGTGACTGTATATTTAACAACCAATCCTTGAAATTATTACAAAAACTATATATATACTTTTGCATTTATGTCACACAGGTTACTGAAATTAAATTTCACCATATTAAAATACGTAAATTAGGTCCTCGGTGGCCTAGTGGGTTAGCAAGTTTGGCGTCTAATCACAGGCTGTCACCTCTGTGTGTGGGTTTGACTCCCACAAGTGACAAATGCTGTGGACCTGTCTAAATATGACCCTGGCTGTTGAACGGAATGTAAAACCCCCAACTTTGACATGTTCAGGGTACAAAAAAAAATTCCTAATTTCTTCAAAGCCCCTCTGATGGAGGTCTGTGTCAGAAATTTTGACACCAGTTTGGGTCGTACGTGTTCTGTTACTGAAGCAAGGTAGAAAAGTAAAGTAACTGTCAATTAAATTTGACAAATTATACATAAGAAATATTGTACATGTAGTTTGTAGTTTCAAGCATGTATCATGGTTTAATTATTTTTATAACTTCTGAACTGAGGCTGATGTTGTATTATCTGCTCTCTGAATCGTTAAACATCTGCAAAAGTTGGGGATTGCGAAACCATTCAACCCCAAAAATGAACCAAATCTAGTTATTCAAATTTGACCACACGCCAACTGTAAGTAAAGTACTGTTGATGTAAATAAATATCTGCCAAACATTATATGGGAAATAACAGTGTAAATGTGGAAAATCATGTAGAACATTGTTGGACCAAATCATCAGGTTTGATTGGAGGTTATTGACCCTGGAATGATTTATTAGCAAGTTATGGCCCTGGGTGAGGGGGGGGTGGGGGTTGCGCTTATAAAGACTTGGCCCTTCAGAGAGTGGTGATGGTATAAACTGCCTGGCTTGGTAATTTGGCACACAGCTTAAATTGGCAACAATAATGAAGTTATTACTGTAACAAAAATGAATTTAAACTCTGGCCATTCAGGATCACTGATAGAGAAGTTAGAATTTGTAATTTTGTATGCAGATTGGTCATTTGCCAATTTAAGGTGCTTAGAGTACAAATCGTATTACATGTAATATTATTGTCCCATATAAACACCATTATTACTTTATTTTCTTATTTATTATATTAGATCATTTTGTGTCATGTTTTTTGTGTAACATACATTATATATCTTGAACTTTTGTCAATTCACTTTTATCAAAGAATCCAAAATTAACGGGAGTAAAAGTAGAGTAGATTTATCATTGAAGCTGTTCCAATTTACCCAAGCCTAAGTAGTTATGTAGAAAAATACTATAATACATGAAATATCTTAGTACACTCAAATACTGTACACCTTTCCGTTCATCAAAAAAAACCTAAAAAACCTTAATCCATGAAAAAAAAAGTCAGACATTATACGGAGAGACAATCGCAAGCAAAGATATCAATGAGAAAAACCATCAAAGAACTCTCAATAAAAGACTGATTACAAAAGGATTGACGGAAGTAATAGAATTTTGATGAAACTTGGGACTTTTATAAACACTTGAAGGCACACCAGCTGTTTTGAGAATATGTAGAGACAATGGTTTTATGAAACTGGAATAACCGAATACGCACCAGGCATATGCCAGATTTTGCAAAAAAAAAAAGTGGAAAAATCTGAGAGCGGAGGCCACATTACTGGGGAAAGAATGGCTTTGGCTGGGATTTGCAGACACAGAGCAGAGATCCAAAATGGTGAGTTGTCAGAAAAATAAAGCACACTTAATGTCAGTGCACAGTATAATCATTGTAAGTCGATTCCAGATTTAACTGGCACCATTCTTTAAGTGTCAACATCATAGAAATTTTGTATTTTTTTGATAACCAGATATTACCATAAGATATTCTACATACTGCTAATATTAAAAAAAGGTGGACAAATAGGACTCCAATGTGTAACTATAAACTTTAAATGCCTATACATTGTTCAACTGATATGAATATTTTAGCCAATATCAGAATTTTTGTTTATACAAGTATTTTTGCTATTTCTAAACTTTAGTGTATAAAATTGCAAATTTAATATGTAACTTAAATTTCATTTTATAAGTTAATATCTTGCCTAACAGAAGATAGCTATACTCCGGCGCCAGCCGGCCCTGCCAAACGCCAGAAAAAGACATCTAGAGTTTCACCTCAGGCAGGACCGGTATAGTGTACTGCACTCACCAGGTGGCCTAGTTCCTGCCTCACTCTCTAGAGGGACGTGATGTCATAGCATCTTTTTTGTTCCTCCAAAGATTAAGTCTGCAGTAAGATGAGAGGAGGGCAGGTTGGGTGGGAATCTACTGTCTGTTAGGTGAGATATTAACTTATAAAATGCTATCTCAGATGGCCACAGATATCCTGGCCAACTGAAGAAAAATGAGCATATATTATATAGCTAGGTATGTTAATCAGTGAATACCACAAGGTGACCTAGATAATGACAAAGAATGCAACTTCCTTCTTTGATTGGACATTTTGCCCATACACCCTCAGTGGGGAGGCTGGGTGGAACTCTCCTTAGTTCCACAAGGTAAGCTTGTAAAAGCTACATTTAAGTAATTAAATTTTTTTATTTTATTGTACTACTATAGCTTACCATGTGGAACTAAGTGCTGAATCAAACTGCTAGGTGGAGAGATTACAGCTTTTTTTAAGGATATAAAAAGTAGGGATCGAGAACCTTTGTGCGAGCCAGATATTACTTCAGGGCCCGTACTAGATACATGGTCCTGTCTTCCTTGAATTGTCTATCCACCATGGTAGTCAAAGTAGGAATAGTCACTGGGGCTACCTTTTCCCATTGGCCTAAATTGGACACTTTGTTTGCAACCCAGACGTGGATTTTTTTGTGGCGCTTTCAGTTTTAAGGGTAAGATGTTTGAGATCTGTGTCTTTCATAGGCTCCAAGGGTGCTTTTGTGAGAACAAAGGAAAGGTTCCTGTGAGAGCTGGAAAGTAACCTGTTAGGTTCCGAGCTTTGAAAGATATGGAGCGCCTCTGGGCATGAGGTGTCAACAATGGCAGTCCTATAACCATCATTGATTGATGGGTGCCTGGTTAAGTCTTTGTACAGTTACATGAAAAAGTCTGAGACTTGTTTCACAGGGGGAGTGGAGAAATCCACTGAATTTTCTCTGTGCACCACTTTTCAAATAAGGTCCACTTTGACTTGAAGATGGCCCTTGTTGATGGCCTTTGAGGGTTAGCAATTCTCTCTGCCACTTCCACAGAGAAGACTTGATCTTGGTGTTCACTCATAGACACCAGTCATGGAGGTTCAGATGTGTATTGTTGTGGGACGGTATGAGAAGTGTTGTTAACACTGGTAATCAAAGTGGAATCTCTGTTGAAAGCTGCACTAGATCCCAAATTCTAACATGACGACCTGCGCAGAAACGAGTTTTGAGTTCTATGCGCACACATTTATCTCGCAACAATCGCACTGCCCTTCCATTCGCCCTACGTATTTTGGTTGGGTTTTAGAAGTAATGTTGTTATGTTGTTTTTATTTATATTTCATTGAATATGAAATAGTTATTGAATTTTAAATACTATATATTACGTATATTTATATAAAATATTCCTGTATCAAAACATTGTAAATCTGCAATTGTAGGGTACAATGGATGGAACAGCTGGTTGCTAAGGTGACAACATTGTAAACAAACCTACATAAAATAATTTATTCCTTGTAAAAATAAAAAAATTAATGAAAAGAAGTCTGTTAAATAATTTTATATGTCATATTAGAATAGTAATATTCGGCTTCGTAAAATTATTACCGGAAGTACCATAGTTAAATGCCGAACACAAACCATGATCACTCATGGATTATTTCTACAACCAGGGCCATGGCCAGCCTGGCGCTATTAGAATGATGATGCAATTGCACTGCCGTATTTTCTCGATCACCCTGTTAAGGAGAGCAATGGAAGGGTAAGCATGGGCAGCAAGACCCGACCAATTTATGTTCAAACAGCATCCATCTCCCAAGCATATTGTCTATTGTAACTCTCTGTTCAGAGGTTTGTCCGGTTTCAGTCAGCACAAATTGCAAAGTATTCAGAACACCCTTGCTCGTATTGTTACAAATGATAGAAAGTATGCTCATGTTACACCCATTCTACAGAAACTCCACTGGTTGCCTGTTAAGTACCGTTGTATTTTCAAAACCGCAATACTTGTGTATAAATTTTTGCATAGTTGTTCTCCTTCTTATTTCAAACCGTTCTTGTCTTTTAGTAGTTGTCCCTATAGTACTAGGCATAGTCACCCAGATTGTCAATACCTTACAGTTCCTCCTTTCCATTCATCTGTCTTTAAGTCAGCCAAACATTTTGGCCATAGTTTTGCCTTTGATGCTCCGAAGATCTGGAATGACCTCCCTCAAGATGTTCACAGTGCAACATCAGTTGCCTCCTTCAGAAAGAAGCTTAAAACATACCTGTTTGCAAAAGCCTACCCACCATAGCCTCCCCCGTCACATCTGTGTCTCCTTGGTACGACCTGGCTATGTCCCTTGATTAACGCTAACCGCCTTGCTTTATGTTTAGATGCGCCTTAGAGTCCATCAGTGATGGAGATTAAGCGCTATAAAAGTCCACATTAAATTAGATTAGATATTGATCCGGGAATCGAGATACCTACAGTGAGAGTTTGTGGTTATGCTAGTGGAAAATAGGTCTACATGAGGGGTGAACCACTTTTGACAGATATATTTGAACACCTGCCAATGCAGTGACCATTTGGTTGATTGGATCTCATCTGACCTGGACAGTGATTTGGCTATTGCATTCAGGCACCCTAGAATGTGCCTGGCTCGTAGGGTTATTTGTAATGATGGTACCAGATCATGATTCTCCATAAGAGAGCACACATCTCCGCCAAGTGGGTTCCTTCCTGTTTGTTTATGTAGTCTACCACTGTTGAGCTGTCTGTAGTTACCAACAAGGTTTAATTTTAACACTGGTCATTGAACCTTTTCAGGGCCAGGAATACCACCTTCGGTTCTAGAACATTTATTTATGTGTAGCCTTTTTTCCCCGTCTGACCACAGACCTTTTACTGAGTCTTGCTTTAAGTGAAAGCGCAACATTGAGGTGTTGGTAAAGATTTGGCTGTTGTGGTCTTTAGGATGAAGGTCTGAGCCCACCATCATGTTGACAGGGTTTTGCCACCACTCTAGGTGAACTAAAGTGGTCTCTGACCAAGGAAGGAGGATGTTCAGAGACTGATGATATCTCCAGTTTTTTTTTGAGATGCCTCCTTAAGGGGCACAGAAGGGGCTTTTGTCAACTGGTGTAGTACCAGAGACAGGTTCCAGGAGGAAATGCCCCTCCGAACTTTGGGTCTGTCTCTGTGAAAACTATCCACGAGACAGGTGAGATTCTCATCTTTACTGACATTAATGGTTTAATTCCACATTTTGCCTGCAATGGCTGACCTGTAGCCATCAATGGTCCTTTGCTGCAGCTTCTTGTCCTGGAACAGAAACAGCAGGAAGTCTGCTATGGACTTTATAGAGGGGGAGGGGAGCTAAAGTCCACCTGACTACTGTGGCACCAAATGGTCCACTTTGCCTCACAGACTGATCTGGTTGAGACTCTATGAGGATCCTCAGTTTGTGTTGCCACTGCCTCAGAGAATTCCTGCTCTGTGATATCTGAGGCTATAGGAGCCAGGCATGGAGATTCAGGTTTGACAGATTCCTTTGAAGGATCTGATGGAATGGTTGAGGCTGCAGGTTGGGCTGGTTGGGCAGGCACAAAGGGATCTGGCTCGACAAGGCCACTACATCCCAAAACCAAGGCCTGGAATATGCATGCTTTGAGAGTCCCCTGCTTCCTTGAGCACCAGGTAAGGATTCTCCATAGTAGGGCACATAGAGGGCCCGACTTCATCCCCCCTCCTTATATATACAGGCAACTGTCTGTAGCTATGAGCACTCTTTGGTTCAAGCAGAGGTCTAGGAACTGCTTTAGGGCCAGAAAGACCGCCTTTAGTTCCAGATAATTTATGTGTTAACATATTCCCCCGATCCCGTAGGATCCTTTAGCTCAGTCGGGTGGATACTCTACCGACTCTGGGACTTTGGTGTACACAAATACTGGTCCATGTGAAGATCCTCTGGCTCTGGGATTAATACCTTTAATAAGTATTAAGTTCAGATATTCTAGCTTTTTACATAACCAGTCTTCTGGTGGCAAAAGCACAGAGACATTACCAACTGGTTGTGTCCTGTGGCCCACCCAAGGGTTGTCGGCCCATGGAGTAGGTGAATTTTCTAAGTCCGGAATGTCACTCCACCCCATGAAAGTTCTCACACCCCAGACAGTCTCCCTATAATTTTGATCCTCACTAATAGCCTTGTCAGAGTCAAATGAGTCCGGGTCCAGTTAATCTTCCTGTTCGGAAACTTTGTCCTCTTCCTGCTGGTCCAATGGCAAAACATTCCGGGCAGATTGAGAAACAGGCAAAGTATCAGAAGCTTGAACAGTGCTTGGTTGAAAGAAAACTGGTTCTGACCCAGTGTCTGGGTAAAGGTTTTCCAGAGGAGACAACATGTCCATAGACTGAGTAGTTTGAAGTGTTTCATTACCATTTGGGCCAGGAGCTGAGCCGGAATGGCAGGAAGATTAGAAAATTTAATAAGTAAATTAAATTTTTATAATTTAATATCTTATCTAACAGATCAGTGCTATTGGTCCTGCGCAAGCCGGTCTGCCCAACGTCGAAAAAGACGTTCTCAGTCTCCTCCGGTTGGACTGGCAATGCCCTCTCCACTCACTAGTTGTACTCGCCAGTTGGCCATGACATTACCTCCTCTTTTTCAGTATAAAACCTCACCCACAGAAGGTCCCCAGGCAGGTAGAAAACCGGGAACAGCAGGGTGGGACTCCCTTGTCTTTTAGATAAGATATTAACTTATAAAAATTTAATTTATTTATTAAATTTTCTATTTTATTGCGTTAATATATCTTACCTAACAGACTAATGCCAGAATCACTGCCTAATGGAAGGAGGGCAGCTGACTGAGAGACTGAAACAAACTCTAAAAAGGGGGATAATCCCCAAGATTCGGCCCCAGAATATGACCGGACATACTGATTACTGGACTGGGTCCCCCCCCCTTTCTTTTTCTCCTGATATTGGAGAGGGGGCAAAAGAGTTCTATCCCAGCAAAGTCCAAGAAGGAGTAGCCAGGAAGGCTACAAAACCAATCATCCACACACCCAGGGAGCCTGGATAAGGGGTTCAGATAAGCTTATACCACCCTCTAGTGGAAGTCTAAGCCTACACCCAGATTACACCAAGGTCACAAAACCACCACTATGTACAAACATATATGTACATAGCTGCACCAACTGGCGGCAATATTAGATGGGAATCTGGAAGCGAATCTGCTTGGCCACCAGACACTGGACCCAGATGATAGATCTCTGAATCAGCCCATGCAACATCCTTCAAATAAAACTGGGTGAAGGTGTTGTGCGACTTTCAATGACATGCTGATAAGATCTGGTCCAAGGTCACCTCTCTTTGAGAAGCCACAAAGGTTCTATCATCATGAGCATTGACCTGGTGAAGAGTAAGGATTGCTGTCTGTTTGATCCAAGAAGAAATAGTAAAAGGAGAAATAGAGAAATATCCTTACTGAAATTCTTTTTGAAGGAGAGTAACACTAGTTCCTTGTTGTCTCTCAGATCAGATCAGAGTTTTGTCTAGTACTAGCACAGAGCCCGAACTAGACAAAGTGATCTGTCGTCTTTCCAAGATCTATCTTGAGTGGCTGCCAGGGCTGGGATCACTACTGGAGCCACGCTCTCTGGGCCCTCCCATGCCAGTTGATGTTTCAAGGGGAAACTCGGAGACGGGCACAAGAAGACCTTGAACCAATCTGACTGATTACGAATATCTTTATTGACCCAAGCATGAATCTCACTTTTACGCTTCCGTGAGCCCAAGGAAAACAGTCAGGAAGACAGTCTTAAAGGTAAGATGCTTCAAAGATGCCTTGCAGAGAGGTTCAAAAGGAGGCTTTGTCCACTGATGAATCACTAAGGAGAGATTCCAAGAAGGGATACCATAACTAGTTATCAACAGAATCAAGAACCGTTACGGCAGAAGTGTCAACAAGAGTATCTTTTTCCTTTTCTTTTCTAAGTTTACAGATTGGTGTAGAAATCTCTGTGACCTAATCTAGTGTAAGGGCTTGACAGTACTCACAATTATTCTTCTAAAATACACATGGATTGTTACCTTGAGCCTTCTCCCTGCATCTAGCACAGCATTGATAAAAAATTGCCATAATATGCCTGTCCACTGATGAATCACTAAGGAGAGATTCCAAGAAGGGATACCGTAACTAGTTATCAACAGAATCAAGAACCGTTACGGCAGAAGTGTCAACAAGTGTCCCAAGTAAAAAAGATGCTATGACATCACGTCCTTCTAGCAAGTGAGGTAGGAATTAGGCTACCTGGCGAGTGGAGTACACTATACTGGTCCTACCGGAGGTGAAACTTGGGACTTCTTTTTCTGGCATTTAGTGAAGAGTATAGCTATTGTCTGTTAGGTAAGATGTATTAACACAATAATCCTTTATCCTCATTAATGCTATGTGTTGCCAAAGACAGAGAACTAGGGACAAGGTACATGCATAGTTCTACTGACAAGAATATTTTACAAAATATTCGGGTTAGTCCTTCATGGCTAGTTTAGCCAACATACAGGATTAATCAGGATAAGGGAGGTGTTTAACTCACAAATAGTTATATTACAGAAAACTTTTATAACTTGTGTTTTATACCTTTCAGCAGTTGGGGCTCATCTTGAGTGGTTTTCTACTGCCTGCCACATGGCAACCACTACGGACACGGCTGCTTTCATATCACTGGTAAGAGTTGCCAAAAATACAAATCAAAGTTAATATTTGAATATAAATAAACTAAGTGTAATTTCTGTAATAAGTAGCAGGTTAGTCTTAGAACCCTTTGGATTCAAAATTTGTCTGAAATTGTCCTATCTTTTTTGGAAATAAAATAATGTCTTAGAGAAAGAAAATGTATGTAAAGATAAAGTTTTAAAACAAGATAATTCATCAGCATGATGACAGCATTAATCAGTGAACTAAAAATTACAAAGCTGTAAAATTTATTAATTGGAGTATAGCTGTCAATGGAAATAGTACACTTATTTAAAAGTACATATAATAATCAGTTGCAGCAATCCATATATCTTTGTCATAAGAGAAACATGTATTAAGCATGGCAGGTGAACACACTTGGGCAGCGCCAAAGATAAAGGTCACACCATGATGATGCACACTTACAAACCCTAACCAATGTCCCTACCAAGTGTCAACCTTCTACACCTTATGGAATCCAAGAAATGTATAGTTCAAGGTCAAGATTTTATAGTTCAAGGTCACTACAGCAAGGTCAAAGGTCAAATCAAGGTCACACCATGACGTTGCACACCTTCAACTCCCAACCAATGTCCCTACCAAGTATCAACTTCCTACACCTTACAGTTTCTGAAATGTAGCCCGGACAAGATTTTATAGGTCAAGGTCATTACATCAATGTAAAAGGTCAAATCAAAGTCACACCATGACGTTGCACTACACCCCCTTAAGCAATGTCCCTACTAAGTATCAACTTGCCACACCTTATGGTTTCGGAGATATAGCCCGGACACGATTTTATAGGTCAAGGTCACTACAGCAAGGTCAAAGATCAAATCAAGGTCACAGTATAATGTTGCACATCTACAACTATCTTTGTCATAAGAGAAACATGTGTTAAGCATGGCAAGTGAACACACTTGGGCAGAGCCAAAGTTAAAGGTCACACCATGCTGATGCACACCTATAACCCTTAAGAAATGTCCCTACCAAGTATCTACTTCCTACACCTTACAATTTCTGAGATATCGCCCAGACAAGATATTATAGGTCTAGGTCACTACAGCAAGGTCAAAGATCAAATCAAGGTCACACTATGACGTTGCACATCTACAACTATCTTTGTCATCGGAGAAACATGTGTTAAGCATGGCAGGTGAACATACTTGGGTAGAGCCAAAGTTAAAGGTCACACCATGATGATGCACACCTATAACCCTTAAGAAATGTCCCTACCAAGTATCAACTAACTACACCTTCCAGTTTCCAAGATATAACCCGAACAAGACTTTATAGGTCAAGATCACTACGGCAAGGTCAAAGGTCAAATCAAGGTCACACTACGATGTTGCACAGTAGTATCATCTTCCCACACCTTACAGTTTCTGAGATACAGGTCGGACAAACTTTTCACACCGCCTGCCGGCTTAACCGTCCATCCGGACACCATGGGTGAAAACAATACATTGACAGCCCTTAAGGGCTGCAGGGTAGAAAGTACATGAACAACATATTTGATAAAAACCTCCAAATTTAATACTTTTGAAGTTCCCAGCGATTTATTCATTAGCAAAATAGCAAAGCAGCTATTACTCAGCTGTGGAGCTATAGCTCTGAAAATTTGTCATGACACAGAACATCAAAAAGTAGCTGATCAACATATTTGATAAAAACCTACATATTGAATACTTTTGAAGTTACAAGTTAGTTACTCATTGGCAAAATGAGTATAGCTCTGGTAGTTACAATAATCTAGAAGTAGTATATGATATCTTATTAAAAACTCAATGAATAACATATTTGAAAAGATTGGCCTAACTGTAAAACTTTTAAAGATATCTGACATTTACTTCTTCTGTTATTTAGCTACAAATTGGAAAATAGCTATTACTCATTTATTATATGCAATGGAGCTCCAAACTATGCATCATCTTATAGCTAAGGACAAAGTAACTGAACAATGTATTTTAGGAAAATATTATAAATGCAATAGTTTTGGAGTTACAAAGGCTTTACTCAATAGTAAGAATTTCAAAGTAGCTATTAATCAGCTGTACAATGTGCAACAGGTTTGAAAATTTACTATGAGATGGCTAATCAGAAACTGGATGAATAACATATCTGAAAAGAATTGCCTAACTTTAATACTTTTAAAGATATTTGACATATATTTCTGTCATTATTTTACTACAAATACGAAAAGAGCTATAATTACTCACTTATGGCATGCAATGGAACCGCAAACTATATGCCATCTTATAGTTAAGGACCAAGGAGCTGAACAACATATTTTAGGAAAATACTCCAACTGCAATAGTTTTGGGAGTAACAATGGATTTACTCAACAGTAAGAATTTGCAAAGTAGCTATTACTCAGCTATACAATGTGCAATAGGTCTAAAACTTTAATATTTGATAGCTTATCAAAAACTAGATGAATAACACATTGAAAAGATTGACATAACTTTAATACTTTGAGGATATTTGAGACTTACTTCTTTCATTATTTTGCTGCAAATAAAAAAGAGCTATTACTCACTTATGGCATGCAATGGAACCCCAAACTATGTACTATCTTATAGCTAAGGACAAAGTAGCTAAACAACACATCTGAAGAAAAAACTCTATCTGCAATAGTTTTTGATTTATGAGTTCTTTACTCAAAGTAGCTAAAATTGCTATTACTCACTTATCTTTAGGCCTAAGTCCACAAAACAAAACAAAAAAAAAATCAAGGGTGTGAAAATTCATTGGGACAATTAATTGACAAAAAATCTGTACTGTAGTAGTTTTGAAGAAATCTATGTGACACTAATGCACGCATTATAATCTCCCTCCAGAGATAAAGCCTACAGGCACGAGCCTCAAAGCCATCAATAGGGCACTGACAACAGAGTTTACAAGCCATCAGAGACACAAGTAGTACGCTAGAATTTATGAAAGTCTGTCAAAAAAAAACAAGGCCGAAAGGTGTTTCGGTCCCCTGGTGCGAGCGCAATGCCATCAGAGACACGAGTAGTGCACTAGATTTGACGAAAGTCTGGTGACACAAAGAAATTCCAACTCGGACACATCCCACAGCTGGTCTAGAACTCAGACGGTCACCCATCCAAGTACTAAAATAGCCCATTGCCGCTTAACTTGAGCAGACAAATACTCTTCACACTGCCCATGAAAGTCTGGAGCCAAAAAAAAAGAAAAAATTGATTCCTAGAAGCACGAGCTCTACTGAGGCTCGCGCTTAAAAAACAAATTCCAAGTTAGATACATGGCACATCTGACCTAGAACTCAGACAGTCACCCATCCAAGTACTGATGTAGCCCACTGTTGCTTAACTTCATTGATCAGATGGATAATCATCCACTACACCACAATTCATGCAAGTCCGGTGACAAAAAACATGATAAACAAGGCTGAAAGCGGTTTCAGTAATGTTTGCTTTAAATTCTCTCCCTAGCTCTATGAAAATTGATACTGAAATGCTCAAGGGGTTAGGGGTATCATTAGCGATGGGTTTTCAAGCGCTTTTATAGATAAATTTTTTGAAGCCCGAGTTCTAGCGAGGCTCCACTTCTGGAGACGACTAAAATTTCTTGCTTTTTGTTTTTTTTTTGTCTCCAGACTTCATGAGTTGTGCATGTGGCGTAGTGTGATGAGTATCTGTCTCTTCACTGAAATTAAGCAGCAATGGGCTATGTTACTACTGGGATGGGTGACTGTCTGAGTTCTAGACCAGCTAATTTCTTTGTGTCACAAGACTTTCATAAATTCTAGTGCACTACTCATGTCTGTGATGGCTGTGCAGCTCGCAAATGTGGACTGAAAGACTTTTCGGCCTTGTAAAAAACAAAATCCATAGCCCACTGGATGTTTATTTCAGATGCAATGTTACCAGGGAAAGAATGGTTTTGGTATGGACTTTGCAGATGCAGAGCAGAGATCCAAAATTGTGAGTTGTTAATGATACAGTACATTTAATTTCAATACACAGTATAATCATTGTAAGTCAGCTCCAGATTTAACTGTAACCAGTGTTTTGACACACCAACATCATAAAAATTTTGAATTCTTTGATAACTAGATAGTACCAGAAGATATTCTATATACCAGTATTACTGGCATGAAAACAACTGCTGTTAATTAACATAGGTGGACAAATAAGACACCAATGTGTAACTACAAATATCAAACGCCTTTTTGTTGTTTTATGGCGGTGTTCCACTGGAGCTGACCCTATAACCGACTCTACGACTAGGGTTGTATGCGAAAGTCGGGACAAAAATCCTGAAAAAAGTGACCAAAAATGTTGGGTCGGTTTCATCTCCCCGACAGGAGGTAGTACTTCCTCGCTTGTTTGGATCATGGTCCTGACCTGACTAGAGGTCAGGATGATTTTCTCCACAACAAGATGGGAAAACTACTATGACAAGCTGTAACCCCTAACAGAGAAGCCGTATCAAGCCCCAACAAGCCATACTGACAAACCAACAGGACTAAAGCATTTCCCGACTCACCCTGACTGGACTGATTAATTTCTGGAGTCAGGATTGAGAGTCGGGATCAAACCAAAACTATATAAAGCTCCTCTGGCTGTCATAATTCATCATTTGTCACTGCAAAGATGCCAGCTACACATCAGAGAGACTTTTTACAGAAGCTTACAGTACTTTTTTGTTTTTACTGAGTTTATTATTTTGATTTTCATCATGATTTGCAGACAAAAAAGGACACATCTGAACCCGAAAAAGAAGAAAGCCACCAAATCCCTGGGTCATGCCCTGGATCCTTCAAAGACAAGAAAAAAGATGCTACAGCAACCTCCTGGCCGACTTAATACACACTGATATCCCAGGATACCAGGGGCCAATTTCACAAAGTTTTTGGCTAAGTCGGGGACTTAAATCTAAGACTTTGGTCTTAGCTAGGTGTCAGACTTAAATGGATTTCACAAAGGATAACTTAGTTAAGTCCAAGCTTATCAAATAACCACAGTGGTTTTGTGTGTCATGTGACCTTTTACAGCTATACAAAATATACTATTGGTGACATATATCCTTCATTTGATGCATTTTGAAACAGAAAACCGTGTTACCACATATAAACTTCCCAAAGACTTATCTAGGGAGGTGGTTTATATATTTATACTTTATTTACAGCCATTGCAAATTTTGAAGTGTAGAAAAGTATATGGTGACCATATTTAAGTCCTCTTTACAAAAATTTAAGCCCACTACCTATCAGACTTAAAGTTAAGTCCACTGACTTAGCAATCTCATGGACTTAACTGCTTTGTGAAATCTGCTAAGTCTAAGACAACAGACTTACCATTCTGTTGACAACATTTAAGACCAAAGTCTTACATTTAAGTCTAAGTCTGGGCTTCAGTCCCTTTGTGAAATCGGCCCCGGAATGTTGTCAGGATGCCACCTGCTTTGTTTGACCCAATACACCACCGCATCAAGAAGTCACTCACCAAAATCAGGAAGCCCTTAGAAGTGGGGTTGAAACTGACAATGACATTGAGACACTGACAACAGGAGAGACCTACACCTTGCAGTATCACTGGCTTGTTGGCTGAACCACTATCTGTAAATTCGTCCCCCAGGTCTGCCGAGCCATCCTTGCTCAATTCCAGGATGAATATTTGCACTGACCCTGAGGACTAGAAAAAGGTGGAGGAGAAGTTTGGAACCAGATGGCATTTCCTCCATGCTGTATGGGGCAATAGACCGGAAGCATATGGCCATGAAGAAGCCAAAGAAATCTGGCAGTGACTATTACAACTACAAGGGCTTCTTTTCCCTTTTTGCCGTAAGCAGATTCAGGTACTACTGGGCACCATGGAGCAAAGGCCGAAGGTTGTCAGAGACATCGTTTTTACATGTGTGGTGTTGCATAACATGCTGAGGACACACCAGGGCAAAGTAGAAAGGGCAACATCCCCAGCAAATGATGTAGCAGCTCTACAAAATGAACAGGTGGTGTATGTGCCAGATGACAACTACAGGAATCCTTCCAGGGAGGCCAAATATCAGTGAGACCTACTGAAAGACTACTTCAATCACATGGGGGCATTGGCTGGGCAGGAGGACAGGATCTGCGATGTGTTAATGAAATACCCTGGGGGCAGAAGAAGTGGGCATCTATCAGTCCTTTCCAGGACTATCCAATTAATCCAATCCATTTCCAACAAGCTTTAAAACTATTTTAAACCAAATCAAAAGTCCCATAAGACTGTCCAAAGTTTTATTTGCTTTGCCCCATTTTTTGGGGCCAAAGTGTTTTTCTTTTCTTAATCAAAAAAATTATCTATTTATTTATTTAGTTCAAAATCTTTTAAGTACATGCTTGAAAATTTTTTGAAAGTTTTTTTAACTTCAAATTATCATTCACTCACTGATTCACTCATTTTGTTTTTTTATGTGTTTGGGGGTAAAGTTTTTGGTGTGGGGTGGTGTTATGCTTCTTCTTTTGGGATTTTTTTTAAAACATGCAGCTGATAAATTGTTTTTGGAAGATTTGGGTGTCCTGAAAAGGACCTTTAAATGTTTGACACCAGTGGTGCTGAAAAGGACCAATTGTAGGCAAGTGCAGTGGTTCTAATGCTGCTGTTGCTGCTTTGTTTCAGCTGACTGCTGGGTAGGCTGAGGCTGGGCTAGCTGCTGCTGATGTTGTTACTGCACGGTGGTGGTTGGAGGAGAGGCGGCATGTTGTTGTGGGTCGGGTGGTAATAACGGCTGCGGTGTCGATCTGCTGGTAGCTGATCACTGACTGTAGATTCCCAAAGCAGCTAGAGAGTCCTGATATGTTGTGTTGACTTTCTTCGCCTATGACAGAGGCAATTGACGGTGGGTTGAAGTGCTTCATCTGGGTCAGTGTTAAAATAAGCAGTCTTGAAGGCCTGGGTTGTTGGTCGTCAACAACTGTGAGGGAAGTCGGCTGCACTCAGGGTTACTGCTGTCCTTTAGTTGCCACTTGGCTCTGCTGAGCGGGTTGCAAGGCCTGGATTGCTGGCATCCAAGTCTCTGGGATGGTTAAGATGTATTCCCTTGCAGCTTGTGCTGGTTGTTGTGGCTGTTAAAATGTCTGTGGCACATGTGTGAAAGTTGCACTGCTGGAGCTCCTAGACATTGTCTGTTGCTGTGGTTGCTGGGGCTGACGGCTCCTTTTCTCTGCCCTGCTCTGGATGCCACTTAGAAGTTTCACGGCCTCGTTTCTGAATGTTTGAAAATCTCTATCCTGTAAGGCCTCCAACTCAGATGCCAGGTAGTTGCAGAAGGCTGTTCCCAAAAACTGCACTGGGGCTTGTAACTGAAGGCTGTATTGTGGTGTCTGAATGCATGATGATCTCCATACTATCCTTGTTGGTTGAACCTTTGGAGATGTCGTGTGCTGAGGCAGCAGATGCACTGGCTCCTTGGGCTGGGGTCTTGAAGGCTGAAGATTTGCGGAGTCCCTTACATCTGATGTGCATCTCCAACAAGTTAAATCTATCCTGAATCCAGTTCTGTTTTTCTGTTATTTCTTTTGGAGCCTGACTAGACTTGGACTGCGTGAGTTCGCCGTAACGAGTCTTCTGGGAACCAAGTCTTGCACACTCTGACAGACAGCTTGCGGCTGTTGGCAAACCTCTCCCAAAGGCATTCCTTCCTGGCCTTGTCCTTGAAATGTTCATTCGTCTTGTCATATAACTCTTGTGGTCCTTCACAAAGTCCACAATAGTCTTCTCATCTGAGTCTGTGAGGTAGATGTTTGTCATGTGCCCCTTCTTGTGCCTCGAGTGCGATTAAGATGTGCCTGCCTCTGCTCCAGCCTCTGTATCTATTTTTGTGTCACTTCTGTCTGCTCTTGCATGCTTTTCAGTGCTGAGTGTTTAGTTTCTTCCCTCTGTTTCTGTGCCTCTTCCCACCTTTCCTTCCCTCGCCGCCTTACTCCTCCATATGTCAGCAGCCATATCCCCTAACTCAAACTCGGTATGTGTTTCTGTGGGGACTTCTATCTTCTTAACTCTTTTGCCCTTCTTTTTACCCATTTGTCTGTGTAAAAGCAGCATTTGTCAAAAAAACAAACAAGTCAGCCCAACTTGTATTTCAAAACTAAATCTTACTTAATTTGTGAAAAACAAAACCCTTATCTTGAGTGCTGCCAGATGTAATCCATCAGATGCCAGATTCCAAATTATGCAGTGCACAAACTGACTCGCCTTCTATAGTCACAGATTTCATAACCGATAAGCCGTGGGTCGGTAAAATGAGGCCGGCTTGTCCTACAAACTTCCCAACTTGTCTGTTACTGTAACCACCTTGTCAGGTTTTGTTTATGGCTTGTTGTGACGTGTTCCTGGCTTGTCCTGCTGAGATGTTACCAACTCTACGGAAAAAGGCTAGGAGACTTCTCATCTTGAAGTTCATCCAGACAAGATGGTAACAGTACAGGACAAGATGGGACGTGTGTCAGTCAAGCTGTAGAGACTCATGACAGGATGATTTCCAGGTGGGGGGAGCCAAGGTCCAGATACAGAATCATGTTTCATATTTGCCGATCCACCGTACAAGCCGGGAAACTACTACCGATCCTAACCGACTCTGTAAACGTTGCTCCCGACCCTCAAAAAATTTATGGTTACTGACAAGACAGCCCCAGTGGAACACCCCCATAAGTGATTTGAATATTTTAGCCAGAACTAGAATTTATGTCATACAAAATGCTTTAATATTATCTGTTTAAATGATACAAGTATTTTTGCTATTTCTAAAGTTTTGTGTATAAAATAGTCCTACCTTTTTTCCTCACTAATGCTATATGTTGGCGACGACAGAGAACTAGGGACAAGGCACATGCATATTTTTTCCAACAAGAATATTTAAAGAATATTTGGGTTAGTCCTTCATGGGTGCTCCAGCCAACACACAGCATTAATCGGGATAAGGTAAGAATTTAACTTACAAATAAATATAAATTTAATAATTTATAAATTGTGTTTTATACCTTTCAGCACTGTGAGGGCTCATCTTGAGTGGTTTTCTAATGCCTGCCACATTGGCAACCACTACAGACACGGCTGTTTTCATATCACTGGTAAGAGATGCTAAAAATATGAATAAAAGTTAATATTTAAATACTAATTTGCAGATTTAATAAGTGAATTAAATTTTAACAAGTTAATACCCTACCCAATGGACAATTGCTAATTCGGTCAGACCAGACCAGCCCGCGAGACAAAAAAAGCCATCCTGTGTTTCCACCGGCAGGACCAGTCACATACTGTGCATTCATTTGTTGGTGCATGGTACTTCCTTCTTGTCTAGACAGCGTATAATAAGCTGATAACAGGGTTGATAGCAGGGTTGGTTGGGAGGGCCTTGCCTGTCCACTGGGTAGGGTATTAACTTTAATTTACTTATAGAATTTGTAATATTATTGCATTAATACATCTTACCCAATGGACAATTACTAGAATAACTACTACCTGATCAGGTGGTAAGCTGCTAGGGACTGTAAGTGAACTCAAAAATTTCAGGAAAGGGCAATCGTAGACTCTAGAAGGCCCTGACAGTTGTTGGTGTCTATGTTACCACACCCATACCATTGTCACCCCTCCCTTTTCAAAACCATCCAAGAGAAGAATGAGATTCTCTTCTTTGCTGATATTAATGGTAGAATTTCCCAGTTTGTCAGCAATGGCTGACCTATAGCTATTTATGGTACTTATGGTACAGCATGTAGTTTGCTGTGGACTTTATATAGGGTGTCCTGAAGTCCACCTGATTACTGTGACACCAGTTTGTAAAAATGGTCCACTTTGCCTCATAGACTGATCTGTTTGAGACTCTCTGAGGAGCCTCAATTTATGCTGCCACTGCCTCAGAGAAGCCCTGCTCTAAGATAGCTGAGGCTCTAGGACCCAGGCATGAAGATTCAGGTTTGATAGATTCCTGTAAAGGATCTGGTTGAATAGCTGAGTCAACAGATTGCAGATTTGGCAGGCACAATGGGATCTGGCTCCACATGGCCACTAGGTTCCAAACCCAAGGCATGTTGGGCCACCCTGGAGCAATCAGAATGATTCTTCTGCACTGGTAGTCCTGCAACTTCTCCACTACTTTGTCCAAGATGGCTAACAGGGGGGAGGTATAAGGGTCCAGATCCTCCCAGGGCAGGCTTAGTGCATCCACTGCCCAAGCTAGGGGGTCTGGTACTGGTGAAACAAATTGTGGAAGTTTGTTGTTGAACCTGGTGTTCCACTTGAGGCTGGTGCCACCAGGAGTATATTGCCTGGAAGACCTCAGGAAGGAGGGACCATTCTGTCTGGATGATCTAGCCTAGACTGGATATCTTGTCTCCTATCACATTCAGTGTGTCGAGCTTTGAGAGTAACCTGTTCCTAGAACACCAGGTCAGAATTCTCCATACAAGGGCACACAGGGGCCCCAACTTCACCCCTCCCCCTCCTTCTTTTGATGCGTCTGTAAAGATTTGCAGATCATTTTTAGTCGGGTGTAATGGCTGACCTTGAGTGCCTCATATGGAGCTGACTTAGGCGGACTTGTTTCTCTCTGACTGCAAGTAACCCTATCAGGGACATCAGTTTCTGGACCTGACAGGTGGGTCTGGAGAGAAGTTTCTTGACTTTTGCATTTAAAGTGTTCCAATACTCTAAGGTGGGTCTGACCTTGCCTTTTTTCAGGACGAACTGTGTAGCCCACAAAGTCAATACTTGTTTTTTGGTCTACTTCTGATTTTTCTGTTGGCCAACCAACCTAACTCCTGACAAAGAACTACCAGTGTCTGTGTGTGCTTGAGACATGGATGTGAAACTGCATGTACTTCCTGGACTGACTTTAAATCCGAATTTGGAAGTATGCATCTTTAAAATCTATGGAGATAACCCACTCAAACTCCCCTGCTTGTAGAGAGGTTCTTATCATCTCTGGGGTCTCCATTTTGAATGATTCTGTCTTTAAAACTTATCTCCACTGGTTGTTGGGTTTGGAAACCAGAAAAATCTGGTTGTAAAACCCCAGATGTCCTATTCTGCATTTTTGTTCATAATTTGATGTAATGCCTCCAACTGGTAGAGGTTCCTGTGGGGATTGACATAAAAACTTATGATGGTGGGTGAACTTGTCAGATTTGGCTGGAACCGGAAGGGTAGAGTGTAGCGTTCCTTGAGGACTGTTACAACGTTTCGACTAGGCTCTGAGATAGTCCAAGTAACTGTCTCTGTGGGCTAATGTCAGGTTGACCATATTGATAAAAATGCCTTCTGATAAATCCTGCATTGTTCTTGCCATGGTTTGGGTAATGTTCCTGTTACATATCACTAAATAGTCCAGTTCATCAACAGGACTTGGTCTTGGACTCTGGTAAGTACTGGCTAAGTCCAGCAGCCTGGTTGCACATCACACTTTGATCCTGGGCCGATTTTTTCCCATCTTCTGAGAGTATCTTGGTGGATGGGCCGGGATGATGGAGCAGAACGCAGTGATTGTTTAGCGACTCTGCTGAAGCTACTGTTGAGTTTTGCTGGATCACCTGGCCATGAAAACACCTTTGATCTGGAAAAGTTCTTCTTTTCTGAGTACATGTCGTACCACTTCAAACTTCTAGGTGTTTTCACAAACTGGTAAATTTAATAAGTAAATTAAATTTTTATAAGTTAATATCTTACATAGTGGACAACTGCATTAGTCCGGCGCGCAGCCGGTCCCGCCAAACGTTAGAAAAAAACGTCCTGAGCTGGGCTCTGACCGGGACCAGTAGTGTTGTATCCATTTGCCAGGTGTCCCAGCACCCACCCTCCCTACTGCGCGTGTAATCCGAGAACCTCGAAGGGGAGGGAGAGGAGATCAGGAGTTCTGTCCCCAGGAATCCTAAGGAAGTGATGTAGGGAAAAATAAAAAGGATCCCTCATCCGTCATTTTGGACCATGACAGACTGCAGGGTCTGTTTTGTTTTTTTGTTGTTTTTTTAAAATATATACAGGATATAACATATATACAAAGTATAGGAAGTCTGGGCAGGCTACTCTCTGATCTGTTGGGCAGCCACTACTAGCCCCAAATGGTAGTCTGTTTGATCCGGAGGAGACAGTAGCAAGGACAATGTCCTTGTGGAAACTCTTCCTGAAGGAGATAAAAACCAACTGCTTGCCGGCCCGGAGGTCCTTGGTTCTGTCCAAATAATAACGTAAGACAAAGTGTCCTATCTTCCTTGTCCAAGGTAGGAGCTAGAGCCGGAATGATCACCGGAGCTACACAATTTGGTCCTTCCTTTGCTAGATGGTTCTTTGAAATGAAACCCGGGGAAGGATACAGAGAAACATTTGACCAATCCTCTTGATGTCTAATGTTCCTATGGACCCACATATGAATCTCACTTCTTCACTTACCAGAGCCCAGTGCTAAGAGGAAGACTGTCTTAAAGGTAAGGTGTTTTAGTGAAGCTTTCTGAAGCGGTTCAAAGGGGGCCTTGGTAAGTTGATGTAAAACCAAGGAGAGGTTCCAGGATGAAACACCCCTTCTTCCTTTTGGTTTATCCCTATGAAAACTATCCTTCAACCTGGTCAAGTTTTCATCCTTGCTGATATTGATCTTGTTATTGCCTACCTTGTCAACTATAGCAGTTCTATAGCCATCAATAGTACCAGGCTGAAGTAGCTTCTCCTGAAACAAGTGGAGAAGGAAATCCGCAATCTGTTTTATAGAGGGAGACTGGAAGTCCACCTTATTCTTTTCAAACCATCTGACAAAAACATGTCCACTTTGACTCATAGACAGCTCTGGTTGAGTGTCTCTGAGCAGCCTCAACTCTTGTTGCCACTTCGTCAGAGAAACTTGCTCTAGCAGCCAAACATGTAGATTCAGGTTGTAGAGATCCCTGTGCGGACACTGATTGAACGGTTGGGTTAACAAATTCTCCACCTTTGAAAGGGTGAGGGGACTTTGAACTGACATGCTGACCAGATCCCAAAATCATGGCATGTTGGGCCATCCCGGTGCAAGCAGGATCATTCTGTGACATCTTTGGTCCAACAGCTTGGTGACCACTTGTCCCAGAAGAGCAATCGGAGGAAAGGCATTAGCATCTAGATCCTCCCATTGAAAACTCAAAGCATCTACTTTTCAAGCCAGACGGTCCGGAACTGGTGACACAAACCTGGGAAGTTTATGATTGAATGTGGTTGCAAATAAGTCCACCTCCAGTGTGTGCCACCTCCGGCAGAGTAGGTCAAACACCTGTAGGAGAGACCACTCCATCTGAATCACCTGTTTGTGTCTGGACAGTTTGTCGGCAATGACATTTAGGTGACCCGGAATATGTCTGGCCCATAACACTATTTGTCTTTGGTTGCACCATGACAGGAGTCTCCAAAGGAGAGCACAAAGAGAGCCTGATTTCATACCTCCCTCCTTGTTGATGTAGGAAACCACTGTTGTGTGGTCTGTGCAAACAAGGATGATCTGACCCCAACACAAAGGCTTGAACTGTTTTAGGGCCAACAAAACCGCTTTAAGCTCTAGAAGGTTTATGTGCAAGGCGCCTTCTGGCTTGGACCAAAGGCCTTTTGCAGTGTAATCTCCTAAGTGTGCGCCCCAGCGTTTGAGGCGTCTGTAAACAGCTGGAGGGCATGACGTAAGGGGTGTAGTGAGATTTGGGGAGGGGAATGAGCTTTTCCAGGACTTCTGGGACATGCCAATGTTTCTTTAAATGCCATCGAATGGGTTTCATATCAAGTCGTCCCAACATCACCTGTTTTTCTGTGGTTGTCAGAAGCCCTATTAGGGACATTAACTGTCTGACTGAGCAGGTCTCTTGTCTCAATAGAAGGTTGATTTTCTGAGACAGAGCTAACCACCTCTCCTGAGTGGGTTTGTCCAGACCTTGAGAGAGGTCGAAGCGATAGCCGACGAAATCGAACACCTGCTGGGGGGGCCAGCTCTGACTTTGAAAAATTGACCATTCAGCCCTGGTGGTTGTGATGACTAGTCTGAGAGGAAGGGTCTAACACTTGTTAAGCTGCTACTAGTGGACCCAGGTACATACCGTTGTCTGACCAAGTCAGGTCTCTCAGGTAAAAATTTGTAAAGGTATTTTGAGCTTCCTGGTGACAAGCTTGCATGATTTGGTCCACTGAAACCTCACTGTAACAGGTATCCACGAAGGTAGTCAAAGCAGGGTTAGTAACTGGAGTCGCACTTTGGGAACCTTCTCTTGCTACCTTTTCCTATTGGCCTAAATTGGAAACTTATTAGCATTGATTGATACCATTATTGGGATCTCCATTGAGAGCTGCAAGAGGTCCCTAAATTGGCCTAAATTGGACACTTATTAGCATTGATTGATGCCATTAGTGGGATCTCCATTGAGAGCTGCAGTAGGTCCCAAAACCAGGGCATCCCTGGCCAGTCTGGGGCCATTAGTATGATGTTGCAATTGCATTGCTGGATTTCTCCCCGTGAAGGAGAGCGCTAGGAGGATATACATTGGCCAAGAGATGGATCCAGTTTATGTTCAGAGCATCTATGTCCCATTCATGTTGGTCTGGGACTGGACCACGTACAGGGGAAGCTGTGGTTCAGACGAGTGGCAACAAGGTCTACATGAGGAGTGAACCACTAAGTGAGCATCCCAACCAACATTTGAGGCATCGGTAAAGATGAGGATACTTTGAGATGAAGGACTGAGACCTTCAGTACATTGACAGGGTTTTGCCACCATTCTAGGTTAACTGAAATGGTCTCTGGTCTCTCAGGGTGTCCACTGACTGAGAAAATCTCCTGTGCTCCTTGAGATGCCACTGAAAGGGGCTCTTATGAAGGTGACCCTCTGGGACCATCTTTTCTGTAGAGGTGAGCAAACCAATTACCAACATCAAACATCTTGCAGTCAAAGCAGGCTTTGACTTTATTTTATGGATCAAGTTCTGAAGTTTGAGCCATCTGTCTGGAATGGGTTTTACAAGGACCAAATCTATGTGGTATTCATAGCCAACAAATGAAAACGCCAGAGTGGGTTTGAGTTCAGACTTCTGGTTGATTATCAAACCTAAGGACTGAGTGAGGTTCACCACAATCTGAGTGTTCAGTTGTGCCTCTTCCTGGTACCTGGCCCTGATAAGCCAGTCATCCAGGAAAGGGCCATGAGCTTCTCTTCCTTTACTAACACTGTAAAGGTTTGCGGGGCCATGGCTAGGCCGAAAGGAAGAGAAGTGAACTGATAAATTTGAGACCTGTGGCTGAACCAACCAATCCCCTGGAACCCTTAGAGACCCTGATGGAGATATTGAGCTTGCTGAGGCCTCCATTTTTGATGGGACTTGGGCCCTAGAAACAGGCAACTGTGACCCAAGAGACTTTGTGTTTTCTAACCATTCAATTACATTCTTGCTCAGGAAAGACTGGATACAATAGTCCAGAGCTAGATCTCTCTGATGGGTCTTGTATCCTGAGAGAATCAGGGAAAGTCTCGCTAACTTTGGCTTTGAGATGAATGGTAGAGCGTAGCCATATGTAATAATGTTGAACATGTTGTTTGAGCACTTTTCTTTCAGCCAGTCTCTCCTGTAAGAATGGAGGTGGACTCCTGTTGGTGGACTGATTGAGGCTAGGTGGTCTTTTGGAAGAGGGGTTTCTATGCCATCTGCCCCTGTAATGAGGTCGAAAACGACCTTTATTTCCTCTGTTCTTTGAGTTCCACCTGCCTGAGGAAAACAAGTGGTTACTGCTTGGGGTAGATTGTCCCCCATAGGGACGCTTCCTGTAGGAGTCTCTTTTTTGTTGTGGTGGGGACAACAAAAAGGGCTGAATTTGGTAGGGCTTGACGCTTTGAGTGTTTTGGGGATGGCTTTTTGAGAAGACACTCCTCTCCGTCCTTAACTAGTTTAGAGTTGGATAAAGGAGTAGGAGAGAAAGGTGAGCTCCTTAGTTGCTGATGTCTGCTCTCTCTCAAATTAGGTTTAAGATGGGACCTTTCTGTTTCTCATCTAATGAGGATAGAGTTAGCCATAGTGTATAATTCCCTCTGGGGCACGTGGGATAAAGCCTTACTTTGGGAAGCTAGGGGCCTCTGATGAATATGGATCCCCTTATCCAGAATCTCTCTAAATAATCACCGGATTTCTCATAAGCATTTCTGGCTGCCTTCTGAGATTGGCATCTTTTTGGATCTTAGTTTTAACCTGTTTCGAAGTAGCCTGGAGGCTAGCTTTGCAACTTATCATAATCAGGTTACACTCAGAGATGACCTGATTGAAGGAAGCCAACAAGTTGAGGGTACAGAGGTTTTGCCTAGCCTGGTGCTCAAACTTTTGGCTACCTGCCTGGGAAATTTACCCATAGAAGTTCGAAAGGACTTAGAAGACATATACTTTCGCAATCTGTTGATTTCCTGCACATTTTATGCACATTTTATGGGCTTCTTGACATAGTTATTGGCCTTTTGACAACACAGTTGAGACACGAGGACAAAAGCTCAAGAGTAGTCTTGACAACTTAGTCGAGACTCAAGGACAAGCTCAAGAGCAAACACGAGATTCAAGAACACAGTCAAGACTCTAGAAAACTTGAGAGTTGAGAACAACTCGAGATGCGGGAATATAGCTCAGCCTTGATTTCAGACCTTGAGCTGTGAACTCGGCTACCAGTAACAGTTCATGCAATATAGATTGCCAACTGCCTTGTGTTTGCAAGTTTGCGATAAGATATCTGTTACAACAGACGACTTGAGAGTAAATACTTTAAAATTTGACATACTTATATGTACATCAAATGTCTTTTTGAATCTTTAAAGGACGACTCTTATTGTTCGGCAATATTAAGGTCATACACTATGCCTTCACATTTATTTGGCAATATGTGTATACCAGGGGCCGGTTTCACAAAGGGTCTCAGACTTAGGCTAAGTCAGGGACTTAAATCTGAGTTTTTTGTCTTTGCTAAGTCCTAGACTTAAATGGATTTCACAAAGTGTGACTTAGCGAAGTCCAAGCTTATCATATAACCACAGTGGTTTTCTAGGTCATGTGACCCTTTATTTCTACTCAAAATATTTCAGTGTAACATATATCCCTTGTTTAGCTCATTTTATCTTTGAAAAAATGCTGTATTTTTTAATGGGAAACCTTATAATCACACAGACATGTCCAAAAAATAATTTAGGGAGGTGTTCTATATATTAATTCTTTATTTTCAAGCATTTCAAATTTTGAAGTGAGAAAAATATATGGCGGCCATATTTAAGCCTTTGTTTACACAAGTTAAGCCCACTCTTGGGTAGACTTAGCTAAAGCCTTGACTTAGCAGCTCTGTGAAATCCTCCAGTCTTAGATCACAGACTTAGCCTCATTTTGAGACAAAAGTCTTCAATTTAAGCCTAAGTCTGGGCGAAGTCCTTTTGTGAAATCGGCCCCTGATGACAATAACGTCACTGAGGGGGTTTTCCTGGGGATTCCCCTTTTAAAGAACTCTGTTTTGATGCTTTCTTATATGATTAACCTTTTATAAAGTCCAGAATGTAGTACATAGGGATTAAACCCCCAAAATATTTTATTTTATTTTGACAGGCGTATTTCCTGCCTATTTGCTACATACAACGAGACCTCGACATTCATTCAAGAACTGTTTCACAATATTCAAACCGTTTATGAAAGCTTGATAATGCAGCAGATAGGGGTCAAACCCTTAAAAAATTTTATTTTATATTAGTTCAACAGGTATCGTTCTGTAAAAGAGCTACAAATCTTGTACGTCCTTGTCGTCCTCAAAAGATTTGAGTATACAGCCGAGACTGGAGAACCAACTCGAGTCCTTGATAATATTTACAGTGTGAAGGCGGGATCGATTTTAAAGTATAAAATATACAAAAAATACTTAACTTTCTGTGAATTGTAACAAAAGAATTATTCTATGAGGTTATATAGCCAAACTGATAAAATATGAGTATCCAACTATTAAGAAAAAACGTAAATCGTCTCTGTATATTTGTGTCATTCTAGCAATATGGCGGCCAACGAGAAGAAGGAAGTACACGTGTCACTATCTAGGTCACCTCAGTGTAGAAGGCACCACACCAGTATTATGCATGTTTTTCTGGTGTTGGCCGTCGCCGTGGACAGCACTTAATTCCACATGGTAAGTTATTGTAGTGCGCTAAAATGTAACCTTAAACTCATTTCTTTAACTATCAGGTCATTATGGTAACATTACAATAAAGATCTTGTTTTGGTCTAGATACTTGTACATGCTTATTTCAAATGAAAACTCTAAACTACCTCTTTCATATTCTCCATATATCATAAAAGTTGGTCATAACCTTAAACTGAATGTAGCTCACTGCAAATGTTAAGAGTTTAAGGTCATGTTAACCATGCAGACTCTGTTCAAGGTTAGTTGTATCCAAAATGTTAAGAGTTTAAGGTCATGTTAACCATGTGAATATGCGTCAAATCTATTGTACATACTTTAATATATTATCCAAAATTTTAAAAGAAAAGTAATTGTACTTACGTCATTACTGGGAGCTTACTGGGAGTTTTCTGTAACAACAGTCATATGTACCTGCAAAATATAGATCAAATATGTCATGCCATTTTTGGTATACTTTGTGGAAACATAAAAAATCTTGATTTCAGTAAAATTCTTGTACACATGGGAGTTTAAGGTCACCTTAAAACAGGGCACATCTTCAAATTAAATCTGTCATGCAGTTTTGAAACACTCTCCAAACATTTAAAAAAAATAAAATTCAATATAATTATGTTATCACTATTAGTTTAAGGTCACCTTAAAATAGGCCATACCTTGAAGACCAGTTATACCCACATACCAAATTTGGTTTGAATCTGTGAAGCCGTTTTAAGCTATTGCCCACAAATTGCAAAAGTTAAATTTAATGTAAATGTGATACAAGTGGAGTTTAAGGTCATCTTAAAATAGGGTACACATCAATGAATGGCAACATCCTAATGTCAAATTTGAATTTTTCATCCTGTAAGCAATTTTTGACATATTTTCCAGAAGCAAATTGTGATGATGATGCTGGTCATATATGTGATCCATCACAGATGAGTGACATCAAACTGTTACAACGTTAAACTCATAAGCTTCTAAAATATCAGCAATTTATTGTAACCTTAAAAAAGAAACCTTTTTTTGTCTAAATATATGTACATGATGAATATCAATGAAAAAATCTCAATTACCACATCAAATATCTTCTAAACACAATTATTTATTCAAGGTTTGATACATCCACAACTTAAGGATGCCTGGAACTGCACATTATTTGAAATACTGTTCAAACTTGCCTAACTTAAAGTGAATATAATTCTGTTATTACTGGGAGTTTAAGGTCCCAAAAATTTGAATGAAATCTCTTTAAGTTTTTTTCAATATACTCTATGGAAAATTTTTTAAAAAAACGTAAACTCAACATAATTCTTTTATACATGGGAGTTTAAGGTCACCTTAAAATAGTAGACACTATGAATACCAGTTTCATCCACATGCTAAATCTGAATTGAATCCGTCAACCCATTTTCAAGAAACTGTTCAGAAACGAAAAAATCTTACACTCAATATAAGTATGATACTACTGGGAGTTTAAGGTCACCTTAAAAATAGGGCACATCTTGAGGATCAGTTAAATCCACATGCCAAATTGGAATTTAATCCATCATGCCATTTTTGAGATACTGTCTGGAAAGAAAGTGTGACGGCAACACTGACCCATGTATGGCCTCCATCATAAGTGCTAGTGACACAAAACTAACGCAACCTTACACCCATAAGTTTATAAAATACAGCAATTTACTATAACCTCACAAAAGATGATGTACATGATGAATATCAAAAAATAAATTCTAATTAGCACATAAAATATCTTCCAAGCTGTGAGCGAGTTTCAGGTAATCTTTTCATGAAGGTTCTGTTCAAGGTTTGTTGAATGTGAACTTAATGTGAACATAATTCTGTTATTACTAGGATTGTAAGGTCACCTTATTGTGTGGTACTTATCTATGGCCAGTTACATAGACATGCAAAATTTGAATGAAATCTCTGCAGTTATTTTAAGGTGTTTAAGGTCACCTTAAAATAGGGCACACCTTGAAAACCAGTTAAAACACATGCCAAATTTGAACTGGATCTGTTAAGCCATTTTTGAGACACTATCTGGAAACGAAAAAAAAACTTAAACTCAATATAAATATGTTACTAGTGGGAGTTTAAGGCCACCTTACAATAGCGAACACCTTGAAAGCCAGTTACAATCCCATGCCAAATTTGAATTTAATCTGACAAGCCATTTTTGAGATACTGTCCGTAAATGAAAACAAGCAATCAGTGCCCGTGAACAGGCTCTGTGTCAGCTGACTGTGTGTCTTGGGCTTTAGAGTAGAAGTGAAGGAAGAAAAGGACACAAAAACTGTACCCTGCAAATAGCACTCCAAAGTAAAGTACCATGTTTGAGTAAAATTCAGGTGGAAAACATATTGAAACAAAATACTGTAAATGAAATAATATTCGGGTTACAACAGAGTTATTTAACAGTGAGAACCTGAAAATAGCTATTGCGCAGCTATGCCATGAGCTACAATTTACTCAACAAACAATTTACTCAACAGTAATAACCTCAAAGTAGCTAACAGGTCTGCATGTTTATCATGTTATCGCTGACCCAAAAGTAGGTGAATCACATATTTAAAGAAAATACTTGAAATGCAATAATTTTCAAGTTATAACTGATTTACTCAACAGTGAAAATCTCAAAGTAGCTTTTGCTCAGCAATGCAATGAGCTACAGGTCGGCGATTTTACTATGTTATAGCTGACCAAAAAGTAGGTGAATAACTTATTTAAAAAATTCTCTAAATGCAATAACTTTCAAGTTACAATTGATTTACTCAACAATGGAAACCTGAAAGTAGCTATTGCTCAGGTATGCATTGAGTGACAGGTCTGCAATTTTCACTATTCTATACCTGACCCATAAGTACGTGAATAATATATTTAAACAAAATTCTCTAAATGCAATAGTTTTCAAGTTACAACTGATTTACTCAATAGTGAGAATCTCAAAATAGCTATTGCTGAGCTGTGCAATGAACTATAAATCTGCAATTTTACTATGTTATAGCTGACCTAAAAGTAGGTGAATAATATATTTAAGTAAAATACTGTAGATGCAATAGTTTTCAAGTTACAACTTATTTAGTCAATGGTGATTACCTCAAAGTATACAGGTCTGAAATTTTACTATGTTATATGTGACACCAAAGTAGGTGAATAACATATTTAAAAAATACAGTAACTGTAAATGCCATAGCTTTCAAGTTAGAACTGATGTACTCAATAGTGATAATCACAAAGTAACTATTACTCAGCTATACAATAAGCTATATGTCTATAACTTTACTATGTGATAGCTGACCCATAAGTAGGTGAATATCATATTTTAAAACAAAATTCTCTAAATGCAATAGTTTTCAAGTTATAACTGATTTACTCAACTGTGAAAACCTCAAAGTAGCTATTGCTCTGCTATGCAATGAGCTACAGGTCTGCAATTTCACTATGTTATAGCTAACAGAAAACTAGGTGAACAACATATTTAACTAAAATACTCTAAATGCAATAGTTTTCAAGTTACAACTGATTTACTCAACAGTGAGAACCTCAAAGGAGTTACTGCTCAGCTATGCTATGAGCTACAGGTCTGCAATTTTACTATGCTATAGCTGACCCAAAAGTAGCTGAAGAACATATTTTAGTTTTCAAGTTATAACTGATTTACTCAACATATTTTAGTTTTCAAGTTATAACTGATTTACTCAACAGTGAGAACTTCAAAGTAGCTATTACTCAGCTATGCAATGACCTACAGGTCTACAATTTTACTATGTTATAACTGACCTAAAAGTAACTGAATAACATATTTATGCAAAATACTGTAAATGCAATAGTTTTCAAGTTATAAATAATTTACTCACCAGTGATAACTTCAAAATAGCTAATGCTCATCTATTAAATAAGCATCATGTCTGCAAATTTGCTTTGTTACAGCTGATCCCAAAATAGGTGAATAACATATTTAAAGAGATACTCTAAATGCAATAGTTTTCAAGTTCTAACTGATTTACTGAACACTGATAACCTCAAATTAGCCATTACTCAGCTATGCCATGAACTACAGGTCTGAAATTTTATTATGTTTTTTTTTATAGCTGACCCAAAAGTAGCTGGATAACATATTTATACAAAATTTTCTAAATGCAATAGTTTTCAAGTTACAAGTGATTTTACTCATGATGGAAGTTACTGAAAAGTCAAAAAGTAGCTATTATTCACTTAGCTATTGAGATAGACACCCAAGTTACTCACCATGTTGTAGCTATGGAAAAAGTAGCTGTCTAACATATTTTAACAAAATGCTCTGAATGCAATACTTTTCAAGTTATAAGTGATTTAGTGCATGATTTCATTAATTTCAATGCATTAAAAATTATTTCAAAAATTCATAAAAACATAATTTAAAAAGATCCAGGCCCGATACTCACAGAAGGGAATCTACTTGTGGCCTAGTACATATATGCAAGAAAAGAGAGAAATCCCTGAAATAGTCAATGAGAAAATAATTGATTTAGTGCATTATTTTACTATGTTATAGCTGACCAAAAAGTAGGTGAATAACTTATTTAAAAAATTAAGACAGATCCAAGTATGATACTCACACAAGGGAATGTACTTGTGGCCTACTACATATATGCAAGAAATGAGAGCTGACTGACAAGTCAGCTGACATAAAAAGGGACCACTTTTCTTCAAAGACTGATCTGGTTGAGACTCTCTGACGAGCCTCAATTCATGCTGCCACTGCCTCAGAGAAGCTCTGCTCCTTGATAGGTGAGGCTCTATGAGCCAGGCATGGGGATTCAGGTTTGACAGATTCCTGTGAAGGATCTGATTCAAGGGTTGAGTCAACAAGTTGGGCTGGCACAATGGGATTTTGCTTGACATGGCCACTAGGTCCCAAAACCAGGGCATGCTGGGCCACCCTGGTGCAATCAGAATGATTTTCTTGCATGGGTAGTCTGCAGCTTCGCCACCACTTTGCCCAAGATGGCTACCGTTAGGAAGGCATATGCATCCAGATCCTCCCATGGCAGGCTGAGTTTGTTCACTGCTGTGGCCAGGGGGTCTGGTACTGGTGACACAAACAGAGGTAGCTTGTTGTTGAACCTCGTGGCAAATAGGTCTATCTGGTACCGGTGCCACCTGCTGCATATTGATTGGAAAACCTCTGAAAGGAGATACCACTCAGTCTGGATTTTCTGGCATAGCCAGGATAGCTTGTCTTGTACCACATTCAGCCGGCTTGGAATGTGTTAGGCTTTTAGGGTAACCTGTTTTCTGGAACACCAGGTCAGGGTCCTCCATAGAATAGCACACAGTGGGCCCGACTTCATGCCTCCTTCCTTGCTCTATGTAAGCCACTACTATGGTGTGTCTGTTGCTACAAGAACTATCTTGTCTGAGCAGAGGTCTTGGAACTCTTTTAGGGCCAATAAGACCACTTTTAGTTCCATATAGTTTATATGCAGCTTGCTTTCTGAAAGAGTCCAGGTTCCTCTTGCAGTGTGTCCCCCTAAGTGAGTGCCCCATGCGGGTGGAGTGACCTTGGAATGGTTATGACCTTTTCTAGAGACTCTGGTAACCTCCAGTTGTTTTTGAGATGCCACTATATGGGTCTCACGTGGAGGCGGCCGAGGTGAACTTGTTTATCTGTTTGGCTGTTAGCAGACCTATCAAGGACATAAACTGCCGGACCGGACATGCTCGTGAGGAAAGAAGTTCAAGTATTTTCTGTTGATGAGTCTACCACTGGTCCAGTGTAGGTCGGACCTTGCCATAACTTTGGTTGAACTGGTAACCTATAAAGTCGAAAACTTACTTGTGGTCCAGCTCTGATTTCTCTAAGTTAATAAACCATCCTAATCTCTGACAAATTCCTACTAATTCTTGAGTATGCTGGTCACAAACTTGGTGAGATCTGGCTATGTACTGGTGGATCGTTGTGCCCCTTTGTAAAGCCATCAGTTTCACCTCCTTTGGTATAACACTGAACTCCATGGCAGCCATGGACAGTCCGAATGGCAATGCTCTGAATTAATATGACCAACCCTGGATGTGAAACCTCAGATATTTCCTGGACAGTTCCTATATTGGTATGTGGAAGTAGGCGTCCTTGAAGTCTATTGAGGTAACCCACTCCCCTTGTTGGAGAGAGGTCCTGATAGTTTTTGGTGTCTCCATTTTGAATTTCTCTACTTTGAGCACTTGATTTAGATTGCTCAGGTCTAGTTTAAGTCTCCACTTGTTGTTAGGTTTGGAACCAAAAATAGAAAAACAGCCCGTACCACTTCGCCTGCGAATTCACTGGTCAGACAAACTGATCCTTGAAATTGGCCTCAGAGCTGCGGGAAAGGTTTATCCTTCTACTAAAGTCAGATTAAGTTTCTTCAGTTTGTTGCAAAGCCAATCATCAGGTGGCATGCAGACTGACATTTTACCAGCTGGCTGTAACTTTGGACCTGCAAATTAGTTATCCTCTGTCGATGAAGTGGTTAGTGTCCATATCAGGAATATGTGACCAACCCATGAATGACCGGATCCCCCTCATAGTTTCTCTGTAGGTTTGTTCCTCAGAGAGGGTCTGGTCAGGGTCTGTAACAGTGACATCTGGGTCCTGGTTGGACAACTCACCCTCCTCAACAAAAAAAAAGCTAACCTCTGGTCATTGTGACATGTCGCTATCAGAGTCAGTATCCATGCTGAAAGCACTTTGTCCTCTGGATGGTGCAGTAGTAAATTTGCCGATAACCTGTTGCTGTGAAACAGGAGAGTCTGTGCCAGACAAATCTGCAGTTGGTTGGTCCACTTTCTTAGGTTGGTCCTTTGGCAATTTGCTGGTAGGCTGTCTCTGTGGAGCAGGGTGGTCAGTACCAGACAAATCTGAAGGTGCTGATCGATTCGCAGGATGAGACAGAGACTAATGCAGCGTTCTTACCGGCTGTAAACACGACCTCACTTCCTGTAAATTTGTCAAGAACAGTCTCACCGGTCGTTTTTATGACTGGTGAGTTGGGTGCCTCCAGAGAGTTTCCAGACTTTGACCTTTACCTCTAATGACAACAAAGATGCAGAGTACACATGCTTTCGTTATAAAAAACATGTTAAATGAAATGTTTCAGTACTCAGGATTTTGACAAATAACCCCAGAAAACGTATAACAAATGAAATATATATCTTTTGCATGGTGGATAGCGAAATATTGTGATTTCTTTTATTTCTTTTTCTATGTGATTTGTGTTTGTTTACATCCACACATAAACACACAGTCGGTGGATTGTTAAGAACGGTCAAAACTTTCCACTCATACGTACCAACTCACAGGTCGCGTGCACGGGCTCACAACCTACTTCTGAACGCAACATTAGGTTGGTCAAACTGCTTGATGAAGGGTTCAGTCGCCTTTACAGAACCAACTGGTGGAGATTGCATTGGTGTGACCTTGACAGTCTGAAAGGTCGGTTCCAGTTTCTCAAGAGTTCTTGCCAGTGGTAAAGCCACCAGTCTGTTGAATCTATCCAACCATTTCGGGTCAAGTTGGTTGATTTTGGCATCAGCTGAAAACTTGGCCGATTTGCTGTCAGAGACTGACTTGGCAGGCTTGTCTGCAGACGACTTGGCTGGTTTTGAAGCAATGTTAGTGGTGTTTTCAGAAGAGGGAACCTTTTTCTTCTGATCTTTCTTGCTGGCACTAGAACCAGGAGACTGTAACATCCCCTGGTCGTCCACTGCCCCAACTACCAACACTAACGCCGGGTCCATGAGGGAGGAACTGTTAGTATCCATAGCTTTAACTGGAGTGTCAGTTTTATCAGATTTCTTAGATTCCTGTTTTTCCTTTTAAATTTGATAATTAGGAGTTGATAACTGTAAGCGTTTGTCACTAGTACACACAGTACACACACCAAACAAAAAAGATGTGATGACGTCGCTCTGTCTAGACAGGAAGTACGATGCGCTACCTGGGGAATGCACAGTACTGGACCGGCCCAGCCAGTAAAAAAAACAGGACGGCTTTTTCTAGCGTGTGGCTGGCCGGTCTGCGCCAACTGGATTAACAATCGTCCATTGGGTAGGGCGTATTAATACAATAAAATCCACACCTGGCCTAGAACTGAGACAGTCACCCGTCCAAGTACTGACCTAGCCCACTGCTAGTTAAATTCATTGATCAGACAGATAATCATCAAAATTCATGACAGTCTGGTGACAAAAAAAACACGAGAAAAAGTGATCTCTAGAAGTGTTTAAAAACACTTCTCTAATGATGCCCCAACCCCCCTTAAACATTTTGATGTCAATTTTCATAGAAGGAACAGAAACTAAGATTACCCGTCACTGAAAAGCCCATGTAGAAATCGACTTATTATATATATATATCGTAGATGTACACCCTCAAGGGTAAGTAGTAAAATACAGGTCTATGAGAACACTTATCACTCCTGGACAGACTTGTAGCTGTTAATTTTCATATACTGACTGTAAATTGTCTAGAGGTTAATCTGTGTATTTTGATCCGATTCTCTTTTTTCCACCGTTGCATTAAGTTATATTTGAAAATAGTTTGTTATTATTCTACTGTTATAATAATATTTTATTTTTTAAGTTGTCTTTTTCTTTCAGCTCACAAAGTAGCCGTGAAACTGGAAAGCTATACAAAATCGAGAGCATTATGTTGTCACTGAGCCCCCAACAACCAAAGTAAGTATGTTTCTAATCTTTACCTCAACCAAGGATAGAGTTCGATGAAATTTTCAGGAAATGTGTCAACAATGGCAAAAGCAATAGACGATTCAATTTTTGGTGGTGATACCAATTACCATGTGTATCCAGGAAGTTTTTTGAAGGATTTTATATCATTGCTCTCATAAAAACTATTTAAGGTGTTGGGCGTTTGGGGAGGTATGTGCAATGAGTTCTCTTGTTGAGAATAAAACTCAGAATCTCTATTAACCGGCTCTCTATTACTGTCCGATTATTTAATTTTTTTGCGGCTTTACCACTGTCGCAAATTTGTTTTCCCCTGTTGTTTAGTGCTAAAAAATTCTCTGCCATTTTATGACCAAATAGGCTTCAGTACAATAATATGCTGCCTGTTATAATTAACTACCCCCCGGTATATGCTAATTGTATTCGACTGTCTACTTCTCGACTCAGTATCATCAGAGGTTATGAATTATCTGTGACTAGACTCCCTGTAGTACACTAGGGGTTTTCTGCTGTACCACTGCTGTATGTACCGGTTCTGTCGAGAACTGGTTTACAGGTTCAGTGGTGTTTTGAGCCTGTATCAGAACCGGTCCATTTTAAGACCCTTCATTTATCAGACCAAAATCGTGCGCTATCAAAATGGTCAGATAATGCAAGTTAAGAAATTAAAATGTTGCTAATTTTGAAACTGTAAGATAATTACTCTAAATAAATTTCAGGCATTTCATTCTAATTTTTGTTAACCACTGATATGTCAGCAAAACAAAAACTATAATAAGGCCTGGACTGTCGGGTAAAAGAATTATTTACTTGAGCTTTAAGCCACAACTCCAAAGTATGAACTCAAAATTCCTCTATGTCTTACCATTGCAAAAATGTTTGCCATTTTTTTAAAACATTCCATAGTGCCACAAGAAATCTGCCCAAGCCTCAACATTTTGTAAATTTAGAAGAGTGAGTACAATTTTGGTGTGTACATGAACTCGAACTTGCATGATGATAGTTTGAGATGTTTTTGAATTATTTAAAAATAACATCAAACTGCACCCAATCTGCCCACAACTTTAAAATTTTCAAAGTCTTGGATATCGAGTAAGCAACACAATACTTTTGTTGGAGGTTTTGTGCAATTTCCAAACCTCATCTCTTGTATATTAACTGGAAGGCTAATATTTAAAATTTTTTTTTTGTTTTAGTATGTCAGTTTAGTATATTAAACATTCAGGATGAATTAATCTGTTCATATTTTGTCAATATTTTCTCGGTAATATTGAATGTCCTGAATTGTAGAAATATAAATCTTAAATTCTGCTTTTCTGTTTTAGGCTGTACATTCTATCACCACTGCTGACAATGGATCACAAGGTCATACAACACCACTACTCAATCTCTGACCTTGACACTTCATCAACTGAAAAATCCCAGTCTGCATATAAACTACCTTTCCTGGACACTGGCACAATGGTGCTCGGACTTGTAGCATATTCTCAAATAGGTAATATAGATAACTAGGACTGGTATATTGTTGCGATATTTCTATTTGCTTGCAATAATGGTTCTCAGTTTCAATCTGAATTTTAGAAACGTCTACTTCAATATCATTTCCAAGAAATTTAGCGAGCAATTTATCTTAAAAGATTTTTTTTCTTTTGCTGTAATAAAAACTACTGAATAGAAATATATTTTAATATCAAGTAGTTTGCCCAATTCATTTGGATATGTCATATGATGTTAAAAATCTTCAGTCACTTTTTATGAAAGTTATAACTTTTTAATTTTTGACACAAGATTAATGCATTATTTTTCACTCCATAATTTATTTAGCAGCTTTTAATGTTGTCTATGTATTGTTTTGTAGTTGGTGTGACTTCACTTCTGGATTTGAAGATGTGGGAGTTATATCCTTTATATATTAGTTCAGTCTTTTGGAAAAAAAAATTGTTAAACCACTGGTAAAGATAAAAGTATTTGTACTAATTAATTGTATTTTGTTTTTGTATTAAAGAATCAATTGAAACTACAAGTGCAATCTTTTATATTGTTATCAGGGGTGAAACAAAGAAGATGTGGGAGTTATATCCTTTATATATTAGTTCAGTCTTTTGAGAAAAATTTTTTTTTACCACTGGTAAAGATAAAAGTTATTGTACTAATTAATTAATGGTTTTTTTGTTTTTGTATTAAAGAATCAATTGCAGCTACAAGGGCAATCTTTTATATTGTTATCAGGGGTGAAACTGAGAAGCTATTGAATTTTAAACAAAAAAAAACACATTTAAAAAATTAATAAATGAATTTGCACTGGCAGCAAAATTGCCACTGATTCCATATTTGGCCGATTGTTATTTGTTAATAAAAATGAACTGAGAAAGTTCTACGTTCTGAAAAGTTTACAAATATATCTAGCTTCCTTTGGTCCCAGATAATAATTAAGGTATATTACCTTAATTTCATAAATTTTCTTTTCCTATCTCCTTTAAGTGAACAAAAAATCAACGTTTGTGTCATTGATGCATAAAATGTTTCTGCAAGGATAAAATTGAAAAGTAAAAATATTTTTCAAAAAGCTTCCTGATGGTGTTTGTAAAATATTTCACTGAATCACCTATACTTTGAACAGACCTGAACAATTACATTTTACTCAGCTTTTATATGTCAATACACCATGTAATATGTACCAAATTATTTTGAAACATTATTTTTTTTAATTCAAACCGACAGCCAAAACATTTTATATTGACTGTCTATCAACTGATGGAACTTACACAAAATCTAAATTTATATCTCAAATCCTTTTTCCTTTATACTGGTCAGTAACCTTTTTGGCCTTTAGAGAAAAAAATTCTTTATGCTGTTTATTAATACAAATCATACACATAGTATTGACCTTTGACCTTGATGTTTTTATCCTTGACATTTTGACTCATTTTTAAGCAGAAATAGATTTCTTTTTACAGTGCTAGTGACCTATATAATTTAATCAATTATTTTCATCCTGTGATAGTTAACTAATATTGAGGTTAATCTTTTGAACTTTCAAGGTGACTGCTTTCTCACAGTTATATGGCATCCTTGCTGAGACATAATATTTAGGACATTTTGTGTAAAATCACAAAAATTGTATACATAGTCATAAAAACCAATTGTACCATCACTTCATGTACAAGGGCAATTGTTAAGTTGTTCCTTATCAGTAAAATATAACACAATGTAATTTAATATCATATGCCTACATGTATATATTAACCTATATGTCAAATGGGTGAAATTACCAATATTAAATTCTTAATATGTAATGGATTTTGACCTTAACCTAGAAAAAAAGTGTTTTCTATGACCATGGACACAGTTTGACCTCTCAATATTTGGCATTTTATTTATTCAACCAAGATTGACCCTCGCATGTTTTCAGTTTGTTATCTTGACCGCATTACAGTCTGGACGGTTGACTGATATATCCAGTTTGAACTCACTCCAGAAACTTGACCTTATTCAAAGTTCAATACGAATTTGACATTCAATTGAATTTGCTTTTATTGTGACCTTTGACTCTGTATTTTAGAAGCTTAGCCATGTTGAAGAATCTTTGACCTTTTACCAAATAATGACATTTGATATTTGACCATTTGAAGAAATACGGTACAACCTTTGACCTCAAACATCTCTGAAGTCACATCCATCACATATATTTCCAAATTAAGTTTAGAATTTGAAAAATTAAAGAAACAGTAGTGATTGTGGTACTTTTTTGCTATGTATACAGATAGTAATCTCTGTGACGATCTGCACATTTTTTTCTGAGTTGCTCCTTATGTGTGTTTTTCAAAAATTAAGATACCAAAATTCATTTTGACACTGGTTTAGGTTTGGTATCTGTATGCACAGTAAAAGCAGAATTTTACCTGAAAACTGATGTTAGTGAGAAAAAAAAGAAAAAAAAATGAAAGAAAAAAAAGAAGAAAAAAATGAAAAAAAAAAAAAAAAATACTGAGAAGAAAAAAAAATGGGGGAAAAAAAAAATTAAAGAAAAAAAGTAAAAATAAATCAATGAAAAAAAAAACAACAGAAAAATGTGAAACATGTTGAGAAAAAAAGAAAAAAAAATAACAGAAAAGAAAGGAAAAAAAAGTAATAAGATAAGTGTTGTATGTTATTTCTGCAATTACAAAAGTACCACATTTTGTTACATGATTTATTATTTTTTGTAATAGTAAACATTTGCTAATTATTTGGAACAATTTTGAATTTTGTAAAACAGTCTGTAATTTGTTAGGTGAAATAAAATTACAATAAAATCTGCCATCTGCATTTGTAATAACAAAGCACAACATATAAGCATCATCAATATGTACGTTGAACTTCTTGAAACATAATATTAGCACACTGTAGTGCCAACACAAGGCTGAAATTTGCTTCAGCATGCAACTGCGGGGGGCAAACCTATCTCAAACTTCGGTACTGCACCAGAGTAGTGCACAATTCATCAAAGTCTGGAGACAAGTAAGGGCGAAAAAGTGTTTCGGCGTACACTTGCGAGCTACACAGCCATCAGAGACGCGAGTAGTGCACTAGAATTTATGAAAGTCCAGTGACGAAAACAAATTCTGAGTCGGATCCATTCTACACCTGGCCTAGAATTCAGATGGTCACCCATCCAAGTACTAATGTAGCCCATTTCCGTTTAACGTGAGTGATGAGATGGGCACTCGTCACGCTACGCCTATTCCTATGAAAGTCCGGTGACAAAACAAAAAAAAGAACAAAAACAAAAAAAAGGTGATCTGCCAATGCCAGCCTTGACAGTGCTCGCGACCAAAAAAAAATTTTCTGTAGAAGTGCATGCCTCAGGGCTCAAACCTAAAAATGGTCACCTAAATTGATACAGTAGTAAGAAATAAATGTGACATTGAATGGCAGATTTTATAAACAAGATTAGTTCTTCTTAAAACAAACTAAAATATTACTGTAAAATGTGGTTAAATTTTCGCTTGTGAATTTCATTTCATTGTAACACTGATTTTATACTGACTTGTGACAATATTCCAGTATATGTATTTTCCATATATATGTGTATCTATTTTCATGTATTTTCCATTTTCTAAAAACTCTATGCAAGAAAAAACTTTGTCTTAAATTGTGTTAATAATTTCAATGATTACACTTTGTATCTGGATATGTTTAAAGTTAGTAGGGTTCAGGCTGTTTATTTTAGGGTCAAGATTTCTGTGAAAGGTCAATGAGCAACAATTTCTGTTCAAACACCCACAATAGAAAAATCAAACTATTTTGTGGTCATGTATTTCAACTGATGTCCAAGATCAGCAGAATTACTTCATAAAATTTTGGTGAAATTTTGAAAACTCTACACTATACAATATTTATTGGCTGTTTGTGGCAAAATGGAATTTAATGTACAGTTATTTGACCACATTGTATATATTTTCAATTTCTTGACCACATTGGGCATTTGATGTATTATTTTTGTCCTGAAATTTTCATGAAACTTTTAATGACACATTCACAATTATGTTTGACCTTATAGTTTTAGTATATTTGACCTTGTAGAGGTGAGCCTTTGAGAGCATTTGCCATGGATATTTTTATTGTTATCTGGAAGTTTGGTTACGTAGAATTGGTTTGTGGACATCTGACATTAGTCATAACGTGGTTCAACAATAAATGTGGTATTGAGGCTGAAATACAGTGACTTATAAGCTTGCTATTTTAGCATGAAAGAGATGCATAATTTTGGCTTTTAAAACTCTGGCACTGAAGAAATATGTGTATCAAAGAGGAGATTTTTCACATACCCAATCTTATAGCTTGATATTCTTCTCAAAAATAAAACCTCCAAATCAAATCTGTGGAAGAAATTTACAATTTTGAAATTAAATTCCAAAATTTAGGAAATTTTTGTACTAAAGAGGTTATTTCTTATATATGTAGTTTGATATTCCTCTAAATTCTGGTTAAGATATTGTTTTCTTTTTAAGATTCATGCTTTCTATTTGGACAAGGATATTCAAAATACAATTGATCTGGTCTGATCTATAATTGTTCTCACACTTTGATGAATTTGATCTCGATTTGAAGAAATAGTAATCTTTATTTTCATTTGGGCAAATTTTCATTGAAAAATCTTCACAGCCGACTTGCTTTTTTTTTGTACTGTGTACCTATTTTAAACAAGCAATGCGGAGATTATTGTAAATGTTGATGTTGTTTTGTAGTCAGTTTCAAGGTTTCTTTTTCCTTTTTCCAAAGGCAACATACATTGAGAAAATATTCTCTTTTGTATAATTAGTATTATGGAATGTGAACAGAAATTACTCAGTTAAATCTGGAGTTATAAGTTTATGTTTGGATGTGATTTATAAATCTATAAATTTTTCCATATACTTTTATGCAACATATATGTAATACTGGAGTGCCTCCTTTGGTTAGAATTTTGTTCTTTACTGTGTAAATTAATTTATATAAGACTGGTGTCATATATATTCAGAATAGTTTTATGTTTCCTATTTACTGTGTTGATTTATCAGTTGAATGACTATGCTTACAAGTTTGTGAAAAAGGTATTTGCTGACAAGTTTCGGTGTTCACTTTTCTTGCCGGACTTTACAAATCAGCCACTGTGCTTAGCCAATTTGATTGACGGGGTGCTTGATTGACTGATTGATCTATTGATTAGAAATCTTGGGCTGGGATCAAATCTTGCCACAGCAGATGCAAAGATATGTAAAAGAAAATCAATTATTTTTAAATTTTATAGTCAATAATTAATCATGGATCATGAATGGTGAAAGATGCTTGCCAATCAAGTACCAGAGTAATTGTTTAATCTGGACAAAAAACTTGAAATGCTCCATTTCACTTGACTAAAGTTTATAACTGTTTGAGAATGTTTTTTCTGCTAATATATTGTTTGCTTTTCCTTCTTTGTAGCATTTACATAAAACTTAGTGCAAATTTGGCTGTAAAGTTCTGTGTTGCAGTTACTCCTCAATGGATCTCAACATTGTTGAATGCCTGTTTAAGGTCCATCAAACATTTTACAACTTCAAGTTTGACTACCCTACCATAGAAAATCTGGAATGGATTGATTACTTTCTATGCATTAAGTTTAATGAATAGAGAAAAACTATAGTTTTTTCATCTCATTCAAAAATTTTGGTATTAGACATAAGTTATAAGTCTAATACATATGTACAAGTAGAACTTTTGTGAGAAATATTTAAGTTTAACTTAAAGAGGGATCAGTTTTAGGGGCCTAGCCTCACAAAATACTGTACTTTTGTGGGTGTATATGTGGAATTTCCCATAACTGGACCCTGAATCCCATGGATAGTGGATAAATAAATATAAATATGAGAGAATTATCATCTTATTGTCCATAGATAAACTTTTGTGGTCTTATTGAAATTCTGTCGGCTCCTTTACTTAGTGCATCATAAACCGTATATTATAATCTGCTGGTGTCAACATAGTTTATATGACAGTGACAGTTATGTGTCCAAATTTTAAATTGCATCAACGCAAGCACTTCAACTGTTTTAATCGATATGTGAACACACTATTAGATTCCATTTTAGGCATAAGTCGGTAACGAGGGTAGGGAATGGGAAAAGATCAGTTTTTTTAGTGTAGCACTGAATATATTGGTTGAGATTCTAGTAATATCAAACCTCCATGGAGACTTCTTTTCTCAAAGCTACAGAACAGAAATAAATATTTTTAGTTTTAAAACATATTTTGAATCCAAAAATACTATAAGAATAATTAACAGATAAAAATAGTTACTGTGGAGTTTTCGGTGTTACACGCTAATTAGTAAATTTGCAGGTGCTCTGAATTGTACCTTTCAAAAATATTGCTCATCAAAATGTACTTTATATAGATTAATATACTATTCAAATGGCATTGAGTCATGTGACAACAACAAAAATACAATCTTCTTATTCAAGTTAAAGCATCAATTAATCGCATGAAATTCAATGTGCCAAGCAGCAATTCTCTGTAAAATGTATTTTTCCCTGACGTTTTTAGCAAAACACCCATTTTCAATAATAACAAGGCTGAAAGGTGTTTTGGTTCCCTAGCGCTAGTGCAAAGCCGTTAGAAACACGAGTAGTGCACTGAAGCCCATCGCCATATATCTTCTGTAAACACAGCCATTGTGACCAGGCCATAACTTTTGTGAAAGACAGTCATTGTGGCCGTGACACAATTCATGAAAGTCTGGAGACAAAAAAAAAGAAAGAAAAATGAAAAAATAGTGATCTCTGGAAACACAAGCTCTACGAAGGCTCACGCTTAAAAATATTCATGCAAGTAAAGTTTTAGAATATTACAGTATAATTTACATTCAAACCCACGGGAAGCAGGAAAATACCACAGATGACCATAAATAGCAATTATCTGGGCTTTTCACCTCTCCCTGTTTACACTGTGCTTTCCCAGTTGCATCTTACTCTTGCCTCCTTGTTACAGCTTCGCAGGTGAAAAAAAAAAACAACTTAAGGAATATTTTTTTTAATCTAATCAATTGCTTGGAATCAATTCTTTCAAGTTAGAGTAGATCTTCTATTTTTCGACCTTCTTTCATCCAAATATTCAATATATAACCTCAATTCCATTGTCACAAATTCATATTTCCCCCTTTTTTTCCCATACTGAATTACCCCCTATATTTTACATGCCTTACAGTATCCAAACAAAAATATTTCTCTCCTCGAGTCTACGAGCAAGTCGAGCATGGTAGTTTTAATGTATATACAAAGGTGAACAGTTTATTTATTTTATTAATTATAGTGATGTGTAACAATGACCGTTTTTTAATGCAATAACAATAAGGTTTCCACTGGAAACATAGGTTACGCAGCCCTATTGTGGACTTGCACAGTTAGAATGCATTAACATAATTTGTTTTAATAGTGTAATTAGGATATGAAAAAAATGTTTGCTGACACAGTTATGGTCTATGAATTACTTGCATCAATTTGCAACATTTATTCTCCACTTTATCTAGTATATTTCATTTCAGGAACTGTCCTAGTGTTCCCAGTGATAATCAACAGTCAAATTTTCTATTTGTTAAAGTAAGAAAATCTAACTAGCAGACATATTTTGTGAAATTATTTGAATATTCAAGTTTCTTTTGATTAAATTCTGTATTAACACAAGCACAACTTATAAATGTATTTTAACAACAAAAATTTAAAACAATATTTCAGAAGGCTTTTTAATGGGCGATAATATAAATTCTACTAGAAATCAGTGTCCCAACTTGGCACAATTTGAATATGGCAAGTCGTGACTTCTACTTCCTTATTTAGCAGGCAAAAATGCATGAGTTGCACAGATTTACGATATTTTCATTTTCCTGTTTGAGGTAAGATGAGGTTTGTGCCATGATACAGAGTTGAGCAGTTTTACAAAATCAAACATCAATTTTTCCTCAGATCTATACAAAATATACTAGGTTCACAGTGAAGTGCCAATTGCGATTTGAATTGTACAGTGAAGTGCCAATTGCGATTTGAACTTTACGTACGCAACGTTACGTACGTGACTTACATCAATTCCATATGATAGCTTTATGTTTTACTTTGTTATAGTAGAGTTCATAATGCTACATCATATTTATATTATATAGGTTCAAAGCTGATTTATTTATGTGTTCTTTTATCTTGACAAAAAACGAGAAGCAGACAATTTCCGGTTGGATGTTGACGTTTTTAAACCCTATATTTATTTAGGCGCCAACTAAACGTTTAATTATCCTAAATGATGGAAATTTGAAATTTATTTTTAAGTTTATAGTTTAAATGTTAGAAAATGTGATTGAAATTAGCACACATGTGATACTCTAATAAAGCTATATATAGCAAAATAAAATAATAAGCAAAATATTAAAGAATGAAGTATATTTGAAAATAAATTATGGTTAACAAAAGCATTTTTAAGTTGAAGAGAAATATACAGCACTAACATCCATGAAGGAAACATTCATATTTAAAAAAAAAAAAAAATAGGTTCAAAGTTTAAAATAGCACCTTTCCAGGTTAAAGCCAGCTTGCTAGGTTACTATGATGTCAATATACTTTAAAACTATTTTTATGCATAAAACATATTGAATGTTTACAAGTTAACTTTAAAAACTAAATGTTTGCATAATATTTTTTTTTGAAAATAAAAATATTTTAGTATTAAAACAGGACTATGTTTTCTATGTTTTTGAATTTTTTACCTTAATATTTACAGGCTTATTGTGTCTGCAAAATGTTATTTTGTAGTCAGATGAAGTTGTTTTATAAGACAAGAAGCGCCAAAGTAGGATTTTGTCTTTTTAAAGTACAGATAGGTGGTTTTATAAGCCAAAAAGTAACTAAATTTCCAAGAAACTTCATTTAAGGGGAACTTCACAAAATAAAAATAATTATAATAAAATCGCGCGGGATCTTGAAATTAACGTAACGTATTTTACATTGATTACGTAAGCGTCTGCATAGCCTGCGTAAAAACGTTGTTTACTTCCTGCAGACTCAGGTTCAGATATCAAAACTTACTTTTATCAGTCAATATCAGAATTCTGGGGAAATTGCCAAACATTTTCGGGTTGCTGGAATCAAAAACTGCATGAAGTAAAGCTTCTCTGACATCTCATCGTACGTATACTATACACACGTAAGTGTGCTACAAATATTGTTGAAAACTATAAGAGATTTGCATGTGCAGATGTGAATTGTCCCAACAAGAGTGTCACAACTTAAATATCCAAGAACAGACTGCGACTTGCTACACATCACACAGTGGGTTTATACACATGCAAGGTATATGCGACAATGATACTGAAGTAATTTCACCCACCTTGCACTAGTGCTGCTGGTTCTGTTGCCAGGTCTTAGATGAGGTGTCTAACTACTGGACTCAGGTCCCTTCTAACATCAGTACACCAACTGTTATGTCACTACTGGACTTCTACAACTCTATATACTATTTCTATCAGTGACTACACTGTTGCATACAGGGGGGGACAGCGATTCGCCCATAAAAACACCAAAATGTAGTTTATTGAGAACAAATATGCATGTGTGGTTTTATAAAAGTTATCAGAATTAAAAGAGGTTCCTCAAACTGTAAAATGATAGTAGCATCATAAAATATATTTTGTGATAAGTACAAATACACCCATAGAACTTGTCCTATGGCAGTATAATTAGGGCTGTCCAAAAGTGGACAGCATTTCGCCAATTATTTTTATACTGTTCCCAAAAAGTTACAAAGACTGTTAAACAATTTGTATTGAATAATTAAAGCAAAAGAACAACTCTTCTAATTGTATTCTAGCATATGATTAAGTTATAAATAGTATTTATATTCACCCCAGACACAGTTTAGAGAACATACATCTTTTTGCCTCAGTCAGATGCAGTTTCTTAGACATATTTTTTACCAATGTATAAACTTTTTTATTTATCTTTCTAATCCTGCATAATGTCAGCTCTAAAATCTTAGAAAAGTATCAAGACATGTTGCACACTTTTCTATGCTATAAGGCTCCTTCAGTATCAACATAGACGTAACTTTTTAAATGAGGTACAATAGAAATTGGCGAATCGCTGTCCCCCGCGAATCGCTGTCCCCCCCTGTATATCAGTCCATCTACCACTTCTATAGTAGTCTATATACTATTACTATCAGTGACTACACTGTTACATATATCAGTCCATCTACTACTTCTAAATGTCCATATAATTCTACTACAGTAACTTCTAAATCCTTTACATTCAGTAATATCGCATGTGCGTTTCCGTTAAACACATGTATACAGTTCCAAGTCTTACTCTGAAGTGTCACTTTAAACCCCAGTTCCTGCACAACTCCCGCGCATGGGCGCTTACTAAACCTCGGAACTACCGAAACGTCTCCCGGAATATACTACAATACAATGAACCTACAGCACTAGCAAGGAAAATGCACATGCCCAAGCCTCTTGTACATTCCCCTTGAGGCATGGATGCATTTGTAGCCATACTGCATGCACACCAATTTGCGACCTTAAAAATTTGCGACCTTGATATTCTGTCATAAAATCGCTGAAGTGTTCCTTGCAAATTACCTCATTTTTATCTGTAACCAGGACATACGTGCACGTACAATGGGATGTGAAAGAGGCTTAAAAGTAGAGCTGCGGTTACCATGTTCTTGAACATTGTGACACTTGAGTTATAATAGTATATATCTCTCACTAATGCCAATATAAAATTCTTAAAATACAGACTCTGTAATTCGGTGAAGACACTTTATGTGTTCATGTCAGTCTTCCACTCCCCTATAAAGAGTTCAGGGAAGCCAAAGTTGGTTCAAATGAACCTGAGTTTGCCCCCACCCCCATGTTTGTCCCTCCCCCCTTCCCCCACCCCCACCCCCCCCACCACCCTCCCCTTGCACCTTGTCCATTAGACTTATCTAGGTAGTTTGTTAATATCCTGCTTTTTTGGCTCTATCATTTTTCCTGCTGTTTCTCCATGTTTTCTTACACTGTCAAAATTTTCAGTTGGATGGATACAGATAGTTTTTTTTCTCGAAGTTCAAAAATTAAGCTTATTTGTAAATGATCTTTGGCTAAGCCCTTTTACTAATAAAGGCCCCAGCAAATTCAAAGTGAGTCTAAATTATATTAATATAATGAAAGTAAGAAACCTGCTTTGTCTAGGTTGTTGATGTTTTGCATTCATATAAGTGGGAAGTTTTTGGTGAAGTTTTGGCTCATTTGTAGCTCTGAACATTTCAATCTTTGGGAGATGATACATTTTGCAGTAGGGCGGTACATTACTACAATAGTGTTATTTCGAATTTTGTGAAACATGTAATTTTGGCAAAGTTTAAGTTTCTCACTTATGGATTTAGAAATATTCTGTGGTGATGATATTGTTGGTGTAATTATTTTAGTTTTACTTTGCTTGGAAATAGTTATGTATGCAGTAGACTCTGTATAACTAGAACCTCTGATATCCACAGGATTTGGTTCTAGTTAATATGCCTAAGTTTTAGTTATGCCTGAGTTGGACAAAAATAGTGTAATTTCTGATCTTGGAACCTTAAAATTGGTTCCATTTATACTTAACTGAGTACACTATGAACCATTCACCCCAGAATAATTCTAAGAAATCTTTTCTATTTAGTAATCTTGTCAGTATATTAAAATCTATAATAATTACAGTAAAACCTGTATTTTCTAAATGTTAAATTTTGTAAGCAAGCTTCTGCTCTTACAAAGCTATTGTTTATTAACTTGTGTTCCTCTATGTAACAGATGTTCATTCCTGTCAAAACAAAATCTTACTTTGGAAAATAGAGGATATATATTACAGTTGTCGGTATTAGTTTTAGTACTTCTTCCAACAAAAAGTATTTCTGCATGTTGATAAATGGTGGAATTTTTGGTTCTTGATAGACGTAATCTGATCTGACATCATTTATAAATTTCAATGCTTCATTCATTTGTGCCCAATAGTTTTCCAAATTTTTGAGATCAATAAAATGCTTTTATACAAAAATTCTGATTCTTTACACTTTATTGTAATTTTCTCTTTTTCAATTAGTGTTACTTTTTTTAAGGTGTAACATCTTACGTTTAAATTCATATCAGCTTTAAATGTTGATGCAACTCCTTGTTGTTTTGTATTTATGGAAGGTGAAATCGACAAGGATGGACATGGTAAAGATTTCCAGTGGAACCGCTTCCTTCTCAAGACTCCTAAATCTATGGTTAGTTACTGGTTAGTAAAATATCACAGTTAAAAACATGTTGACCAGAGATTTCTATTCTGTGTGAGCAGTTAGCACAAAAAAAAAAAAAAAAAGAATCTGTGCTTATAAGAATTAAATCATGCATACAATTTAACTTTGTCTCTGCATGTTTTATGCCAGACAGAAAAAAAAAATGAAGTCAAACTGCTGCATATAGATATTTTTTTTCACTTTCCAATATATATTATTGAACAGCCACCTTCAGTATGCATCGGTATTTCTTGTGTATTGATTCAACAGATGCACTGCCTTTATTTGTGCTCACTGACAATATGGACAATATCATGGCGTATTAGATATATTAAGTTTTTTTGAAAGTTTCAACTCACTATGTGCCAGCTGGGGAGTAATGGGTACTGTATAAGAAAATCTATATGTAGTAAGAGATATAAAATTTGCTTCAACATTTGTATTGTGGGAGAGGGGGGGGGGGGGGGGGGTCCTCGGTAACCTAGTGGTTAGCAAGTTTGGCATCTAATCACAGGTAGTCACCCTTGTGTGCGTTCGTGCAGAATCTTGACCAACTAGTATGCACTGGTTCCTCCATCCTGTAAACTACCCGTCACCTCGGTGTGGGTTCGACTCCCACAAGTGGCAATGCTGTGGACCTGTCCCCAATATGACCCTGGCTGTTGAACGGGATGTCAAACCCCAACTGTGAAATCAACCTGGTGGGTGGGTGGGGGGGGGGGGAGCAGAAAAAGTGGGCTGAAATCCATTTGGTAAGAACCGCAATGTAGGTAAGCACATCTGAATGTGGACAAGCTCGTTCTATTTGAATCCAGCCGGAAGTACCACCACACTAAAATGGATGATGCAAACAAATTTATTTGTAAAGTGAAATGTTAAATATCAGTCAAAAATCTCAAAATAAGGAAAATTACGTGGAACAAATTAATACCAGGTAGACACATCTGACCAAAGACTAAGTTTTAACCGAGTAGTTTATTTATTTAAACTATATTTTACCATTTTTGGGGTTGCCCCCTGTGTACAACTTTGTACTCGTACTTGGTTCAACACACTCGGAAAGCAATTTGCATTTGGGATCACTTTTTAAAAATGTTCAAAAGAATCTCCCATGCCCCCTGATGAACTGTACTACAATACACACACTGGTAGGGGGGGTTAATATTTGGGGCAGCTCTTTCTTTAGTGTGTACTACAAGGTCACTCTTCTGGGGCTATATTCACAAAAGGGATCAAGATCACGTTAAGCCAAAAATCAGCTCAAGTTTAGTATAAACAGATGCAAATTTGAGCTGATTTTGAGCTCAAGTTGAGCTTGATTCCTTTTGTAAATACAGGCCCTGGGCCATAAAGTCCCGGTCGTCAAACTGAAAGTCAGTCAAACACTTTGGAAATAGTTTAACCTTTCATACCACAAAGATTTGGAATGACCTTCCTGACAATGCATGCAATGTAACATCTATTACTTCCTTCAAGAAAAAAACTCAAAATCTACCTGTTTGCAAAAGACATATCCCTGATAGCTACCTCACCAGCGCTGTGTCCTCATGGATATGACCTGGCTGTGTTCAGTGGACCTATAACTCAATTAACTCAATTTACATTTATGTATAATTGGGCCTTAGAGTGTGTCAGTAATAGAAATTAAGCACTATAAAAGTCCATATTAGATTAGGTTATCATCAGGGGGGGGGGGGGGGGTGGAAATGTTTCGTCTGTGGTGAATTTGACATACTATGGACGATTTTAGGTGTTTTACGCTAGGTGATTACTGCAGTAAAGCCTTTTCTTGCTGGATGTATTGGAATGTCGTGATATTTGAAAACTGCAAGTTTCAAGAGTAAAGATCAAATGGCAACTTCTTTTTCCAATAATGTCATTGATTTGTTGGCTTAATGTTGTCGGGTACACAATTAAGTTTCCAAAGAAAAATAATTATTTTCGGCCATTGCGCTAATATAGCATTTGGGTCATAATAAAAGACTTTGCTAATTGGATATATTAGAAATTCATTTGTAAATAAGTTTTGAAAGTGAGGCCTGATATTTTAAGTTAAAATCCGAGTTTGGATCTTTAAAACAGATGGTGGAATTTATTGGAATAAGTGCCACTTGTGGGATAGAAAATGTTAAGTTGAACTAGGATATAGAAAAAATACAAAAAAAAAAAGTAAAAGTAAAGATAATTATCTCATGTGACCATAAGTTTATATCTAGGCTTTTATGCTGCAGCAGATGCTGAAATCAGTTTAATAATACTAGTACAGCCAAACAAAAACAATTGGAAGGATATGGAAAATGTCACAGATGGAACTAAATAAATTCACAGAACTGGAGACTCTGTGTGAATAGAAGCCGTGTTAATGTTGTAGTTTTTACCGGGAAGTAAAGCTCAGGCTGTGATCTGATATGCCGTGTTCAAACAAGAGCACACAGAGAGCACATTACCTCTGCCAAGGCATGTAATAATAAGTAAATGGGAAAATCTGAATCTTTGATATGTTTTTGTACACAGACGGTGATCCAGATCGCTCTCAAAATTTAAGGCTTTCTAAGTTGGACCAGGACTCTTCTTTTTATTTTATTTTTTCACAAAGATCCAATCCTGCTAACAGACAAAAACGGAATTGAATTAAATATGTCCTTTTATAGAAGTAGTAATAATCCGCTTTCAACTGAAGAAGGTGGTGAATAGATTTCGAAATTTCAATCTGTTGAATTAAATATGTCCTTGGCAGAAGTAGTAATAATCTGCTTTCAACTTAAGAAAGTGGTGAATAGATTTCGAAAATTTCGATCTGTTGAATTAAATATGTCCTTGGCAGAAGTAGTAATAATCTGCTTTCAACTTAAGAAAGTGGTGAATAGATTTCGAAATTTCGATCTATTGAATTAAATATGTCCTCGGCAGAAGTAGTAATAATCCTCTTTCAACTGACGAAAGTGGTGAATAGATTTCGAAAATTTCAATCTATTGAATTAAATATGTCCTCGGCTTAAGTACTAATAATCTGCTTTCAACTGAAGAAAGTAGTGATAGATTTCGAAAATTTCAATGTATTGAATAAATATGTCCTTGGCAGAAGTAATAATAATAATCTGCTTTCAACTGACAAAAGTGGTGAATAAAACTGAATATATTTCGATATTTTGATCTATTGAATTAAATATGTCCTCGGCTTAAGTAGTAATAATCCTCTTTTAACTGAAGAAAGTAGTGAATAGATTTCGAAATTTCGATCATATATGCTGGTGGTGTCTACCCTTGCACTTAAAGTTAGAGAACTCTTCAATAGTCAACAAGACCAAAATATGTTTCAGTGTACATGGATAAGCTCGTAAGCAATTGGAAACATGAGTAGTGCACAGGGGTAATGGACAATTCATGAAATTCTGGAGACAAAAAAAATTATATCTGGTAAACTCAAGAAACGGAGAGAGAGCTCTCCCTTAAAAACTTCTTTGAATTGGCTTGTATCATGTCAATCCCTTTTCAGTTCAAACTTTGTTATTCTATCATTTCATCTCTTAGTATATCGTCATTCATACGTATGGGCCTGAAGTAAAACTGGTCAAATTTAGGCGTAAGAAGTAAGGCTGGGATGAGTGGTTAAAAATCCACTCCAGCCACTGTTCTGCCCAAAATTCATTTAGCAATTTTGTGGTTTAGTACGCCCATTTTGTTCTCTCCATATGAACAAAATGAAGTAGTCCAGGACTTTGATTGGCTCTCAAAGTCGAAGTCCAAACTGTCCTCAATTGTGAATACTGACATCCAGTCACAACCGTATTAAGAATAACCAGACTTGAAGTTCCATTGGCTGAAAATATTGTGGTTGTGGTTGTATGTTATTTGGAAAGTTGGAGCCATAAATTTAACCAAATCCTGTGGACATTAGACTGAGGTTCTAGTTACACAGAGTCTACTGTACACAGTGTAGGTTAGCCATAACTGGAACCAGATGTTCTGGATATCGGTGGTTCTAGTTATACAAAGTCTGTAGTATAAAGTAGAAGTTAGCCTTAACTAGAACCAAATCCTATGGATATTGAAGCTTGAAGTTATACAGAGATGAATGTAGTGGAAGTCAGCTATAGCTATAACCAAATCCTGTGGATATAACAAAGGTTTTAATTGTACAGTGTCTACTGTAATGGAACAAAACCAGTGAGAAGTGCTTTACAGTGTGTGACACTGACGGATGGAAGTAATTATGTCCACCCCCCTGGGGGGTGGATATATTATTTTTGCTTTTTTCGCCGTCCGATGTCCGGCGTCCGGCGTCCGATGTCCGGCGTCACGCATGGTTTCCGCTCATTTAAAGGAAAAGTATTAGAGCTATTGTCACCAAATTTGGTATGCAGGCTTATTGGGTCAGTAGCTTGCTTGGGATTGCTTTTGGCTGTTGTACCTCTTTTGCTTACTGAGTAATACTTAAGTACAGCTATTTTCAGTACCCATTGGTTTCCGTGCATTTAAGCCAAAATAATTAAAGATATTTTACTACAATTTTGAATACAAGATTGTTATGTCCATAGCTCGCTTGGTATTGCATTTGGGACTGATAGCTTTGTCAGTACATGAGTAATAGCCATTTAGGTACTTCATTGTGTATTTTCAGTACTACTTTTGAGTAATTTGCTAATATCTCAGAAACCGTGTGAGATAGAGCGATTTCGTCGAAATTTTCGACCCACAGGGTATTTAAGGAATGTAATATTTGCAATTTTCAAAAAATTTTCCCCTCCCCAAAAATGGCGGCCATTTTGAATTTTCGAATTTTTGCCAAAAATGGCAAAACACAAATTTGCTTCTATCTCCTTAACCGTGCGAGATAGAGCGATTTCGTCGAAATTTTCGACCCACAGGGTATCTAAGGAATGCAATCTTTGCAATTTTCAAAAAAATTTTCCCCTCCCCAAAAATGGCGGCCATTTTGAATTTTCGAATTTTTGCCAAAAATGGCAAAACACCAATCTGCTTCTATCTCCTTAACCGTGCGAGATAGAGCGATTTCGTCAAAATTTTCGACCCACAGGGTATCTGAGCATTGTACTCTTGGTAATTTTAAAAAAATTTTCCCCTCCCCAAAAATGGCGGCCATTTTGAATTTTCGAATTTTTGCCAAAAATGGCAAAACACAAATTTGCTTCTATCTCCTTAACCGTGCCAGATAGAGCGATTTCGTCAAAATTTTCGACCCACAGGGTATCTGAGCATTGTGCTCTTGGTAATTTTTACAAAATTTTCCCCTCCCCAAAAATGGCGGCCATTTTGAATTTTCGAATTTTTGCCAAAAATGACAAAACACTAATTTGCTTCTATCTCCTTAACCGTGCGAGATAGAGCGATTTCGTCGAAATTTTCGACCCACAGGGTATCTGAGCATTGTGCTCTTGGTAATTTTCCAAAAATTTTCCCCTCCCCAAAAATGGCGGCCATTTTGAATTTTCGAATTTTTGCCAAAAATGGCAAAACACTAATTTGCTTCTATCTCCTTAACCGTGCGAGATAGAGCGATTTCGTCGAAATTTTCGACCCACAGGGTATCTAAGGAATGCAATCTTTGCAATTTTCCAAAAATTTTCCCCTCCCCAAAAATGGCGGCCATTTTGAATTTTCGAATTTTTGCCAAAAATGGCAAAACACAAATTTCCTTCTATCTCCTTAACCGTGCCAGATAGAGCGATTTCGTCAAAATTTTCGACCCACAGGGTATCTGAGCATTGTACTCTTGGTAATTTAAAAAAAATTTTCCCCTCCCCAAAAATGGCGGCCATTTTGAATTTTTGAATTTTTGCCAAAAATGGCAAAACACAAATTTGCTTCTATCTCCTTAACCGTGCCAGATAGAGCGATTTCGTCAAAATTTTCGACCCACAGGGTATCTAAGGAATGCAATCTTTGCAATTTTCCAAAAATTTTCCCCTCCCCAAAAATGGCGGCCATTTTGAATTTTCGAATTTTTGCCAAAAATGGCAAAACACAAATTTCCTCCTATCTCCTTAACCGTGCCAGATAGAGCGATTTCGTCAAAATTTTCGACCCACAGGGTATCTGAGCATTGTACTCTTTGCAATTTTCCAAAAATTTTCCCCTCCCCAAAAATGGCGGCCATTTTGAATTTTCGAATTTTTGCCAAAAATGGCAAAACACTAATTTGCTTCTATCTCCTTAACCGTGCGAGATAGAGCGATTTCGTCGAAATTTTCGACCCACAGGGTAACTAAGGAATGCAATCTTTGCAATTTTCCAAAAATTTTCCCCTCCCCAAAAAATGGCGGCCATTTTGAATTTTCGAATTTTTGCCAAAAATGGCAAAACACAAATTTCCTTCTATCTCCTTAACCGTGCGAGATAGAGCGATTTCGTCAAAATTTTCGACCCACAGGGTATCTGAGCATTGTACTCTTGGCAATTTTTTAAAAAATTTCCCCTCCCCAAATATGGCGGCCATTTTGAATTTTCGAATTTTTGCCAAAAATGGCAAAACACTAATTTGCTTCTATCTCCTTAACCGTGCGAGATAGAGTGATTTCGTCGAAATTTTCGACCCACAGGGTATCTAAGGAATGCAATCTTTGCAATTTTCCAAAAATTTTCCCCTCCCCAAAAATGGCGGCCATTTTGAATTTTCGAATTTTTGCCAAAAATGGCAAAACACAAATTTCCTTCTATCTCATTAACCGTGCGAGATAGAGCGATTTCGTCGAAATTTTCGACCCACAGGGTATCTAAGGAATGCAATCTTTGCAATTTTCAAAAAATTTTCCCCTCCCCAAAAATGGCGGCCATTTTGAATTTTCGAATTTTTGCCAAAAATGGCAAAACACCAATCTGCTTCTATCTCCTTAACCGTGCGAGATAGAGCGATTTCGTCAAAATTTTCGACCCACAGGGCATCTGAGCATTGTACTCTTGGTAATTTTTAAAAAATTTTCCCCTCCCCAAAAATGGCGGCCATTTTGAATTTTCGAATTTTTGCCAAAAATGGCAAAACACAAATTTCCTCCTATCTCCTTAACCGTGCCAGATAGAGCGATTTCGTCAAAATTTTCGACCCACAGGGTATCTGAGCATTGTACTCTTGGTAATTTTTAAAAAATTTTCCCCTCCCCAAAAATGGCGGCCATTTGAATTTTCGAATTGTTGCCAAAAATGGCAAAACACTAATTTGCTTCTATCTCCTTAACCGTGCGAGATAGAGTGATTTCGTCGAAATTTTCGACCCACAGGGTATCTAAGGAATGCAATCTTTGCAATTTTCAAAAAATTTTCCCCTCCCCAAAAATGGCGGCCATTTTGAATTTTCGAATTTTTGCCAAAAATGGTAAAACACAAATTTGCTTCTATCTCCTTAACCGTGCGAGATAGAGCGATTTCGTCGAAATTTTCGACCCACAGGGTATCTAAGGAATGCAATCTTTGCAATTTTCCAACAAATTTTCCCCTCCCCAAAAATGGCAGCCATTTTGAATTTTCGAATTTTTGCCAAAAATGGCAAAACACAAATTTGCTTCTATCTCCTTAACCGTGCGAGATAGAGCGATTTCGTCGAAATTTTCGACCCACAGGGTATTTAAGGAATGCAATCTTTGCAATTTTCCAAAAAATTTTCCCCTCCCCAAAAATGGCAGCCATTTTGAATTTTCGAATTTTTGCCAAAAATGGCAAAACACAAATTTGCTTCTATCTCCTTAACCGTGCGAGATAGAGCGATTTCGTCGAAATTTTCGACCCACAGGGTATCGAAGAAATGCAATCTTTGCAATTTTCCGAAAAATTTTCCCCTCCCCAAAAATGGCGGCCATTTTGAATTTTCGAATTTTTGCCAAAAATGGCAAAACACAAATTTGCTTCTATCTCCTTAACCGTGCGAGATAGATCGATTTCATCAAAATTTTCGACCCACAGGTATTTCAGCATTGTATTCTTGGCAATTTAAAAAAAAATTTCCCGTCCCCTAAAATGGCGGCCATTTTGAATTTTCAAATTTTTGTCAAAAATGGCAAAACACAAATTTGCTTCTATCTCCTTAACCATGCGAGATAGAGCGATTTCGTCGAAATTTTCAACCCACAGGGTATCTAAGGAATGTAATCTTTGCAATTTTCAAAAAATTTTCCCCTCCCCAAAAATGGCAGCCATTTTGAATTTTCGAATTTTTGCCCAAAATGGAAAAACACAAACTGGCCTTAACCGTGCAAAATAGAGTTATTTCGTTGAAATTTTCGACCCATAGGGTATCTAAAAAATGTACTCTTGGCAATTTTCAAAAAAATTTCCTTTTCCCAAAAATGGCGGCCATTTTGAATTTTCAAATTTTTGCCAAAAATAGAAAAACAGGAATTTGCTTCTATCTTCTTAACCGTGCCAGATAGAGTGATTTCGTCAAAATTTTCAACCCAACCAATGCAAAAAGGCATGAAGCTGAAATAATTTACATCTACACTAACAAATATTTAAGCATCATTGATATATTTTACAAATGAAACAGGGTCTTGTAAGACTACTGTACAATTTGGGCAAAAGGTTCATGGGTGGACATTACACATGATAATGTGTGTTCTTCTATGCTATCCTGTTTCTATTCGCATCTACTATCAACAGGGCGGCCGATTTCTAGTTAAATTTATAGTAATTACAGCAGACTGGCCATATTAACTGCACTTATTGGATAAATGTAAATTAGGTTTTATGCTTTGGCAGAGGTTGCCAACATATTGGATGAAAGGATTTTCAGAGGATATCTTGTGATAATAATTACTAATGGATTGAGTACCGGTAATTCAGATCTGTACATGAATATTATTGGCTTTTGACCTGCCTTTAGTCGTGTCATGTGCTGTTTCAACTCGTAAGCCTTTAACTTGGTCAATTTTTATTCAAATTTCACAAAATACACAATCATGTTCGATAACGTTATTGTAGGCAAGCTAAACTCTGTTCATTTGTGAATCACAAAAAGATCCTACCAACAAAAATTCCTGGATCCAGATGGTAATCTGGATCACCGTCAAACTTTAATTATCTTTTCCGCGTGCCATTGTATAGTAAGAACTTCACCTGTCCTTGCCCGTGTCCGTGATTTCAATCAGTGTCCGAGTCCTTGTCAGTGACAGTGACCACACCTATCCTTATTTCTGTACATGTTTTTCATTTGAGATTGTTCTGTTGAGGACATGGATGGGGAGGGGAACTTAATTTTCATGTAATCCTCAAGCAATGTTGAAGTTTTGCCCCCCTCATCCGTGTCCATGAAAGAACAATCAGAAACCATCCCATCTGTGAACTGACACGGGTATTAACTTTCAAGGGTACGGGTAAGGACAGGTATAGTTAGCTGTGATACTTTGGTATTGGTTTTATTCTTTTCACGGGCATGGATACGGACGAACAAGGACAGGTGAAGTTCCTACTTAAGCATATGTCAAAATCTGTCCATAACTTTAATTTGCTAACAATCAAACCAACACTGCCAACAACACACGCTCCCTAGGTGGAGCTGTTGAGGGTCTGTATTGCAAACGGGCATCTCTGATCGGTAATAAGGAAAGTCTTGCTAACTGCATATTTTTACTGCTAGGTGATAAATACTTGAATAGCAATCGATTTCCCTTCTAATGTCAGCTAATCACAAAGTAAATGCTTTGATAGGAACATGGTGATCAAGATATCGGATTTGGATGATAAAAATCAAACAGCGAAGATCAATCAATACTTTTTCCCAGCTGATAGTGTTTAACTCGAAATTTTCGAAGAATAGCTTTCACAGGAAGAAAAGATTTGATTATGAGTTTCGAACTGTGATGATCTCTGTACTAAGAAAGGATTAATATGTAAGGTATTAATTCATAACAGTAATTAACTTTACAAATCATACTCAGTTTACCATTATGTATATGTACATGTACTTTGTGGGCACAATACAGGTTTCAAGAAAATTGAGAGACATTGTGAGACAAGGAAGCCAAAAAGTAGTTTAGTTTGGAATTTTTGAAGACATTGGCAAATACTTGTTCGAAGCTCACAACATCAAAAGGATATTCATTCAGTTTCATGTGATAAATATATTTTACATACCTGGCAAGCAAAAATCATGGAACACTTTAAACAGATGGTTTTAAGTACAATAAAATGTGCATTTATAATGTCAATGTTGATTTGGATTACCTTACATTTAACTGAAATCAAAGCCACAAGAATAGAAAGAGATACTGAACAACCAAGTAGTAATGTAACAGATGAAGATGTAAATGGAACAGATGGTGCAGCAAATGGAACAGATAGTGCTGTAAATGGAACAGATAGTGCTGTAAATGGCACAGATAGTGCAGTAAATGGCACAGATAGTGCAGTAAATGGGACGGATAGTGCAGTAAATGGCAGAGATAGTGCAGTAAATGGCACAGATAGTGCAGTAAATGGAACGGATAGTGCAGTAAATGGAACGGATAGTGCAGTAAATGGGACGGATAGTGCAGTAAATGGAACGGATAGTGCAGTAAATGGCACAGATAGTGCAGTAAATGGCACAGATAGTGCAGTAAATGGGACAGATAGTGCAGTAAATGGAACAGATAATGCAGTAAATGGCACAGATAGTGCAGTAAATGGGACTGATAGTGCAGTAAATGGAACAGATAGTGCAGTAAATGGAACGGATAGTGCAGTAAATGGAACAGATAGTGCAGTAAATGGGACAGATAGTGCAGTAAATGGAACAGATAGTGCAGTAAATGGGACGGATAGTGCAGTAAATGGAACGGATAGTGCAGTAAATGGGACAGATAGTGCAGTAAATGGGACAGATAGTGCAGTAAATGGGACGGATAGTGCAGTAAATGGCACAGATAGTGCAGTAAATGGCTCAACACCTATAGGCACAGATAATTCTATAAAGCTAGGTATGGTAGTAACTTACAAAATGAACTGGATAATGTTTAACATAGAAATGCTCTCATTCCTCAAACAGGCTAGTGTTGTCCTAGTGGTTAGCAAGTTTGGCATCTAATTACAGGCTGTCACCTCTGTGTGGGTTTGACTCCCACAAGTGAGGATGCTGAGGTCCTGTCCCAATATGACCCTGGCTGTTGAACGGGACGTAAAACCCTAAAAGCTTGACCTTTTACTCAAACTGCAATTAACATACATTTATTTGTCATCTCAGAGGCTATAGTGGTCGAGTTGTTAACATGTTTGGTGTTTGATCATTTTTCTCCAAATAACAAGTTAGATATCTGGGGCCATTTCAATACTTTGACCATTCCTAAGTCCTGACTTACATGTTAAGTTTTACTTAGAGTTCAGGTAAGAAATTATGAAACTGTATTCTAAAAAGTATTACTTAGGTCTCAAGTAAGAAATTATGAAACTGTATTCTAGAAAAGTATTACTTAGGTCTCAAGTAAGAAATTATGAAACTGTATTGTAGAAAAGTATTACTTAGGTCTCAAGTAAGAAATTATGAAACTGTATTCTAGAAAAGTACTACTTACGTCTCTAGTAAGAAATTATGAAACTGTATTGTAGAAAAGTATTACTTAGGTCTCAAATTAGGAATTATGAAACTGTATTGTAGAAAAGTATTACTTAGGTCTCAAGTAAGAAATTATGAAACTGTATTCTAGAAAAGTATTACTTAGGTCTCAAGTAAGAAATTATGAAACTGTATTGTAGAAAAGTATTACTTAGGTCTCAAGTAAGAAATTATGAAACTGTATTCTAGAAAAGTACTACTTAGGTCTCTAGTAAGAAATTATGACGCTATTCTAGAAAAGTATTACTTAGGTCTCAAGTAAGAAATTATGACACTATTCTAGAAAAGTATTACTTAGGTCTCAAGTAAGAAATTATAAAACCGTATTCACCAATATTTCTTTACTCTAAGGTGACTTTAGATTTTGCAATAATACTGATTCCAAGAAAAACTTAATCAAGTGAAAAGCCTTCCCTTACTTAGATCTAAGGTGACCTTACCTAAGTATTGTTGGTTAAATTAGGGCCCATATTCAGTGACATTTGTTTTTTTTTTTTTTTGATAAAATAAGAATTTTGTCCGAATATTAGCGTTTTCTTTGAAAAGTTTTCTAGGAACGAGAAGAATTTCTTATAAAATGTGTAATTTAATTTTCCCTTTGATTTCAGATCTGAAGAGGTATGCCTGTGTGCTAGAGGTGACAAGTGTCTCCCTGAACGACTCGTCTGATCAGGCGTGGACTGATGAACTGTTGAATAAAACCTCCGAAATCTACTCAACCGTAAAAGGCATAGCAGAACAACAGGTTTGTCAAGCAGCATACAAAGTACACAATATGTTGAGACCATTTGAGACTAGTGTAGGATAGTGGGTGGACGATCAATCGTCGGTGTCATGGTACAATTGCGTTCGGTCACAGACAACTTCTAGAAATTGATTAAATCTCACCCTTCTTTATGTATCTCAGTCAATATCCACATAGTTTTTTATATTTTGGGCAGTTTCCAGAACTTTCCTTCAATAAATTAACAGATTTCTCGCGAATTTTGAGTTTGTTTACAAACTACCGCCATATTTACCGGAAGTGGGTACTTTTGGTAGCTTCTATAAGTCGGAAACACCGTTATTCTTACCGGATTGAAATACATTTTATCCCGGAAAGTGTTTCATGAGAATGGAGTAAAAAAGTCGATTATGGGTCGATCATCGGTCGGAAAAATGGACGAATAATCGACCAATAAAACTGAGGCAATTCCACCCACTAGTGTAGGAGACGGTCAACCGGAAACCTATTTGGCAACCGAATGACTGACTGAACGAGTGGAAAATAAAAAAGTGTAAATATCTGGGAAACTTTAAGAGATAGAGTGATTTTGAGTAAATTTTTGGCCCACAGGATAGTACAAGGATAAGCCCATTGAAAAGTAAAAAATTTCAATTTTTGCAAATTATGGCGGCCATCTTGGATTTTAGCGGAAAATAAAAAAAGTAAATATCTCGGAAACCTTAAGAGATAGAGCGATTTCAAGTGATTTTTTTATCCACAGGGTAGTACAAAGGTGTCTGATTGAAAAGGGAAAACTTTCAATTTTCACAACATATGACGGCCATCTTAGATTTCAGTGGAAAATAAAAAAATGAAAATATCTCAGAAACCATAAGAGATAGAGCGATTTCGATTGCATTTTTGATCCACAGGGTAGTACAAGGGTGCCCCAATTGAAAAGGGAAAAATATCAATTTTCGCAACTTACTTCGGCCATCTTGGATTTTAGCGGAAAATAAAAAATTGTAAATATCTCAGAAACCGCAAGAGATAGAGTGATTTTGAGTGAAATTTTGACCAGTACATATCAGTACCAGTCTATGTATGAGGGAAAAATTTCAATTTTTGCAACTTTGATGCCCATCTTGCATTTTTGCTAAAACTCAAAAATTGTAAATATCTCAGAAACCGTTAGAGATACAGCGATTTTGAGTGAATTTTTCACCCATAGAGTATTACAAGGGTGTTCTGGGTAACGGATAAAAATTTCAATTTTTGCCACTTTTGGCGGCCATCTTGGATTTCAGTGGAAAATTTAAAAAAACTGTAAATATCTCGGAAACCGTAAGAGATAGAGCCAATTCGAGCGAATTTTTAACCCACAGGGTAGTTCAAGGGTGTCCTATTGAAGATAGAAAAAATTCTATTTTCGTGACTTTCGGTGGCCGTTTTGGATTTTAACGGAAATTAAAAATTGTAAAGCATAAGAGATAGAGCGATTTTGAGCAAATTTTTGACCCAGGAATTTTTTAGCGGAAAATAAAAAAACTGTAAATATAGCCTTTCCAAGCATCATGGGGGTACATTACACATAATAATGTGTTTTCCTGTATGCACTCTAAAGCTGAAACGATTATTCGTACTAGTCGATTAGTAGGTTATCAAAGCACTAGTCGACGCCAATGTTATGAAGTCGGTTAATTGTTTTCCTTATATATCACCATATAGCGGATTTTACGCAATCGTTGTAACCATGGGTATCTCGAGTTAAGACCTTAAAACGTATCAAATTAAAGCATTTTATATGCATTTTATTTTTAAAATATCAAAATATTACATTATTGGCCAATTATCCAATAATCTGGTGAATTCTTTGGTTTTAAGCATCTCGCGATCCGCCATTTTGTTTGTTTACATCGGGAACCATCCGGAACACACACGTTTTCGATATTTCTCATACATGCTAAACGTCAGAAACAATTAATCGATTAATCGACGGTTAATGCAAGCGACTACCCGGCCACCAAAATTTGCTAATCGTTTCAGCCTTAATGCACTCCATCTGTTTCTCTGTTCCACTTTCTCTTTTTACAGGGCGTCATATTTCTAGTTAATTACTTTGTTTGTAACTTAAAGTATTAATCTATATATTTTAGTTCATAGAAATCTTTCCTGGATTGAATGGATTGGAAGCTGTACAAGTCACAGATTTCAGGTTTGACTATAAAGCTTTTTGCCTAGTTTTATTTATTTATTTTTTTTTATGTCAAAATTTATACTTTATTGAAGGCATTAAATATTTTAATCTGCATTTCACAATTTCATTTAGTCTAGTAGAGGAATTGAAAACACATATTTTTATATTGTTTTGAAACTGTAATTTGAATTTCTGTATTGAATAATGTTGAAAAGGTATTTTTAAAACTCGAAAGTACTCCTTGAGGGCAAACCTCCGCCAAGACAACCGAGTATACAGAATATGATCCAGATCTTCCTCTTGAAATGTTACGAATTGTCCCTATTAGGGATGAGACAGTATTACTGGTATTATTGTATCGAGACCATTAAGTTACTAAACTACTGAAATGAAATATGAATTCAGACATGCCAATTGTCAGTGCATATAGTCGTTGGGAAACAACATAAAATTTTATAAATATACCATAAATCTCAAGAGATTCTCACATTTTATCCAGTATTTTTTTTTTTTTTTTGCAAATTTGAAGGTCTTGTAGCCAACCTGTTTGGTTTTGATACATTTGATTTCCTGTTGAAAGCCGGTTCGATTGGGGACATAATAAAACGCAATAGAGTTCGGCATCTCGGAATCAGAATGGTTTTGCATTGGCGGGATACTGAAAAGAAAAATCTTCTACCGTCTTATCCCTACTTCCTATATAAGCATTAAAATATTTCACAGAGATCCCCTTCATCCTTTTTGGAGTAACTTCAACAATATATAAACCCCCCATCTCCCAAATTATTGAAAATGAGAGTATTGAAACTTTGGGATTTGTTTGATCCGGATCATTCTGTTTGTCTGTGTTTGTGATTTTTCCAACACTAATGAACGCACGCATTTTTTATGCCACTGTGGTGTAGTGATAACCACACTGGCCTAGGAAACACAGAGGAAGTGGGTTCAAACCCAGGCACAGGCAGATACACCGTGACTCTGATGACCACTTAAAATGGGGGTCCTCTGTCTTTGGGTCCTAGCCCCAGTGGCAGGGTAAAGAACCTCAAGGATGTTGATAAAAGGTCATCCTCGAGCGTCTGTCTTTTATTTAGGGGAATGTCAGTAATTTGAGCGTTGGACTGTACTTGTACAGTCGAATTGTGGTCATATAGCGCTTTGATTCAATTGCCTCAAGCTAGTAACACACGTTACTACAAGGACGTTGGTTCAAACCCAGGTACACATAGATACATAGTGGCTCAGATGACCACTTAAAATGGCGGTCCTCTGTCATTGGGTCTTATCCCCATTGGCAGGCTAAAGAACCTCAAGGACATTGATAAGTGGTCATCCTTGAGCCTCTGTCTTTCACTTAAGAGAATGTCAGTAACTCGAGAGTTTGGGCCGTACTTGTTCAACCGGATGACTCATATAGCACTTTGAGTCCTGTAGTACATGGAGATATTGTGCTGAGTATAAATACAAAATTCTAAAATGCTACGCTGCGCAGTGACCTTGGACACATCTTTTGTGCAATGCTGGAATTGCGAATATAGAACGGTAAAATTTAAATAAAACAACGTTGTTGAATTCTGCGTGCATCGTCCCTTCGCGTACAAATGTAAACAAACAACTCGCGGTAAAATAAAACGTAAATTATATGCAGCAAATATAAAGTTAAATAATTCAGTTGGGATTTTTATCAGTATTTCATTTAAAGATCGACTACTCATTAATATGAGATCACAGAATTCTCCGGGGGATTTCTGAACAATATTTTAACCAAAAGGCTGTTTGCATATCCATCACTATGCACGTTTAGTTAATGGAACAGCCAACATGGCATTGGATTTCTTTTGATTTTTACGTAAGATTTACCCCTTATTTTGAAGAATATGTCAGTGTAACCATTTTAGAAAAGGAATAAAAGACAAATTCTCGTGCTTTATGATGGTTTTAAACTATCGATCTGCTGTATTAAAGCACTCAGCCCTTCAGGCTTTGTGGCTTTAGTATTCAGCCGATCGATAGTTTAAAACCATCATAAAGCACTTGAATATGTCTTTTATTCCTATAATATAAATTCCTAAAATTTAACCAACTTTTCCATTGGTATTCCCTACCCACATAAAAACTGAGTGAGTTCATTAGTGTTGAAGAAATCACAAACCCAGACAGACAAACGGACAAATAAACACACAAACACATGTTTCTCTGATCCCAATGGGAGGGAGAAGTAAATTATTGATTCAGATATTGAAGTGTATGTCAAAGTTTATGTTTTTTGTTAGATTTTTCTGATTTATGTGACCAAAGGAGGAAATAAGAAGCCAGTCAAGTTATATGAACTTTAAAACATATGCAAAATATTTGAATATTTGCCAAAGTCCTTGACCAAATATTCGACCGATGATTTGGTATTTTCTTTTGAAACTAAATAATTTCGAATTTATTTATTTATTTGGGGTTTTACGTCGCTTTCAACACTGTACAGGTCATATCACGACAGGTAGTTTTATGGGCAGAGGAAACCAGTACATACAGTTGGTGTCAAGGTTCTGTACTGTAAACTGCCGACCAATGGCAAGCAACTACCAGCTTTCCCACTTGAGGTAGGGCCTGGAACCGAACATTAGGAACATTAAGATAAAAAAAAAATGAATTAGAAAGCATTCGTAGGGTGCAGACCTTCATCAGAGCGCAGTTCAGATTTCAGGAATTTTTTTGTTTGTTTGTTTGTTTGTATCCAGAATATCATCCAGATCTTTTGCAAAATGTCATCACTAGCTTTGCTTGGCCAGGCCCTAAACTCATAAAAAATTCCAGAAATATCTGCTCATTATATTTGGAGTTATCATGAACCTAGACAGACTGACAAATGAACACACCCAAAAAACATAACCTTTCTGGTGGAAGCAGTAAAGGGATCCTTTACCTAGATTTTATTTCAACAAGGTGTCGATTTTAAATGCAAGCGATATTGAACAGAGTTACGGTACTTCACAGTTTTGTCATTAGTTCACCTGAGCTTCCCTCCCGTTGAGTCATCCTCCTGCTTTCTGCTGCCGATGCTATTGATTGATTATTTTTCATTTTGAGGAAGGAGGAAAACCTATTCTTCTCTCAGAAAAATTTTACAGCACACGGCCTCAAAATGTCACCTAAAGCGGAGTTTACACTTTCGTGGTTTATCATCCCTAATGGTATTCTAGGGTCGAAATCAAAGTTAGGGGGTTTATATGTCACATTCAGCAGCCAGGGTCATATTGGGACAGGCCCTCGGTTTTGTCATCTGTGGGATTCCAACCTTGTTCAAAAGCATGATTTGGAACTGTGTTTGATGATTAATAGTTTTTATTATGAAGGGAAATCTTCCAGCATCTCATCCAAACAGAAATGAGGGAACTATAAATTAAACTTCTACAAACATGGTCACAACACTACATTTCACAAGCCGAAAAATAGACTTAAAATGGCAGCAAGTTTCACTAGCGGATCCGGGGGGTTTGGAAAAATTATTTCTTGAGAGTGGTGTTAAATTTACAGGAAATACACTATATGTTTACCAAAAAAAAAATTTTTCCCGGGGGGCATGCCCCCCGACCCCCCTAGTTATGATATGTCTGATGCGAACCCCCACCTTACTTAAAAGCTGGATCCGCCCCTGAGTTTAGGGGTATTTCATACAGTTATAAAGAGAACTTAGTGCCACCAGTGTATGTGGACAATATGACCTTGGCTGCTGAAGTTTGACCTTTTGTCAGTTTCTAAAAATAGATGGCCCATTATTTGAGTACTCGGTGAACTTGTCATAGCCCTAATTTTAAATTACTGTAAAGAATTTATATATTTTTCTTTGTTTTCTCAGTGAAGGAAGCATCAGAATAGCGTATGAGGTACATTTCAACGGCAGCGGTCCCGAAAACTCTACAGAACTGCAGAATTCATTGACCAATCAACTACAGACGCTCAGCTGCAACCAGTCCGTGCCTTGCGATGTGAGTCAGTTCAGAGGCTTCAATTTGACCTCGTTAACTGTCCAAGGTCAGCAGATATTCAGAAAAAAATACGTGTTTTTATGTCAGCTGACTTGTCAGTCAGCTGATATTACAAATTTTTAATGCATTAAAATTCATGAAATCATGCACTAAAACACTTATTTTCTCATTGACTATTGCAGAGATTTCTCTCTTATCTTGCATATATATACTAAGCCACTAGTAGATTCCCTTGTGTGAGTATAAGGACTGGATCTTTTTTTAATTATTTTTTTATGAATTTTTAAAATAATTTTTAGTGCATTAAAATGCATAAAATCATGCACTAAATCATCTATAACCTCGAAAAGTATTGCATTTAGAGCATTTTGTTAAAATATGTTATTCTACTACTTTTTTCATAGCTAAACCATGGTGAGTAACTTTGGTGTCTATCCCAATAGCTAAGTGAGTAATGGCTACTTTCTAACTTTTCAGTACCTTTCATAATGAGTAAAATCACTTATAACTTGGAAACTATTTCATTTAGAGATTTTTGTATAAATACGTTATTAGGGACGTCACGACTCCAAATATTTCATGTCGACTAATCGGTAAGTACTATCCGTCTCGACACCGAATAACCGTCGAATTAAAATAACATCCAAAAATCTTAAGTTTCATATTGTAAAAAGCACTGAAAACGATAAATATGTTAAATAAAATGAAAAGATATGTTTGTAACCTGTAAAAATGAATAAATTTGCTGTTTTCCTGCGACTTTTGCTTCGTTTATTTCAGACAGGAAGTGGGCGATATAAGAGATTTATGGTACTTCCGGCTTTACGTGAATGCATAAACAGTAAAGAAAACGTGGCTGTTTTTGGATTTTAACTTATTTTATGTGACAATATGGATATATTTGATGGATTCAGACCTTCTGCCATCTTTTACTACATTAAGCGATTATTCTTACTTTAAAATATGAAACCGGAAAATATCACTATTCTAACTGTTGTCGATTATTCGGTTAGTCGTGACGTCCCTATACGTTATTGAGCTACTTTTGGATCAGCTGTAACATAGCAAAATTGCAGACCTGTAGCTCATTGTATAGCCAAGTAATAGCTACTTTGAGGTTATCACTGTTGAGTAATTAGCGTGTAACATCAAAACTATTGCATTTAGTATATTTTGTTTAAATATGTTATTCACCTACTTTTGGTTCAGTTATAACATAGTACAATTGCACACCAGTATTTTGTTTAAATATGTTAAATATGGCATAGCTGAGTAATAGCTATTGTCAGGTTCTCACTGTGGAGTAAATCAGTTGTAATTTGAAAACTATTGCATTTAGAGTATTACCTTTAAAGATGCTGTTCACCTACTTTTGGGTCAGCTATAACACTGAAATTGCAGACGTGCAGGTCATGGCATAGCTGAGCAATAGCTACTTTCAGGTTCTCACTGTTGAGTAAATCAGTTGTAACTTGAAAACTATTGCATTTAGATTATTTTGTTTAAATATGTTGTTCACCTACTTTTGGGTCAGCTATAACATAGTTAAATTGCTGACCTGCAGGTCATGGCATAGCTGAGCAATACCTACTTTCAGGTTCTCACTGTTGGATAAATCAGTTGTAACCTGAAAACTATTGCATTTAGAGTATTTTCTTTAAATATGTTATGTACTTGTACTTTTGAATCCGTTATAACATAGTAAAATTGCAGACCTGTAGCTCATTGCATACCCGAGCAATAGCTACTTTCAGGTTCTCACTATTGAGTAAATCAGTTCTAACTTGAAAACTTTTGCATTTAAAGTAGTTTCTATAAATATGTTGTCCACCTACTTTTGGGTCAGCCGTAAGATAATAAACTTGCAGACCTATAGGTCATGGCATAGCTGAGCAAGAGCTTCTGTCAGGCTCTCACTGTTGAGTAAATGAGTTGTAACTTGAAAACTATTGTATTTAAAGTGTTTGTTTGAATATGTTATATACCTACTTTTGTGTGAGCTATACCATATTAAAATTGCAGCCCTTTAAGTGTTTGCATAGCTGAGCAAAAGCTACTTTGAGATTCTCACTGTTGAGTAAATAAGTTGTACCTCGAAAACTATTCCAGTATTTTTTCTTTAAATATGTTTTAAAACTATTTTTTACACCTAAACGGTTACCTTGTTACTTTACTTCTGAATCCCATTTGTAGGACACAACTTTTGTGTCCTTTGTTTCTTTTACTTCTACTCTGAAACTCAAAACACACAGTCAGCTGACACAGTGCCCGTTCATAGGCACTGATTGCTTGTTTAACCTTGCAAAGACAAAAGAAGTCTATTGTTTTAATTTAAAAAATGGACTAAGTACATGTATATTAAATTAACTGGTTATTCTCTGGCCGTGTGCGTAGCAAATTTGGCATCACATGCCGTATCAAAAGCCGTCGCCTCTATTTGGGTTTGACGACAGTTCTGTGGGCATCTCCCAATTTGATCAAAGCGAAAATATGTTCATCGTGAAAAGGGATGAAATACCACTTTTGACTGGCAGATTTTATGGTGGTAGTTAATGGTGCGGCGGAAATGGTTGAAGAAGTTTGATAACAAACATTTTATATTCTGACTCCGCAAACCATTTAGAAACCATCACTATACACCAAGTAAGAATGTGATGATGTATAGTCTAAATATCTTTTTCAGCCGTCAATGTCTGCATCAGTGAAAGCCTCAACAGCTGTGATGTGAACACAACAACGTGCATTTCTAACGAAGATGGGACCTACGCTTGCAACTGTGTTCTGGGTTACCAACCTGTGGAAGCTGATGTTTACTCTTGTGAAGGTAATATCTTGAAAAGGTTTATGGTTATGGGTCTCCGAATGTAGTCGTTGATTATCTAACTGATTCCAAAATCACATACCCGAGTACCCCCTCATCTAAGCGTATTTAAATAATAATATTTTATAGCGAAATACCCTTACCATTTCCTAACAGTAGCTATTTGTTGGAGCCATCCAACCCAATGGCCAACGCAGAGATGCGATTTTAAGGTTATATCACAACCTTAACCAGGCCACTGGGTTACAGTAGTCCGTCCTCCCGCCAAATAGGTCACATGACCACATTGTTTTCTTCATTGTTTTTGTTGCAAGTAAAAGAATGACTTGCGGGGAGGCGGGAGGGAAATCCATTTGTTAGGAAATGGTAAGTATTTCTAATGAAAATTTAAATTACTATTATTATGTCCACCCCACTGGGGGGTGGACATATTATTTTTGCTTTTTCCGGCGTCCGGCGTCCCACTTGGTTTCCAGACATTTTAGGCAACAGTTCTTATCCTATCTTTATCAAATTTGGCATGCAGGTTTATTGGGTTAATAGCTTGTATGGGATAGCTTTTGGTGATGATAGCTCTATAGCTAACTGAGTAATAGCTACTTTGCTACTTTTGAGTAGCTCTTTGGTTTCCAGACATTTTAAGGAATGCTATTAAGCCTAGCTTTCTGAAATTTGGTATGGAGGTTCATTGGGTTAATAGCTTGTATGGGATTGCTTTTGTGGGGAATTGCTTCATAGATGAGTGAGTAATTAATTAAATAAATGAGTAATTAGCTATTTTGATTACTGAAAAAGGCAAATGTGCTCATATCTCTTAAACCGTGCGAGATAGAGCGATTTCGTCGAAATTTTCGACCCACAGGATATCTAAGAAATGTACTCTTTGCAATTTTCAAAAAATTTTCCCCTCCCCAAAAATGGCGGCCATTTTGAATTTTCGAATTTTTGCCAAAAATGGCAAAACACAAATTTGCTTCTATCTCCTTAACCGTGCGAGATAGAGCGATTTCGTCGAAATTTTCGACCCACAGGGTATCTAAGGAATGTACTCTTTGCAATTTTCAAAAAATTTTCCCCTCCCCAAAAATGGCGGCCATTTTGAATTTTCGAATTTTTGCCAAAAATGGCAAAACACAAATTTGCTTCTATCTCCTTACCAAATTTTCGACACACAGGGTATCTAAGTAATGTACTCTTCGCAATTTTCAAAAAATTTTCCCCTCCCCAAAAATGGCGGCCATTTTGATTTTTCGAATTTTTGCCAAAAATGGCAAAACACAAAATTGGTTCTATCTCCTTAACCGTGCGAGATAGAGCGATTTCGTCGAAATTTTCGACCCACAGGGTATCTAAGGAATGTACTCTTGATTCATACAAATGGAGCACATGACCTACTCGAATGTAGTTTCGGAATTAAAACCTAGCTTCTTTGTCAGGTCGTTTAAATAACTAGATTTGCTGCAAAATTACAAAATACTGAGTAAATAAATTGTAGCATTTTTGAAAGTACATATCCAACAATATAGCCATTATACAGAATTATATATATATATACGGAATTCCATATGTATTTCACTGAACTGATGATTTTCAAAGGGGTCTTGCATAAACAACCATGTTTTGAATGTACAGAAGTCTTTTTTTGTTATTTAACATTTCTTCCGTGTCCTAGTGTTTTGAATTCATGGACAGATGAGGCAAAAAATAGAATATCATCTACAGGATTACTGTTTCATCCGTTAAATAAAAAACATGGCAGATAAGAAATAAAGCAAATGGTTGGATCTCATGATTTGTGTAAACTTTTAAGTTTGTAAATGTATAGACTTTTGTAGTATCACCTATTATCGCCCATTGGTGAGAGTACCTGGGTACTTGCCCATCAAAATCACTACCCACCTGGTCCCAGTAAAATTGGTAAATTGAGAACACTAGTTAGAAGCAGTAGAAATGCCTGTCCATTCATCCAGAAACTGCAGCTTAGTCATCACTCTAACTTCCTTCCATATTTGAATTCTCTGTCTATTCTTTCCTTTCCTCAGGTGACAGACGAATAATTTTATACAGTTTCAAAATTTCCACCTACCATAGGTGTTAATGAAGCTCATGGCTTGTAGCCTTCTATAACTACAGGTCATTGTATCAGTTCTGTAACTCTTCTGGTGCCTTTCCTCCTCATTCTGTGTGATTCTATGTCCAGCCAAGTCATATACTTGCTGAAACCATTCCCCGTTTTCTATAGAAAAAGTGTTGCAAAACGTTTAGAGCCAATTTTCCCTGTCTCAATGTTTTGCCAATACCTGCAGGATATACCAGCAGTAATTAGGGAATTTAAGAAGTACAAGGAAAAAAAAGATGAAACTTGCTCATCTTTTATGCAGCAATTTTGCCGCATAAAAACTAAATATCTGTTTATTTGTCTTTTCAGATATTGACGAGTGTGAGGAAAACAGTCACAGCTGTGACGAAAGCACTACAGAGTGCGAGAACACAATGGGAGCCTTTGAGTGTGTGTGTCGAGAGGGTTACCAAAAAACCGAGGAAGTCTGCTCAGGTAATTGAGATGGAATAGAGTGTATGGGTTTTTTTCGTACTACTATTTTTATGTCCTCATTTTTCTTTGTTATTGAAGCAAATTGATATAGATTTCTTTTCCTGTACAGGAATAGCTCATTAACCAAAGTGAAGGAATAGGCCGGAACTTACTTTTAAATTCTGCGTCCTTTTTCCCCATTATCTCTTAAGGTCATTAACTCCTTCTGAATTGGATGGATAATTTCTTCATATGCGATGCAATTTTTACCCCTCAGCCCTTAAGGGCTGTCAGGGTATTGTTTTCACCCATGGTGTCTGGATGGGTGGGTTGGGGGGCAGCGGGAAGAAGTTTGTCTGGGCTGTATCTCAGAAACCGTAAGGTGTAGAAGTTGATACTTGGTAGGCACATTGGTTAGGAGGTGTAGGTGTGCAACATCATGGTTTGACCTCAATTTGACCTTTGACCTTGCCGTAGTGACCTTGAGTTGAAAATCTTGTCCGGGCCATATCTCAGAAACCGTTATATGTAGGCAGTTGATACTTGGTAGCGACATTACTTGGGAGTTGTAGGTGTGTAACGTCATGGTATGACCTTGATTTGACCTTTAATCTTTCCGTAGTTACCTTGACCTTTTAAATTTTGTCTGGCAATATCTCTGAAACTGTAAAGTGCAGGAAGTTGATACTTGGTAAGGACATTGCTCAGGCATTGTAGATATGCAACATCATGGTGTGATCTTGATTTGACCTTTGACCTTGTTGTAGTGACCATGAGTTTTAAAATCTTGTCCAGACTATTTCTTGGATTCCATGAGATGTAGAAGGTTGACACTTGGTGGGGACATTGGTTGGGGTGTAGGTGTGCATCATGGTGTGACCTTTAACGTTGGCTCTACCAAAGTGTGTTCACCTGCCATATTTGAGACATAGTTCTCTTATGACAATGATATATGGATTACTGCAACTGATTATTATATGCACTTTTACATAATTGTGCTATTTCCATTGACAGCTATTCTCCAGTTCATAAATTTTACAGCTTCATAATTTTTAGTTTATAGAATTGTCTTGTTTTAATACTTAATCTTTACATATACATGTATTTTCTTTCTTTTTTTACGTTATTTTCTCATCTCTACTAAAACATTATTTGGAGCTTTATATAACTGACACTGCTCTGAAAGTATCCCGATCTTTGTACTGTTTCACTACTTCTATATCTCATGGTGTTGAAAACTATTTCCCCAGGCTGTGGGGTACAGGCATCTCTGATGCTATTTTTAAACATTGTGTTAATTTGATCAATTTTAAAGGACAAAAAGTTTTACATTCAGTATTAAAAGGCAAGTTTGTTTTTTTTTTTGTTTCCAGACATAGATGAATGTGAGACAGATGCCCATAACTGTAACACCACCACTTCAGTGTGCAGCAACACCGTAGGCTCTTATACCTGTACTTGTCTACCAGGCTACCTCGACACCAACGGTAGTTGTGAAGGTACGCGAGATTGGAAATCTGATATCTTTCTATTTGCTTCTATTCCAGACACTTATTATTATCCACCACACCCCATATACCATATTTTTTTCAAAATATGGCCCGGGCGTTAATTATTTTCAAATGGCATCAGACCGGGCGTTAAATTGAACCAGGTGTTCTTTTAAAATACAAAAAACAGTGTTATAAATTTTGAACATTGTTCTTGGTACCAGGTGTTTATTTGAACCAGGCGTTTATTTGAACCTGGGCGTTATTTTGAAAATTTATGGTATAACGTATATAAATAGCCCCTCTGTTGCATCTTTCGGGAAACACCTCAAAACCCACCTCTTCAATTCCAGTTTCCCAACTTAGTCTCCTTCCCTCCTGGTCACACCCACAACTCCGGATTACTGACCTTGAACGCCCCTCGACTCTCCTTACAATAAATGAGCTGAGTTCCCCTTTGTGGGGACGATATTGCACCTGCAAAGCAGTAGATTAGATTAGATTAGATTCGTTTCAATTAGATAAGATATACAGGGATATACAGTACAGGATATGGTTTTTTTTTTTTTGGTATACAAAGGCGCCTTTGTACCAAGGTTAATTATCTTCAACAAGTGCCATTTTTATTCAACAATGTCTCAGAAACTATGTGGCCTACAAGTATGTGTCATGTATCATTAGAAAGGGCCTTCTAAAGTCCTTCTGTTTGATTTTGTTACACAAAAATCCACGCAGAAATGGCCGAGATATTGCAAGTTAAACACTGAGTGTTTATATTCACTGGTGACCCAGTAAGTATTGACAGCAGATTTCAGATCCTCTCTGTAAATATGGATATTATTAATTCGTAAATAATACTAAATGGTGGATAATAAAAGTAAAACATCCCTCATTAGACATATACAGAAAAAAATATGTCACTCATGAAAATTAACAAATTGAATGTATAACACATGCTATGCACTCGTATAATATTGTTATCGTCATTCGTCATAAATTTTTTATATATATGTCATTCAGGAAGTTTCCCTATTGTATAGATGAAGGAGGTTTAAATGAGCAGTTGACACTCGCCGAGCGAGGCGAATTTCACGAAAATTTGACGCCAATTCTTAGGGTGGACTACTCATGTGCATATAACAACCTATAGAACCGGTTACGTTTTTTTAGTCAATAAAACATAAATAACATACCTTACTTTCATTAAATCGCATAATCCACCATTTGGAACATAATATTATTGATATTATGTGCTGACAATAGCTAATTCAAGCGATTCAAGCGATTCAAAGCTTTTATCTTTATATTTTTTTTTTGTTTACTATTAAGTACATTAATTGATTTTGTATTTTTAAAATGATACCCTAAAGTTTGTTGTAGGGGGCCATAGTGGGACAGTGGTAACACACTCACCTCCCACCTCTGAGATCAGTTTGAATCCCGACCTGACCTCATGCTGGAACTCTGGTAGTTATTTGCCGTTGGTCAGCAGTTAAAAGTACAGAACCCAGACCAACTGTATGCACTGGTTTCCTCTGCCCTTCCAACTATCCGTCACAATATAACCGATAAGGGACAAGGCATAACATGAAAACTAAATAAATAAATTATTATTTTTATAGCGAAATACCCTTACCATTTCCCAACAGTAGCTATTTGTTGGAGCCATCCACTCTAAAATCTCAAAAAGTAAATAAAACCCTGACGAAACTTCTCCTAATTTCCAAAGACATCCATACTCTTGATGGCCAACAAAAATAATGAAGTAAACAATGTGGTCATGTGACCTATTTGGCGGGAGGACGGACTACTGTAACCCGGTGGCCTGGTTAAGGTTGTGATATAACCTTAAATCTGCATCTCTGCGTTGGCCATTGGGTCGGATGGTTCCAACAAATAGCTACTGTTAGGAAGTGGTAAGTATTTCTAATAAAAATTTTAATTACTATTAAATTTTCCAAATTTATAATTTCATTTGTTGAGTATTTATGTTTATCTTAAAAACTTTGCCAAGAAAACCGTCTCCAAAATTAAAAGTGAAGCAAATCAGGGTTTCATGTTGCGCATGCATACTCATTAGATACACAATAGTACCGACAAGAATATTTCTTCAAAAAATAATAAAAAAAGAATAATTTTCTCGTGTTTACAGAGCCCGTCAACCCTTGCGACCTCAGCAATTGTGACCACATCTGCAAGATCAGGGATGACAACATCACGGCCGAGTGTCAGTGCTATGCCGGGTATCGGCTGATGGAGAACAACCGATCGTGTGACGATATCAACGAGTGTTTGGACGGCACACTCTGCGTCAGGCAGGGCCAGTACTGCAAGAACGTGGCCGGGGGCTACCAGTGCAATTGTATAGCCGGTTATCTTCTGCAGAATGGAAGTTGTGTGTCAGGTAACTGCGTGATCGTCGGAATTACAACCCTCTGATCTTTGACCATGTAAGATTTTGTTAGGACCAACAGGAAGGTTTCTGATACAGACTAGATTGTTTAATATAAGACGGTAGGGATAGTAAAAAATGTGGGAAGGTGGAAGTGACCTAATTGGCGGGAGGACAGACTACTGTTACTCAATGGCCTGGTTAAGGTTGTGATATAACCTCAGATTTACTCTAAAATCTCAGGAAATAAAGAAAAATCTCTTACAAACTTCCTTAATCCCACAAAGACGTCCTCATTGTCGATGGCAAACAAAAATAATGAAGTAAACAATGTGGTCATGTGACCTAATTGGCGGGAGGACGGACTACAGTTACTCAGTGGCCTGGTTAATTTTATTATAATACCTTAAGTTCGCATCTCGGTGTTAACCATCGGGTTGGATGGCTCCAACAAATACCTACTGTTAGGAAATGATAAGTATTTCTAATAAAAATTTAAGTTACTATTAAATTTTCCAAATTTGTTGTATTCATTAGTGGGTAAATCGTTTATGGGTACTGGTGATATATATAGTTTTGGGACAGGGTTGCCGATAACGATGTGCAAAGATGCATGTCAATGTCGCCATTTTGTGTATAACAATAATCTTACACTTCAAATATTTGAAATAAACACTAAGTCTGAAGAAATTGTACATTTTTATCTTATATTTTTGGCAGTTTTTGATGTGGTTTTTGATCGTTTAAGCTTCACTTTCTGTTAGATTTTGGGGACATGCTAAAACAAAACTTTTCTTTATCCCAGATTTGGACTTTTTAGAAGAAACTATTACCCCTCGGATATCAGAAGATGTTGAAATATTTTTTGCCATTGATATCTCATACAATTGTAATTAAAGTCTCTTTAGGTTTATTTCTAAACCATTTAAATTATAAACAGAAGTTATAAGGTTCAGTTCTACTGATAAAATTTCCTTGTGGGCAGGTATTCCTTTTTAAATTACACCTGAGAGGGTTTCTTTTGTTAAAAGTGTCCAGTATCTTTCACTATTGGCCACTTTGTGATTTTGACCATATACATTTATTTCAACTAAAATGATCATAAAAACCAAAAAAGTACACAACAGGATTATATAAAATGAAAAGTAATGACATTAAACAACATCCTAAAAATTATAAATTAAGGAAGAGGTGGTTTTTAAATAGGTTAATAGCCTCGTATGTGTCCAGTATTGGAAAATAATGACCTGTTGACTCGGTCCCTCGGTGACCTCGTAAACAGTCCATTATTTTCCAATATTGGACACTTACTTGGCCATTAACCTGTACTTAATTTAAAGATATAACTGTATTTCTTTTGGGGCTGCTTTCAAAAAAGGACTTAGCCCAGACTTAAGCTAAGCTGGTCTTAGAATTTTTAGGGTTAGAGTAAGAAATCTAAAATTCGCCAGGAATCTAAAATTCGCCACCTCTAAAACCTTAGTTAATTTTATGAAGAAAAGGATGTTTTTGTCCAAAAATTGGTATTTTTCAGTTCAAAAAGCCTTAATTTACAATACAGTCAACAAATCTCACCACAATTCATTTATTTTATTAGTATTTTCACATGTGGCGAATTTCAGATATGTGGCGAATTTTAGATTTCTTACTCTACATAAAGCTGCAGAGTCTAAGTCTATCTTGGAGTGGGTTCAGCTTTTGTAAACAATGACTGAAATATCACCGCCATTAATTTTTCTCACTTCAAAATTTGAAATGCCTAAAAATAAAGAATAAATATATAGGGCACCTCCCTAAATTTGTCTTTGAGACATTCATATGTGGTTACAAGGTTTTCCATTGAAAAACAACAGTTTACCAAAGATGAAATGAGTTAAACAAATGATATATGTCACCAGTTAAATATTTTGACTAGAAATAAAGAGTCACATGACATAGAAAACCACTTTGGTTGTTTGATAATCATGATCTTCGCTAACTTACCTTTTATGGAATCCATTAAAGTCCCTAGACTTAGCTGAGACAAAAGGGTCAGATTTAAGCCCCTGACTTTGCCTAAGTCAGGGGCCGATTTCACAAAGGGACTTAAGTCCAGATTTAGACTTAAATTTAAGACTTTGGTCTTAAATTTTGTCAAAAGAATGTTAAGTCTGTGGTCTTAGACTTAGCGGATTTCACAAAGCAGCTAAGTCCATGAAATTGCTAAGTCCGTGGACTTAACTTTAAGTCTGGGAGTTAGTGGGGTTAAATTTTGTAAAGAGGACTTAAATATGGCCGCCATAAACTTTTCTCCACTTCAAAATTTGAAATGGCTGTAAATAAAGTATAATTACACAGAATACCTCACTAAAGTAGTCTTTGGGAAGTTTATATGTGGCAACAAGGTTTTCCATTTCAAAACAGCACTTATCCTTAGATAAAATACATCAAGTGAAGGATATATGGCACCAATATTATATTTTGAATAGATATAAAAGGTCACATGACACAGAAAACTACTGTGGTTATTTGATAAGCTTGGATTTAGCTAAGTCACCTTTGTGAAATCCATTTTAAGTCCCAGACCTAGCTAAGACCAAAGTCTTAGATTTAAGTCCCTGACTTAGCCAATAAAGGGACTTAGTTTAAGTCCTTAAGTGAAATCGGCCCCTAGGGTCCTATTCTCCAACAATAAAGGATAATAAAGGATTCTCCTAACTTGGATTCTAAGTTCTTCTCAAGCTTTTACTAACTTAAATGGTATTAACAAAATGATATTTATCAACATTCCTAACTCTAAGGTCACCTTAGACCTCTACTTCGATTTCAAGTTATCTGCAGAGGCATCTTAGATGATAAAATGTTTATAAAACATGCAATTATTGCAGGGAATCTTGTGTTTTATTGGCATTAAACTGTGATACAATATTAAAACAGCATTTTCCTTCAAGAAAATGATATTTTTCACCATTTTTAACAAAGTACATGATTTAGTGAAAAACAAAGTAGACCTTACATAAGAATTGTTGTGGAATAAGACTCTTCCTGACATAGATATGCTGGTTTCCAAGTTTACAGTTACAGGACAAAGTATAGGGAGTTTCCCTAACTTAGAATCTAAGTAATACTTAACAAAGCAGAGGTTGATGAATATGAAATCTAAGTAATACATAGGTAAATAGAAAACCATTCCTAACTTGGATCTAAGGTGACCAGCTAAGTATTGTTGAAGAATACGGCCCCAGGCAGAGTCTGTGACCCTTTGTGAAACCGGCCCCAGGTTCCTTGGATTTAACTTATCAGGAACACACTGTGTGCGACATTACAATTCAAATTGTGTAATTCTGTTCTCTTTGTTTAAAGCACCCAAGAAATTCCAGGGCACGGTAGAAGTACAGAGTCTGAGAATTACCGATGCGGAAACCCTCACGTGGAAGGAAGAACTGGGGAACAAGTCATCGGCCCTGTTTTCAAACACGTCAATGGCGTTCAGAATAGAGGTAGTTCTGTCAACAGTCAGTGGTTTTTGTCGCACATTAATAATATTAATTGAATCATTAAGATTGTTTAGTTAAGTTGATAAAGAACAGGAAAATCACTGATTTAATTTTCGTTCATGGTATTTGGAGAATATTGGAATATGTATGTTTAGTTGTTATGGCACTTAATCTCTGCCAGGCGGACTCTAAGGTGCAACACCAAAATCCAATTAAAAAAAATCATCTATCCATAGCCATTGCCAAGTCCCGTACCACAGACACCAGATAGAGCGTATGCTAAGTTGGGAATGCCTTTCTGAAGAGATACGATTTTAACCTTAATCTGAAACACATTTTCAAAATGTGAATAAAAGTCTGTCATAGCATTGTGGCATTGTGTTTTAGTATTCTATAAATACGTCAGACCCCCCCTCCCCCACAGTCCCCAGCATTACACTGATTCAAAGTACATTATTGTATTAAAGGGGTTTCTTCTATATTTTGCAGCTGGAAGTCATCTATTCAAAACTTCAAGGATTTGTGGCTATTCGCATTGTGAGTTTCAGGTAAATATTCTTTTGGTAAATGCATTATTATCTCCCGCGGAGCTTCAGCCTGGGAAGGAGATTATAAAATGCATCCTGCGTGTGCCCGCATGGGTGCGTGCGTTAGTGTGTCACGCAGATTTCTCCCAAACTACTACAGCTACAGATTTTTTGTCAATTAATTGTCCTAATGAATTTCCACGCCCTTGAAAATTTTTTTGGGTTTGTGGACTTAGGCCTAAAGATAAATATGTTGTTTATCTACTTTTTCATGTTCTGTGTCATTGTCAGAGCTCTAGCTATAATGCCAACTGAATAATAGCTACTTTGACATTTTTCCACGGAGTAAGTCACTTTTTAAGTTCAAAAGTATTCAGTATAGAGGTTTGCTATAAAATATGTTATCCTTAGGGCACTAAGGACCAGGGCTGTGACGGGTACAAAAAACGGCATCGAGTACTCGCCCTCTGAAAACCGGCCCGAATTCGAGTAACCACGAGATTTAGTTCCCACCATTAGAAGTCTTCTGTAAACAAATAGTCGATTCCGGAAACAAAACTTTTGAAGAAAAACATCTTCTAGTTAACCAGATATTATAGATTATGGAGTAAATTATAGGTTTTCAAGTGAAAACAACAACTTTAATTGATGTTATGCGACGGAAAAGCTGAAATGCAGCATATTTTACACAAACGTTTCATTATGTGGGCGATAATACAATATCTCACGAGTAACCGAGTACTTAAAATGGACTCGAGTACAAGCCAAGATCGCCTTGTACACCGAGGCTCGAGTACTCGTTCGCAGCCCCACTAAGGACTACTCCTGTAGAACCTCTCAAAAATTTAGACCTGTCTGAAATTCAGCCGCCATCTTAAATTTTGGCACAAATGAAAAATGCCATTTATTTTGAAAACCGTAAGAGATAGAGAGATTCCGGTCAAATTTGTGACCCCTGCAGCGTACTAAGGACTACTCCACTAGGACCTCTGAAATGTTTAGACTTTTTCGAATTTTGGCCGCCATCTTGTTTATTGCGGAATACCTCTTTCTAGACTCACCAACGTTAAGCAAACCTCTCTCAAAACATTGTCATTGTTGATGTAAAAATTGTGGTCATGTGACCTAATGATGGGAAGATTGACTACTGTAACCCAGAAGGGCCTGGTTAACAGTGGGTGCACGTTTAGACATATACTCAATTAATCGTCGGTGACAGTGTATAATTGTGGTAGGTCACTTATGTTTTCTAACAATTGACTATTCAGCTTAAATCCTATCTTTCTTGGTGTGTCTCGATATCCATCTGTTTTTAAAATATTTTGGGTAGTTTTATTCGAAAAATAGACAGACTTGTCTTTAAGTTGGGGTTTGTTCATAGTTTCTCCCATGTTTACAGGAAGTGGGTGCTTGTGGTCGATTCTAAATGTCGGAAACGCAGATAACACCGTTGTTTTTATTGGATTGACATATACCTCATCCGGGAAAGTGTTTCTTGGTAGAGTAGCCAACAATGGACTAATGTAATCGATTCTGCCTCGATTATCGGTTGGAAAAAAAATGGACCAATAATCGACCACGAAACTTGAAGCAATTCCACCCACTACTGGTTGATGTTGTCATATAACTTTCGTTTTATAGCGAAATACCCTTACCATTTCCCAACAGTAGCTATTTGTTGGAGCCATCCAACCCAATGGCCAACGCAGAGATGCGAATTTAAGGTTATATCACAACCTTAACCAGGCCACTGGGTTACAGTAGTCCGTCCTCCCGCCAAATAGGTCACATGACCACATTGTTTACTTCATTATTTTTGTTGGCCATCAACAGTATGGACGTCTTTGGAAATTAGGAGAAGTTTTGACAGGGTTTTATTTACTTTTTGAGATTTTCCAAATTTGCATCTCTGCATTGTTCATTCAGTTACGTGGCTCCATCAAATTTTTACCCCCAGGGTATCCGCAGAGTCATCTGGTGACTTTCCCCTAAAATTGTTTTTCCTGCCATTTCCGTATAAAACTTAAAAAAAAATGCGTTCATCTCTGAAACCTTGCATTTTTGCATAAATAGAAAAACACATTAAACAGAGGAATGTAGTCATTTTGACACAATTATTAATGCTCATTGGGATGCTTTGTTTTTGCTGTGAAAAAACAATTTCTCTTTCTCTTGCGAAGCAATACTCTAGTATTTTACTTAAATATGATGTAAAAATGATGCACCAGCTACTTGAATGTTTGAGCCAGGACGCGTTCTGACATGAGTTTCCCACCTAGATGTTAGTCTGAAAGCTGTTCCATAATCATTACTGGCACCCACCTAATGTCCTGCCCAAATTCCAATATTACATTCTAATATTTGACTTGGTTATGGTGTAAAAATGCGCCCCAGATGCTTCGGTGTTTAAGCAATGTCATGGCAGGTAACAATGTGAGTTTTCCACCTAGAAGCAAGTCTGAAAGCTATTCCGTAATCATTAGTGCCACTGACCTAATGTCCTGCTCAAATTTCCAGTGATATATCCTAATATTTGACTTAGCTACAACGTAAAAATGGAACTGTACCGGGTACTTGGTGTTTGAACCAGGACGAGTTTTGACACGAGTTTCCCAATGACACCTAGATGTAAATCTGAAAGCCGTTCCATAATCATCACTGCCACCCACCTCATTTCCTGCCCAATTTCCAGTGTTGCATCCTGATATTTGCACAAGTGGTGCACCAAGTACTTGGGTGTTTGAGCCAAGACAGGTCATGACATGAGGTTTCCACCTGGTTGTAAATCTGAAAGCCGTTCCATAATCATCACTGCCACCCACCTGATTTCCTGCCCAATTTCCAGTGTTGCATCCTGATATTTGCACAAGCGGTGCACCAGGTACTTGGGTGTTTGAGCCAGGACAGGTCATGACATGACAAGTCTGAAAGCTATTCCATAATCATAGGGGCCACCCACCTGATATCCTTGCCAAAATCCAGGGTTACATCCTAATATTTGACTTAATTACGTTTTAAAGATGGCACAATGGGTACTTAAGTATTTGATCCAAGATAGGTAGTGACAGGTCATGATAGATCATGATACAAGGTACCCATCTAGCTGTAAGTCTGAAAGGTATTCCATAATCATAAGTGCCACCCACCCAATGTCCTGCCCAAATTTCAGGGTTACATCCTAATATTTCACTTAGTTATGGTGTAAAAATGCTCACACGATACTTGGGTGTTTGACCCAGGACAGGTCGTGATATGCCGTGACATGAGTTTCCCACCTAGTTGTAAGTCTGAAAGCTATTACATAATCATTAGTGCCACCTACCTAATGTCCTACCTGAATTCCAGGGTTACATCCTGATATTCAACTTAGTTATACTGTAAAAATGCACACCAAATATTTTGGTGTTTGAGCCAGGACAGGTCATGACAGGTTGTGACATGAGTTTCCCACCAAGATGTAAGTCTGAAAGCAATTTAATAATCATTAGTGCCATCCACCTAATGTCCTACCCAAATTCCAGCATTACATCCTAATATTTGACTTATCTATGGTGTAAAAATGATGCAACAGTTACTTGGCTGTTTGAGCCAGGCCAAGTCATGACAGGTTGTTACAAGAGTTTCCCACCTTGATATAAGTCTGAAAGCTAGTCCATAACCATTAGTGCCATCAACTTAATGTCCTTCCTAAATTTCAAGGTTACATCCTAATATTTCACTTAGTTATGGTGTAAAAATGCTCACAGGATACTTGGGTGTTTGACCCAGGACAGGTCGTGATATGCCGTGACATGAGTTTCCCACCTGGATGTAAGTCTGAAACCTATTACATAATCATTAGTACCATCCACCTAATGTTCTGCCCAAATTTCAGGGTTACATCCTAATGTTTTACTTAGTTACGGTGCAAAAATGCCGCATCAGCTACATGGGTGTTTGACCCAGGCCAGGTCATAACAGGCCGTGACATGAGTTTCCCACCTTGATGTAAGTCTGAAAGTTATTTCCTTATCGTTCGTGCCATCCACCTTATGTCCTGCCCATATTCCAGCGTTACATCCTAATATTTAACTCGGTTATGGTGTAAAAAGGACGCAATGGTTACTTGGGTGTTTGATCCAGGCCAGGTTGTGACACGAGTTTTCCACCTAGATGTAAGTCAGAAAGCTATTCCGTAATCATTAGTGCCACTGACCTAATGTCCTGCCCAAATTCCAGTGTTATATCCTAATATTTCAGTTAGTTACGGTGTAAAAATATGCACCGAATACTTGGGTGTTTGAGCCAGGACAGGTCTTGACATTAGTTTCCCACCTGGATGTAAATCTGAAAGCTATTCCATCATCATTAGTGCCATTCACCTAATGCCCTGCCCAAATTCCAATGTTACACCCTAATATTTTACTTAGTTATGGTGTAAAAATCCGCACCAGATACTTTGGTGTTTAAGCCAGGACATGCCATGACATGAGTTTCCCACCTAGATGTAAGTCAGAAAGCTATTCCGTAATCATTAGTGCCACTGACCTAATGTCCTGCCCAAATTCCAGTGTTATATCCTAATATTTCAGTTAGTTACGGTGTAAAAATATGCACCGAATACTTGGGTGTTTGAGCCAGGACAGGTCATGACATTAGTTTCCCACCTGGATGTAAATCTGAAAGCTATTCCATCATCATTAGTGCCATTCACCTAATGCCCTGCCCAAATTCCAATGTTACATCCTAATATTTTACTTAGTTATGGTGTAAAAATCCGCACCAGATACTTTGGTGTTTAAGCCAGGACATGCCATGACATGAGTTTCCCACCTAGATGTAAATCTGAAAGCTATTCTGTAATCATTAGTGCTACTGACCTAATGTCCTGCCCAAATTCCAATGTCCTAATATTTGACTTAATTACGATGTAAAAATGGCGTTGACCGTGGTTTAGAATTTTGCATGTAATGAGGCCTATTTTAATTTGTAAACTCTACAATAATTTAATGAGGCCTATTTTAAATTGTACCCTGTATAATAACCATATCAGAAGTTTTTAAACTAATGTTGGTTTATTTTTGTTTGTTATTCTGCAGTCAAGGAAGTATTCAGGCGGAATACCTGGCGTATTTTGATGATTCCGGGCCGGAAAATTCCGCAGAGCTGCAGGATTCCTTGACCCTGCAACTGGTCAGTGCCGGATGTTCCACCAACTACTCTGAGAAGTGTGACATGGGACAATTCCAGGGACTGGATTTGTCCCTCATGACTCTGACAGGTAACAGCAGTGTCAGTGGCTGGGTTTTAAGTTTTGTTTTAGAGAGGAGTCATGGCTGGTGTATAAAACGGTAAACTGGAAAACTGTATTTACCGATTGATTCGGGTTGAGATAAGATATTGAACAAGTTACGTTTCATTCACTTGACTGACATGCCGACCTGTCAACCTATCTACAACCTGTCTACCTGTCTACTTTAAGTTTAATGAGAAACTGCACAAACTGCCGACCCCCCCGACCTGTATACCTGTCAATATGTCTACCTGTACACCTTTCTATTTTCCTTTAAACAGGAACTATATTATTGTAAAAAAAATTAATTCATTTATATTAATACGCCTCTCTACTTCTGGGAGGGGAATTCTGCAATCCTTCCAACAGCTCATATCCTACTTATTTGCAAAAGCCTATCCTCCATACCCACCAGGCCACTCCACTGTGTCTCCTTGGGTCTGATCTGGCTATGTTCAATGGACCTATAACTATTGAATACGTTTACCGTAAATTTCCAAAATAACGCCCAGGTTCAAATAAACGCCTGGTTCAAATTAACGCCTGGGTACCAAGCACACTGTTTACAATTTATGACACTGTTTTTATACTTCAAAAGAACGCCTGGTTCAATTTAACGCCTGGTCTGATAACCATTTGAAAATAATTAACGCCCGGGCCATATTTTGGAAAAATACGGTATGTATAGTTGTACCTTAGAGTCTGTCAATGACACTCTCATCTCCCGCCTCTAAGGTTGGAGTTCTAATCCCGGCCTGACCTCAAGTGGGAAAGCTGGTAGTTGCTTGCCGTTGGTCATTGGCAGTTTACAGTACAGAACCCTAACGAACTGTATGTACTGGTTTCCTCTGCCCTTCCAACTACCCGTCGTGATATGACCTGTACAGTGTTGAAAGCGACGTAAAAACCCCAAATAAACAAACAAATCTGCTCTTTCAACTACCCATCACAATAAAACTGATTTAAGGAACTAGCCGTGATGTAAAACAATAAATAAATAGAGTCTGTCAATTATGGGGATTAAAATTAAGTACTATAAAAGTCCACTTCAGATCACATTAGTTTAGATCAGACTTTTAAGGGTGCTCTCTAAATGATGAATTTCACCAACTATGAAAGATTATAGGAATAACCCTTGACCAAACCACGGTATACGCAGAACTGTTACCATGGTTTATTGCCTCAAACCATGGTAAAATTCTGCATATACCATGGTTTTTGGAGGGGGTTATTCCTATTCTAACATGACAAATTATTTAAGATGAATAATTGTTTCAAATTTCACTGTAAAACATTCATTGTTACGACAGCCGTAATGAGCGATAATAGGGAGTAACAGGGTAACGCTGTATTTTACCGGTGAAGTATTTCATCGTTTAGCCAATCAGAATCGAGGACACATCCGTGTCATGTTTTTTTCAATTCTTTTTCTTCCCATTTCAGCTTCTGACCCGTGTGCAAGTACAGAAGACAACAACTGTGACCCGATGACCACTGAATGCAAGAAGGCTGATGATGGGAGTTACTCCTGTCACTGTCAAAGTGGATTCAAACCCTGGCCCTCCAGTCGTTTTACCTGCACAGGTACCACATGATTATACTCCCCGTAGATCAGGTGGTTGGGTACTAGGTAGTCGTGTACCAGCAGTACAGGGGGGCCACGGTGGCAGAGTGGTAACACTCTCGCCTCCCACCTCTGAGGCTGGCTTTCGGTTCCCAGCACGGCCTCAAGTGGGAAAGCTGGTAGTTGCTTGCCGTTGGTCCGCAGTTTACAGTACAGATCCCTGACGAACTGTATGTACTGGTTTCCTCTGCCCTTCCAACTACCCGTCGTGATATGACCTGTACAGTGTTGAAAGCAATGTAAAAAAAAACCAACTAAATAAATATCAATCAGGTGGTTGGGTACTAGGTACCAACAGTACAGTACATTTCACCCATACCTCAGGTACCATATGATAATAGATCAGGTGGTTGGGTACTAGGTACCAAGAGTACAGTACATTTCACCCATACCTCAGGTACCATATGATTATAGATCAGGTGGTTGGGTACTAGGTACCAAGAGTACAGTACATTTCACCCATACCTCAGGTACCATATGATTATAGATCAGGTGGTTGGGTACTAGGTACCAAGAGTACAGTACATTTCACCCATACCTCAGGTACCATATGATTATAGATCAGGTGGTTGGGTACTAGGTACCAAGAGTACAGTACATTTCACCCATACCTCAGGTACCATATGATTATAGATCAGGTGGTTGGGTACTAGGTACCAACAGTACAGTACATTTCACCCATACCTCAGGTACCATGTGATAAGACTCCTTTAAGATCGGGGAACATATTCAGACAGATTTCGTGTCTCATTTTACAAGGATGTCGTATTAGAGTCATAAATCAACAACAAAATAACCGTTCTAAAGCTAGAAAAATTAACAGAAATTGACCATTTTAAAATTTAAGTAGCATATCGGTTACAAAATGGCTTTATAAATGCCCCATTCACACTACATGCAGTATACCCCACAGTTAGAAGTTTTACTCGGCGGTGGAATCACCTCCCAGGATGTCTCTCATATCTTCTGAGATTTGGTCTACCCGTAAGGTATCATATGCATGGCCCCAGATGGAACACGATCTGTAACTGTGAATAACAGTAGGATGACAATAGTACAAGTGCTGATCAACGAGAGGCAACCTTCATCAACCTCAACTCACTTTCGGTAGCTGTCGGATGAACATGTGCTACCGAAACACGACCGAGTCACAACCTTATATGTAAACTGCAAACGTTACCTTCAGTTACCGTATGAAAAAAATTATATCTGCAGAATGTCACAGTGAAAACTTCAGAGTTGGATATTTTCAACAATTTAAAATTTCCGTAGAACGCTCAAGGAATGGGTCAGCGGGCCACTGTATCAGAAGTTCGCATAAAGACGTCAAACAGTAGTTGACGGATGGGGGCGTTTTGTCTAATGCCTATAACCATGGCTTATATTGCCTGTACTGTGAAAGGGGTATTACCAATGGACTGGCAACTATAAAAACTGTAACTGTAAAGTTCTAAATGAATTATGAAATAACCATTCTAAAACTAGAAAATTACCAGAAATTGACCATTTTTAGACATACTAAATACATCAACTTAACATTAACTTCAGACAGACCAAGAAAACCAAAATATTTGGAATTGTTACAAAATTATAACTTAATTTGATTTTACCCCAGTACAGATTTACCATAGCTGAAAACCTAGGGAGGTTTGTTACACATAAATATGTAGTTGTATATTCATTGATAAAAAAACGACCGTTCTAAAATACTAAATTTTAACTGCAAACTGACCCTTTATAATACCAAAAATATTGACCACAAAATGACAGTCTGAAGTTCTAACTTAAAATACAAAAGTGGCTATTCTATATCTACAAAATTAACAGAGATTGACCATTTTAAAAACACTAAATTTATCAACTTCAAAATATCATTGTATAACCAGTAAAGTTAATTGCAGACTGAACTTTTCTAAAACCAATAACTTAACTGCAACATTATCCAAATGACCATTGTAACATACTAAATAACTGCCAAATGGTCACTTTAAATAAACAAAGAAAACATAAAAAAATACATTGAACTCCTGAAAATGAGGGCAACATTGACACAGTACTTTTAATTAAATAATCAAACAGTTAAATAAACTCTAAGTAATTCCAAGCAGCAAACTCACTGGAACAAACTTACAACCTCTTTTGCAGCTTTAATTGTATCCCCGGATGAAAGTCGGGGATACTTAGGATTCAGTAAGGTCAAGCCTCCGCCGCAGGCATTTCTTTCGGACGCAATGACTTAAAAAATGTTTTAGTTAGGCCTTTCAAATTTGGTATGTGGGTATAAATGGGCAATTTCACAAACGCTATTGTTTTGTGACCTTGATCTTCAATTTCAAGGTCACTGGTGGCCTCTGAAAGGTCAGATTTGGGCCATTTTTTTCACATTTTGCCCAGTTCTCATATATGGAAAGTTAGATCATCCTATGGGTGGTGTATATAATACATATATATGTCCTCTAAGCATGCAGACATTTGACCTTGAAACTCTTCATTGAAGGTCATCCACAGACCACCAAAGTACCTCACCGGGGCCATTTTTGGCCTTTTTGGAGATATTTTCACACTTAATGCTGACTATATTGCATGGAAACTATTGAAAAGGACTTTGGAGGTTCAGTACACGTTGGAGTACCAGCATCCAGTTTGTTGACCTTTGGCTATTGTTTTCAAAGTCACCTTAGACCTGCTAAAATGACTCAAAATTGTAGCTTTTACTGCATATATATGCCTACATAAGATTGTGAGGCCATATACCTCCTTTATTATTGACAGTATAACTTACTGGCTCATGTTGATTATCTCTAGATGGCCCGCTGGACAGGAGATTATGTATGGCATAGGTCCATAGCTAAGTGAGTAATAGCACTGGTAGCTACTTTGAGTAAAGTGCTTATAACTGAAAAATGACTGCATTTACCACATTTTGGTAAAATATTTTGTTCAGCTACTTTCTCCATGCCTACAAGGTGGTAACTTTTTACTTATTAAGGAATTTTTGCCGGGCGTATATCCTGTAACAAACGCCCGAGCATGAGGTATTTATTACTATTATAAAGACTGGCTTACCTGGTTGAAAGAAATATCTATTTATTTTTACGAGGTGACACGAACAAGGACGCCGCCATATTGTTTTGTGACCTTGATCTTCAATTTCAAGGTCACTGGTGGCCTCTGAAAGGTCAGATTTTGGCCATTTTTTCACATTTTGCCCAGTTCTCATATATGGAAAGTTAGATCATCCTATGGGTGGTGTATATAATACATATATATATGTCCTCTGTAAGCATGCAGACATTTGACCTTGAAACTCTTCATTGAAGGTCATCCACAGACCACCAAAGTACCTCACCGGGGCCATTTTGGGCCTTTTTGACTCAAAAAATGACTCAAAATTGTAGCTTTTACTGCATATATATGCCTACATAAGATTGTGAGGCCATATACCTCCTTTATTATTGACAGTATAACCTACTGGCTCATGTTGATTATCTCTAGATGGCCCGCTGGACAGGAGATTATGTATGGCATAGGTCCATAGCTAAGTGAGTAATAGCACTGGTAGCTACTTTGAGTAAAGTGCTTATAACTGAAAAATGACTGCATTTACCACATTTTGGTAAAATATTTTGTTCAGCTACTTTCTCCATGCGTACAAGGTGGTAACTTTTTACTCTTCAAAGCTTTGGTTAATGAAACTCCTGTGACTTTTACTACCTTCCAAATATTTTTCAAACAAAAATATGAGGAACAACAACATTTGGCAGTTATCTCCCTTACCGACCAGAAATTTAAGAATAGTTGGAGTTTGCTTTCTCTTCTTGCCCGGGGCATCTGAGCTGTTTTTGCTACCTACTAAAATTTTTTTTCCCACTTCTCTTTCTTAATTTTGTGTTGGTGTGAAAAATAGAAAGTTTATGAATATTGTGCTTCTGTTAGTATATGAACATTGCGCTTCTGTTAAAAAGTTGCATTTTTTGTACCCTTTGTATGATAATAAAAAAGACAAATAAAAAAAAACAAAAAACTTTTTACCCCACAGCCCTTAAGGATTGTCCGGGCTGTATCTCAGAAACTGTAAGGTCTAGGAAGTTGATACTTGGTAGGGACATTGGTTCGGGGATGTAGGTGTGCAGCGTCATGATATGACCTTGATTTGACCTTTGACTTTGCCATACTGACCTTGAGTTTGAAAATCTTGTCCGGGCTATATCTCGGAAGCCATAAGGTGTAGGAAGTTAATACTTGTTAGGGACATTGGTTACGGGGTGTAGGTGTGCAACGTCATGGTGTGGCCTTGGTTTGACCTTTGACCTTGCTGTAGTGACCTTGACCTATAAAATTTTGTCCAAGTTATATCTCAGAAACCATAAGGTGTAGGAACTTGATACTTGGTAGGGACATTGATTAGGGGGCATAGGTGTGCAGCGTCATGGTGTGACCTTGATTTGACCTTGACCTATAAAATGTTGTCATGGCTATATCTCGTAAACCGTAAGGTGTAGGTAGTTGATACTTGGTAGGGACATTGGTTAGGGGGTGTAGGTGTGCAACATCATGGTGTGACCTTGATTTGACCTTTGACCTTGCAGTAGTGACCTTTACCTATAAAATCTTATCCGGGCTGTATCTTGGAAACCATAAGGTGTAGGAAGTTGATACTTGGTAGGGACATTGGTTAGGGGGTTCAGATTTGACCTTCGACCCTTCCTTTAAGGTTGAACATGGTCCTTGATACTTATAATGACCTATATCTCCCTTATTATTGGTCGCACCTTATAATTTGGCAATACTCTGTATATCATGCTTCAATCATGTTCCGTTCGGGGATACACTGCATCAAGAACGTAATATCTAGTTTTACTTGATTTGAATTTATTTTACTGTGGGTTTTTCCATCACATTACATACTTTGACATTGGACATATCAAGACAAACAGTTGAACTGACTGGGGGCAGCAGTGCATTGGTCAATACTCCATGCCGTAAAGGTCAAAAAGTTATGGTTTTACACCCTGTTCAACAGCCAGGGTCATATTGGGACAGGCCCTCAGCATTGTCACTTGTGGGAGTTGAACCCACACAGAGGTGACTGCTTGTGATTAGATGCCAAACTTGCTAACCCGCTAGGCCACTGAGGACTTAATTTGCATATTTAAATTTGTCAGGACTGATTGAAGAAAGCAGTGCATACTGGGCCCAGTTTCATAAAGGCCTACTATCCACTTAGTAGGGTACTAAGTGCTAATAGGCTACTAAGCCTATACTACATGTTTCACTGAGATTGTATTCACTGTGGTTATTAGTAGGCTATCCTTGCAAGAAGCCTTGCTATCTAAGGAACTTACCAGTTCCCAAGTATCAGCTCAGTAGATCAGTTTGGTAGTGGCTACCAAGAGCCAACTAAGATCTAGATTTAATAGCATACTATCTTCTATATTTAGTAGGCGTTTGTGAAACTGGGCCCAGGTTGCTAAGGATTCCACATGGTTAAGGTCAAAGGTCAGAGTTAGGGTTTTTATGCCCAGTTCAACAGCCAGGGTCATATTGGGAAATGGCCCACAGCATCATCACTTGTTGGGGACACATCAAGCACAAATATTTAGATTGATGGAGGAACACAGTGCACACTAGTTGATGCTAAAGGTCAAAGGTTGAAGTAAGGGTTTTTTTGCCCAGTTCTAGAGTTAGAGTCATATTGGGACACATCCACTGCCACTTATCGGGGTCCGGCTCACACAGAGACGAGCTACACTAGGGCAGGGTCGGTAACACCAGTATCAGGAACCGAATGTCAGAAGATAATATTGTGAGAAAACATAAAATATTAAAAAACAAACCCCAAATACAAAGAAAGTATAAACTGATATCTCATATTTTCATATATTTGAGTACTTTTATCATGATTTCTTTCAGAAGAGGGACAGGGTGGTTTCACCAAACGCCTATAACCAAAAATTACTCCGCCTGTAGTGTGAACAATTTGGATGAAATGGGGCGACCTGGGAGGCAGTTCCGCTGCCGAGTAATACTTCTAACCACAGGACGTGCTGCCTGTGAAAGGGGCATAACATAATAATACTATCAGTTCTAGAACATGAACAAATCTTTCGTTCCACAAGACATGTAATATGTGACACAGATTAAATTTTACCCCACAGCCCTTAATGGCTGTTGGGGTATTGTTTTCACCCATGGTGTCCGGATGGTCGGTCGGGCGGGCGTCTGGGCGGGCGGCGGGAAATAGTTTGTCCGGGCTGTATCTCAGAAACCGTAAGGTGTAGGAAGTTGATACTTGGTAGGGACATTGGTTAGGGGGTGTAGCTGTGCAACGTCATGGTCTGACCTTGATTTGACCTTTGACCTTGCCGTAGTGACCTTGAGTTTGAAAATCTTGTCCGAGCTTTATCTCGGAAACTGTAAGGTGTAGGAAGTTGATACTTGGTAGGGACATTGGTTAGGGGGTGTAGTTGTGCAACGTCATAGTCTGACCTTGATTTGACCTTTGACCTTGCCGTAGTGACCTTGACCTATAAAATCTTGTCCGGGCTATATCTCGGAAACCGTAAGGTGTAGGAAGTTGATACTTGGTAGGGATATTGGTTAGGGGGTGTAGGTGTGCAACGTCATGGTCTGACCTTGATTTGACCTTTGACCTTGCCGTAGTGACCTTGACCTATAAAATGTTGTCCGGGCTATATCTCGGAAACTGTAAGGCTTGGGAAGTTGATATTTGGTAGGGACATTGGTTAGGGGGTGTAGGTGTGCAACGTCATGATGTGACCTTGATTTGACCTTTGACCTTGCCGTAGTGACCTTGACCTATAAAATGTTGTCTGGGCTATATCTCAGAAACCGTAAGGTGTAGGAAGTTGATACGTGGTACGGATATTGGTTAGGGGGTGTAGGTGTGCAACGTCATGGTGTGACCTTGATTTGACCTGTGACCTTGCCGTAGTGGCCTTGACCTATAAAATCTTGTCCAGGCTATATCTCAGAAACTGTAAGGTGTAGGAAGTTGATACTTGGTAGGGACATTGGTTAGGGGGTGTAGGTGTGCAACGTCATGGTGTGACCTTGATTTGACCTTTGACCTTGCCGTAGTGACCTTGACCTATAAAATGTTGTCCGGGCTATATCTCAGAAACCGTAAGGTGTAGGAAGTTGATACGTGGTACGGATATTGGTTAGGGGGTGTAGGTGTGCAACGTCATGGTGTGACCTTGATTTGACCTGTGACCTTGCTGTAGTGGCCTTGACCTATAAAATCTTGTCCAGGCTATATCTCAGAAACTGTAAGGTGTAGGAAGTTGATACTTGGTAGGGATATTGATTAGGGGGTGTAGGTGTGCAACGTCATGGTCTGACCTTGATTTGACCTTTAACCTTGCTGTAGTGACCTTGACCTATAAAATATTGTCCGGGCTTTATCTCGGAAACTGTTAGGTGCAGGAAGTTGATATTTGGTAGAGACATTGGCTAGGGGGTGTAGGTGTGCAGCATCATGGTGTGACCTTGATTTGACCTTTGACCTTGCTATAGTGACCTTGACCTATAAAATCATCAGGGCTATATCTCGGAAACCGTAAGGTGTAGGAAGTTGATCCTTGGTAGGGACATTGGTTATTGGCTATAGGTGTGTATTATCATGGTGTGACCTTAATTTGACCTTTTACCTTGCTGTAGTGACCTTGACCTTTAAAATCTTGTTGCACCTTTGGGTCTGTCTTTTGATGCAGATTAAGCAAAAGTCATATTAGAATTTATTAAGAATTTTACTTTCATAACTTCCCATTGTAAGAGATAGAATTTCATCAAGTGAGCCGCAGATTTTACTCCAACACCACACATAAGCATTCATTAAATGTATTACCACTTCTGTATGCATGGTAATATTCAAATCATCTAAACCATAATTCGGAAATGCAGATGTATATAAAGAGTGTTGAATTTTAGTTTACTGATTAATGCTGTCATCTTGTCATTGAATTATCTTGTTTTAATACTTCATCTTTATACGCATTATCTTTCTTTTAAACATTATTTCTCCATTTAAACATTGTTTGGACCTTTATATAACTGACAGTGCTCTGAAAGTATCCTGAAGTTTGTACTGGTACAGTACTTCTATATCTCATGGTGTTGAAAATATTTCCCAAGGCTGTGGGGTACGGGCATCTCTGATGCTATTTTTATTTTACTGTTATACAGTATACAATAAAAAATATGAAATAGACTTTCTAACACTCAGCCATAAAGGATTTTCAAGTTGGTTCAATTCATTATGCTGAAATTAAAACACATATAGGAGAAGGTGAGCTTCTTTAAAACAACTGAAAATCTACTGGTATACAAAGTAGACTTTCTGCATTCCCAAATTGATACCAAATGTTGTGCAAACTGGCAAATGCCTTCCAGTTTCATTAGACCTCTAATTTTAACATCTTCATCGGTATCAATAAAAATAAAAAGCAAAAAAAAAAAAAAAGAAAATGGATGTATATAGCCTGATAGTTAACAACTTTGGCATCTAATCACAGGATGTCATATCTTTGTGAACACGACCCCTAGAAGTGGCAATGGTTAGGACCTGTACAAGTATGACCTTAACATTTGACCTTTGGCCACATGTCACCTCTGTACTTGTGTACAATTTTGCTGTTATGCCCCTTTCCCACTATAGGCGATACATCCCACGGTAGAAGTTTTTCTCTGTGGCGGAACCGCCCCCCAGGTTGCCTGAGATGTTCACACTATAGGTGGACGGCCACTGATTGGACACGGTTTTTAACCATCAGTGACAGTAGAATGACATTACGTATTTTGGCTAATTTCTACTATATATGGTAAACTTTATATGCAGAATGTCCAATTGCACAGAAGTTATTCTAGTGATGGCCAACTTACAACTTTACAAACTTTATACAGTAAAACTCTTATAACTATAACTAAATGCCCTTGATGAGACAAAAACAAAATCCACATTCACAAGCAACTGCAACATTGAAAGTATTTGATATAAACAAATACAATAAGATGTACATACAACTCACCACGCAGAAACTTTTGGCTGTTAGCTTGCCCCCCCTCCATAGTGGACTTTAAAAGTGGTTGTATTTCCCTTATTACTGGTCCTAGAGGTTTGCAATGTGAAATCAACCTATAGGAAATCATGTGCTGCGAATCTTTTGATGTGGTCAGATTTGACCCCTCCTTCAAGGTCAAACGAGGATAGCCAAACTTAAAAGTGCTTATAACTCGCTTATTATTGGTCGTAGAGGTTTGGGATGGTAAACCAACCTATAGGAAATCATGGGCTGGGAATCTTCTGGTGTGGTCGGATTTGACCTTGGGCCCCTTCTTCAAGGTCAAACGAGGATAGCCAAACATAAAAGTGCTTATAGCTCACTTATCACTTATCATTGGTCCTAGAGGTTTGGGATGGTAAAGCAACTTATAGGAAATCATGGGCTGGGAATCTTTTGATGTGGTCATATTTGACCTTGGACCCCTCCTTCAAGGTCATACAAGGATAGCCAAACTTAAAAGTGCTTATAACTCGCTTATTATTGGTCCAAGAGGTTTGGGATGGTAAACTAACCTATATGAAATCATGAACTGGGAATCTTGTAGTGTGATCTGATTTGACCTTGGGCTCCTCCTTCAAGGTCAAACGAGGATAGTCAAAGTTAAAAGTGCTTATAACTCACTTATTATTGGTCCAAGACATTTGGGATGGTAGACCAACCTATATGAAATCATGGGCTGTGAATCTTCTGGTGTGGTCGGATTTGACCTTGGGCCCCTTCTTCAAGGTCAAACGAGGATAGCCAAACATAAAAGTGCTTATAGCTCACTTATCACTTATCATTGGTCCTAGAGGTTTGGGATGGTAAAGCAACTTATAGGAAATCATGGGCTGGGAATCTTTTGATGTGGTCATATTTGACCTTGGACCCCTCCTTCAAGGTCATACAAGGATAGCCAAACTTAAAAGTGCTTATAACTCGCTTATTATTGGTCCAAGAGGTTTGGGATGGTAAACTAACCTATATGAAATCATGAACTGGGAATCTTGTAGTGTGATCTGATTTGACCTTGGGCCCCTCCTTCAAGGTCAAACAAGGATAGCCAAACTTAAAAGTGCTTATAACTCGCTTATTATTGGTCCTAGAGGTTTGGGATGGTAAGCCAACTTATAGGAAATCATGGGCTGGGAATCTTTTGATGTTGTTAGATTTGACCTTGGACCCCTCCTTCAAGGTCATAGAAGGATAGCCAAACTTAAAAGTGCTTATAACTTGCTTATTATTGGTCCTAGAAGTTTGCAATCTGAAACCACCTTATAGGAAATCATGGGCTGGGAATCTTCTGATGTGGTCAGGTTTGACCTTGACCCGCTCCTTCGAGGTCAAACGAGGATAGCCAAACTTAAAAGGGTTTATAACTCGTTTATTATTGATCCTCAAGGTTTGCAATGTGAAACCAACTTGCAGGATATTGTGGGCTGGGAATCTTCTGATGTCAGATTTGACCTTTGGCCCCTCCTTCAAGGTCAAACGGTGGTTCACTGGCTTTGGTGAGTTGTCTTTCCGGTGGATACAGATTTGCATCGGTTCTCCGATGCATAGGTCTAGTTATTGCTATCTTCCATTATACATAATATACTCTATAACTAGAACCTCCAGTATCAAGAAGTCAGTCAAGTGACCGTATTTCAGCAGTAAATTCCAACTACCCATTACAATATGACAAGTTACTAGACTTGACACAAAAACTACTACATAAACTAAGCTAAAACAAGTGGCAATGCTGAGGGCCTGTCCCAATATGACCCTGGCTGTTGAATGGGACATAAAACCTCAACTTTGACTTGGACACTCTGTGTTCAGATAATAGAAGGTTAATAAAATCGAAGAGGTACATTTGCTTAAAACAGTAGGGGAAATACAGGTTTGAGAGCCTGGAAATGGATTCATAAAATGGAGAGTCTATTAAAAATGGAGGCTTGGATAGTGAGTTCTCAGAAAATAACTAGCACCACAAGTAGTTACATTTGTTCCAACAATATAATGCAGTATACATTGACAATATTTAATACATCGAAATGAAATAAAGCATCAATTACTAAAACACCTAAAGACACTGTTTATTACCCTCACTTACTAGAATAAATAATACAAAAACACCAAAAATTTAAAAGAAAGTGAATTTAAATATTACATCACACAATTTAGAACAATTATTCTTGTAATCAGGAAATTATAAATGGTAAGTTTTGCAATATTGTGGCATTACAAATAAACATTAATATTAAGTTTTGTCGATTTATAATTCCATACTGGGAAATTGTGGAAAGTGGTTTATAGAAGGACATTATACATGAATATGAGGGCAGTGTGAAATTCGGTTTAATAGCAGGACATTATGATGAACTCTTTAAATATGAGGGCATTTTAATAAGTCATTTTAGCCTTGGGACATTATGATAACAAATTATATATTAGGGCATTGCAAAGTGTCCTTTAAATGTGAGGACATTGTAAATAGTACTTTTTGTACAAGAACATTATGACCAATTAGGTGTTAGGCCATTACGACCTCTAAATTTTAACACATTATGATGACATTATGAGTTTTTAAGTATTATTTAAGTATTAGGACATTTTGACATCATTTTAGTATTAGGACATTATTAGGACCATTATGACAAAATATTATAAATTAGAACAGTATGACTAAGTTATTTGGGACATAATGTCTCTTTGTTTAAATATTGGGACCTTATGATAATTTTTTTGTATGAAAACATTTTGACTTACCATTTCAATATTAGGACAAGATGACTTATAAATTTAAATGAGGACATTATGACTCACTATTTTGGTATTGGGACGTGTCACTATTTATATATTATTAGGATATTTTGACTTGTTTTAATATCGGGTCTTTTTGACAAATTAATTTCAATTTTAGGACATGAAAAATATTTTAGTGTCAGAAGATTAAGACACTGGTTTTTTTTTAATTGTTTATGACTTATTTGTTTCAGTATCAGGATAAGTCCAAACCCTATTTCCTTAGAGGATGCATTCCACTAGCATTTACTGTAGAAGTAAACTAATTTGTTATAAACTGTTGTTGGATGTTTTAAATATAGTGTTGAGAGAATAAAACAGCCTCGATAAAGTACAAAATATGCAGAAACATTGTCTTGTTCACAGTGTCAGTCTCTGTTTTAATATGATGTAGTTATTTTGCATATCTGTTCAATATCTGGAAGGAGGCCACGGTGGCGCAGTGGTAACACACTCGCCTCCCACCTCTGAGGTCGGCGGTTCAAACCCCAGATCTTGTGTCGGAAAGTTGGTAGTTGCTTACCAATGGTCGGCCGTTTACAGTACAGAACCTTGACCGACTGTATGTACTGGTTTCCTCTGCCCACAAAACTACCCATCATGGTATGACCTGTACAAGTGTTGAAAGCGATGTTAAAACCCAAATAAATAAATACCTGGAGAGCCTGGTTAAGGTGTAGTGTTTTAAAAAATACAGTAAACTTCACCGATCTTTGAAAATGCTGTTTTACTTGCAGATCTGAACGAATGCGAAGAAAACACTCACGATTGTAACGGGACGACGTCTGTGTGTAACAACACCCTGGGGTCATTCGAGTGCAGCTGTCTGAACGGTTACATGATGCGTGATGGAAAATGTCAAGGTTTGTGGGAAAATAAGTGAGCATGTAAATGGGAAAATTGCCCGATTTGGTGCATGTTTTCAAATTTTATCACAAGGGAAGAAAACTCAACACTATCTAACTTGGATCTCAGCCTGATACGCCCCTGGACTTTCCGTTTTTTATCTCGAGCGCATTAGAGGATATTGTATCAATTTTTGCACCATATAAATGTTTCTATTTTCTTCTATTTAACTATCTAAGTCTGAAGGACTGTGTGTTTTGTCTGCTCGAGTGATAAAACTAAAAATATGCACCAAGACGGTTGTTTTTACTCTTAGTATCCACCACTTTGCTTTAGTAATACCAGTGCCGCGCTCTGTAACGCCCATTGGCAATGTGACCAAATATTTGCAAAAGTTGGGGATGGGCGTTTATAACCATGAAAACCAGCCGGGCGTTTCGAAAAAAATAACCCGAATTTGGGGAAACCACGTTTTAGTACACATGCACCAACTGGAAGTAAATTATGCGGTTGGTAAACAAATCTTGTTGCAATAAAAGGTGACATAACTGCTAAAATAAGGAAAATTTTGTTGAAAATGGATATAAATTAATCACATTTCACCGATTACTGGGTTTATATTAGTAATTTATGAGCGATAACGTAAGATTGTGGATGGGCGCTTTCAAAAGCATGAGGGGGCCACGGTGGCAGAGTGGTAACACTCTCGCCTCCCACCTCTGCGGCCGGGGTTCGATCCCCGTCATGGCCGTAAGTGGGAAAGCTGGTAGTTGCATGCCATTGGTCAGCAGTTTACAGTACAGAACCCTAGCGAACTGTATGTACTGGTTTCCTCTGCCCTTCCAACTACCCGTCGTGATATGACCTGTACAGTGTTGAAAGCGACGTAAAACCCCAAATAAATAAATCAAAAGCATGAGCGTTACAGAGTGTGGCTACGGTAAGTAAAATAAATCCCTGTTTATACAATGAATGCAGAAAATTAGTTCTATCCACAGTTAAGGGCACCAGTGAATGTAAAAACTTCAATTTTATAAATTAAGATTTTTTTCTGCTATTTCTGTGTGGATTTCAATGTAGCAAAGACAAGCAGAAAATATCTAAGAATTTCTCTTATTCATAGAAATTTCGAAGAAATAAGAAAAACTTTTAAAGAATAAGAATTTTTAAGTTCCTGAGTGAGCATTTTCTGATAATAAATTGGTTAGAATAGCCGAGTACAAAATGGGCAAAGTTACTATTATTATATATGTTAATCAGCATGAACATTTTAATTTTGTATGTAATTATGACATATTTATATCTTACGTGATTAATGAAATATGTCCAAAAAATACAGAACTTCTTTACTCGTTTATAATGCTAATTATCCACCGTGGGTGTGGGAATAAATATATATAAAGTTCTGTATTTCCCCCATTTCAAGAACCCTAACTATATGAATCGGACGTAAAACCCCAGCTTTGACCTTTGACCCTGTTTCAAGAAAAAAAAACAGCTTTACATGGGCAATAAAAAAAAATGATGATTTATAATGTGCTAATGTATGACACTGACAAGGTTTTGTATTAATATAATGTTTAAGTTGAAATTGCAGCTAGACAAAAATTTCACTTATTTTTCATTTTTCAGGAAATTCACAAGAATTAATTTCCACTAATCCTAGTTTCTACTTGAGATATTAATACAGAATTAAAATTTAACTAGAAATTAAATTTCACTATCCAAAATAGCTAAAATTAATGCCTAGCAAAAACAAAATAAATTTTTTAATGAATTAATGCAGCCAATTAATATTAGGTACACAAATAATATGTTAATATTATTGGGTTTAAAATATTTCCATAATATACATATGGTCGACTTAACTTTCCCAAATAAGTACAGTTTTTCCTTGAATATAATCATTATTTTTTTATTTATTTTTTTTTCCAGAACAGAAAACAGTTGATAATAATAATAATAGTAGGATTTATATAGCGCAAAATTGATACAAATCCTCTAATGCGCTTAAGTCCAAGAAGGGAGAGTCCAGGGACAGGCATGGGTCGACATCTAAAAAGCGCCCGCCAGGGTATAACTAAGGTGGTGGGTAAAGTAGGACTTTAACTGGCTTCTGAAACCATCTATTGTTTGCTGAGATCTGACAGTCTGTGGCAGTTGATTAATGAAACACATATTATGTGCCATCTAATCTAATCGACACTGTTCTTATTAATACAGCGGCCTGTGAGCCTAATCCCTGTGAGAATGATGGGAGGTGCGAGGACCAAGTGGGAGACTACTTCTGCAGGTTTGTGGAGCTGGTGAAACATTTGCCCGCAGTTACATTCTACAAACCATGATTTCCTTCCGATATAATTTCGAAAAACAGATTTCAAAATACTCAATGAATAAAAAAATAAATAACAATTTTCTACCAGAACTAAACTACATGATTTTTCCGATATAATCTCCAAAAAAGATTTCAAAATACTCGATGAATAAAACAACAAATAACAATTTTCTACCAGAACTAAGCTACACGATTTTTCCAATATAATCTCAAAAACAGATTTCAAAATAGTCAACGAATAAAAACAATAAATAACAATTTTGCACCAGAACTAACCTACTTGGGCTTGTACTTTATATTGCCAATAAAGTCTACATTATAAAACTCAAGGTTATGTTTTTTTTTGGCCACTGGAGTCCACGCATATGTAGTTTATTCTACAATATAAACTTGATGTTTTTATTTTTTTGTCTGTTTGAAATATTGATATAACGTAATACTGCAATATTTGAAATATCAATATTATTATAATATTGCAATAGAATATATACTATTTAATCACAATTAAAATTTGTTAATTATCCTTCTTCTCAGAATTTTTCAAAGAATAAGAAAAGTTTTTGTGGCTATATTCACAAACATATTAAGATATATTCTTAAAATTTTTCCACAAGTAGAAAAAATTCCCAAGAATAACATTTTTTATGTTCCTGGAAATTCTTTTAATGACAAATTGGTTACAGTAGCCAAAGTAACAACCAGGCTAAATTAATGTTTGGGTTGTTGATGAGCATGAATATGGTATTTTTGGCTTTGAATACCTATTGAATATTAACACAAACTTTCTTATTTTTAGAAGCCCCAAAAAATTTAAGAAAAAAAAAAATTTTGAGTAAGAAAATTTTTTTTTTTGAAAAAATATCATGCAAAAAATACATTTCTGTAGATCAACAGCTAAATTATGAATACTAGACTTATTCTACTAACCTATTGCATTTAAGCTGTCACTATTACCTTTATACTAAAAAACAACTATGAATTTCAAAAATCTTATTATCAAAGAAGTTTCTGTGAAAAAAATTCTTTGAGAAAAATAAATGAGAATAATAAGAATATCTGTGAGTAATGAGCCCAGGCAAGTTAAAAGTTAATGTCATTGGACAGGATAGTTAAATGTTAATGTTGTATAGGATAGTTAAAAGTTAATGTTCTACAGGATAGTTAAATGGTAATGTTCTACAGGATAGTTAAACGTTAATGTTGTTGTACAGGATAGTTAAAAGGTAATGTTGTTGTACAGGATAGTCGAAAGTTAATGTTGTTGTACAGGATAGTTAAAAGTTGTTAATGTTGTTGTACACGATAGGTAAAAGTTAATGTTGTTGTACAGGACAGTTAAAAGGTAATGTTGTTGTACAGGATGGTTAAACGTTAATGTTGTTGTACAGGATAGTTGAAAGTTAATGTTGTTGTACAGGATAGTTAAAAGTTAATGTTGGTGTACAGGATAGTTGAAAGTTAATGTTGTTGTACAGGATAGTTAAAAGTTAATGTTGTTGTACGGGATAGTTAAAAATTAATGTTGTTGTACCTTTCAGGTGCCAGGGGATTTGGACAGGAAAAAATTGCGACGAAGAGCATTCAGAAGCCGTTAGTGAGTGTTTCTGTTTTGATTTTATACAAGGTGTTGTGATGTTTAAAATAAATAAAAAGAAAAAATTAACGAAAAACAGCATTCTGCTTCTGATTTTCAATTCATTGCAGTAGAAATGAGATCTGCAAAGAATATCGATTTAAAAACCAATTTTTGAAGAAGAAAAAACATCATTATTTTAGGCATTTTTATTGGCCTATACTTCATCAATACAATGAGAAAGGTCTACGTTTTGGAGAATCTATCCTATTTTTAATTTATATTTTTCGGTAAAAAAAAAAATTGAAGTTTATTCACTTCAAAATATCTAGCAAAGAGGCTTTTCCTGATTTAAATTATTTAAATCATCTACAGTCATGGTAAAGTTTCCCTGTTTCAGTTTTAAGCATCCACAAATACCGGATTTCGTTTTCAGGACCCCGGAATCCAGTTTTTGGTTTGGTTTTTCATAAATGGTTACACCACAGATATTGTATAAGGAACCCTGTAACCTTCTATAATTATGGAAAGTAAACCTACCTTTACCAACATTCTATTGAGCCTATTCATGGTCAATTTATTAAAATACAAGTGTTTATTTTAGAAGTGTTTAACCCACAAAGTATTAAATCACAATAGATCATTTATTTCTGTCTGTTTTACAAATTTCCCTGTTTTGTGTATGTTGTACCCATTCACAGACTGATAGCCATTCGTCCCGGGTCGAAAACTTTCCCCTTTAAATGAATGAAATTCTTTGTTGTGCAGGGTACAGACTGATAGCCATCCTAGTGGGAGTTCTGATGGGCATTCTCTGTTTTGTGTTGCTGGTTGGACTCCTCATGGTCTGCTGCGGGTATGTCAGTACCGGTTCTAACCAGGTTCATCTGGTTTTCATTCAACCAGTGGGTCAATCGTTTGGCTGTGTGGATATCGAACCTAAAAATAATCCAGTATCCTCCGATATTGGGGTGGGGGGGGGGGGGGGGGGGTTGATGTCGTCTACCAAATAGTCCAAATCCGGGGTACCAAAAAACATTTTATTCTAGCATATCCCCCGAACTGCCTGCTAACCAGAAGCGAAATTGATCAAAAACAAAAAACATTGCAGTTTTCATCAAAAACGCATTGAAAAGTTCATAAAAGTGTATAATTTCTTCAGATTTAGTCTTTATTTTGCATATTTGCAGTGAGAGTTTACAGTTTTACCTAAAATGGCGATATTGATATCGGCGACCCTGTTACCCACTAGTTCTTACCGGTTTCATCTGGTTTTTATTCAGCTTGTGGATTTTTCTCGTAAATTGCTGTGGGAAGGCCCGCAGAAAATCTGCCACTGTGGCCTAGTAGGTAACACGCTCGTCTAGGAACAAAGAAAACCTGGATGTAATCACAGATACAAATTGGCTCGGGTGACCACATCAGTCCTATCAGTGTGACCTTAAATTCTACAAAAATGTGGGATAAGTGTTTATAATTTCTTTAGATTTGTGGTATGTTTAATGGGAATAAATGTTAATGATTTCATCAGATTTGTGGTATGTTTAATGGGAATAAATGTTCATGATTTCATCAGATTTGTGGTATTTTTAATGGGAATAAATGTTCATGATTTCATCAGATTTGTGGTATTTTTAATGGCAATAAATGTTCATGATTTCATCAGATTTGTGGTATTTTTAATGGGAATAAATGTTCATGATTTCATCAGATTTGTGGTATGTTTAATGGGAATAAATGTAATACTTTGTTTACAATGCATATGTATTAACTTACCTTATTTCATTTTACACAATTTTCACTGATGCTGTGAATTCTTTTTCTGTAATTTCAGGGAGAAAAAGGCCCAGTCCAAGAAGTACGTATAATAGGAATACTTCCTGAATGCCATATACAGAGAAAAGTATATCATGAATGAAGATGACAATATTATACAAGTGCAAAGCAGAAGATATTATTCTGTATATTTCTAATTAGGGATGTTTTAATTTTAGTAATCCCCAGTTTGTGTAAGTTATGACTTAAATAACTCCATATTTAAAGAGAAAATGCGAAAAAGGCTGTCATATGTACAGGGGCACCGGGGAATGTAAAACCTTGATCTTTAACTTGAGATTTCTTGGCCATTTCTACATGGATTTATATGCAACAAAAACGAGCAGAAGCGCTGTAAAAAGACCTTTCTAATGATATATAGTACATTTTTATTGCGTTAATACATCCTATCCAATGGACAATTGCTTTACCGGTCGGCGCGACCGGTCCCGCCAAACGCCAGAAAAAGACGTCCTGTATATACTACCGGCAGGACCGGTCACAGAGTGTGCATTCGCCAGGTGACGCATCGTACTTCATTTCCTGTTTACCTCTTGACGTCATAGCATCTTTTTCGTTTGGCGCGAAAGAGTGTGCAGAAGATTTTCTTCAGAGATACGCTTTTGAATTTTTACAACGAACTCCTCCAAGTTTCTTGTTTTTTTATTAGTACGGAGTAATTCTACAACGTTCCTGATCATTATGTCGTCTCCTGGACAGAAACGAGGTTCTTGCGGGCACGTTATGGCCCTTTTCGACAACCATAAGAAATGCGCGCGTTGTCGTGACAAGGGGGTGGGAGACGACCCGTGTGTGAAGAAGTTGGATTGTAGTATCTGTAAGGCGTTTACGCCTGCTCAGATCCACCAGTTGGCAACCCCCACCTACAAGGAACGGAAAGAACGCTCTAGCCAGAAGAAATCTGAAGAAATTTCTAGTGCGTCTCCCAAGCTTGTTGATCCGTCTGAGGTTTCACTGCTGGGTCCGGTCAATTCAGGGACGCAGTCTCCTGTTGATTCTTCTCCCAAGCACAAGAAGAAGCGTTCTGATGGTTCCCCAAGGTCTAGTAAACGGAAGCACAGTAGTAAGCCTTCTTCAGACGACCTCAAGTCCCTTGATGACAAGTGGAGTGAGAGATTTTCCCGTCTGGAAGCAATGCTGATTAACCAGTCATTTGCTGTCCCTGTGAGACCGGTGAATTCTGCTTCTGTGGTGCCCAGAGAACACCCCTTCTTTGATCCGGGTGCTTCTACAAGTGTTATGTTTGCTGAGGGCACTAGTGACGTTGCTACGCAGTTGACGGCTACCCAACCTCCGCTGGGGGTTCCCGGTACACAAGCTGTGAAGGAAGTTACTAAGAGTGCTACCCACCCTGTTCAGGGCCCCGGTACCTCTGAGACTGTTGCCACCCAACCTTTACTGGTTCCCGGTGCAGGGACTGCCACCCAGCCTCCACAGGCTCCCGGTGCAGGTCCTGAGGTTCTTCCTTCCGGTTATGAAACTACGCTGTCTAACCAGTCGCCTCCCATTGGTCAGAATTCTGAGGTTGCTAGGGAATCTGATAGTGAGGCTGAGGTGGATGCGGAACCGGTTTCACCGGCTAGTGTTCACTACCAGGGTGATGTACCGGAAACTAGCACTGACCAGGAGCTATCTGAAGATGCAAATTACCGGGAAACCTTGAGAGGGGTGAGGAGTTTCATGGGCTGGCATCAAATTCCGGATTATGACACCTCACCTGCATCTATGGATGACAATCCCTTTGCCGGTTCTAGAGTGAAGACTACCGGTAAAGTGTCAGTTAAATTGCCGGTGGATGAATGGCTTTGTAAAAAGCTGGAGAAACTAAATATAACCATTGCTGAAGGTTATCCAGCCAGGAATACAGAAACCAGTGGTTTGCTGCGTGACCAATTTGTCAAGACACCCCGTACTTCAAAGTGGTACGACATGCAAGCTGTTAAGAAGGATGCGTCTACCCAGGCTGTTGGTGACTGGTCTCCGGAACCGGCAAAGCTTAACAGTATGTTTTCTAGAGTTGCAAGACGCAGTTTACCTTCTGCTCCAGCTTCCAGGACCTTCAGCCAGGACACCCTTAGAAGGTGGGAGAGGTCATTCAGAGAACAATCAGTGATGTGTAATCACGCTGCTGGCCTCTCTAGATGCCTCACCAAAGTACAGGACTCCATGGTCACCCAGTTAAAGTCCCTCAGGTTCGATTCCTCAAAGGGCAAAAGTGCTGAGAAACAACAACAAGCTGTTGAAGAACTGGAATATCTGGTTACGTTTAACCGGTCAATTTCACAGGCTATGCAGCGTACCATGCAGGATTTATCAGAGGGTGTCTTTATCAGCATGGCCAATCTCACCCTGGCCCGGCGGGACAGTTATTTAGAGTTCATAAGGGGTGGGGTTAAACCGGACACCTTGTCTGCCTTACGTACGTCTCCAGTTCACCAACTATCACTCTTCCCGGACAGCTTACTGGTCAAAGCTGAAGAGGAGATCTTACGTAGTGAAGAGAGGCGTTCTGCTGGTACCACACCAAGGAAACCTGGACGTTTTCATCCATACGTCTCCTCCAATCGAACACCTCACCAGCCGGACCGGAAGCCCACTACTCCGGCATGGAAGCAGATTAGAGACCGGCAAACTGCTCAGCAACGTGGTGGGAAAGCCTCACACTTCATCCAGAAGCCGGCCAGGGGATTTAAAAAGTATAAATGACAATCACTGTTTTGCAAATGTGGTCGGATTGGTGAACTCTGTAAATGTATCCGACAAGATGGAGGGCTTGAACCCACCACAGCCAAACAAGAGCGAGACTGTGTTTCCACATGTAAACTCTTTTGTTGCAAGTGTTCCTATTGCCAGCGGGTCACCGCAAAAGAAAGGTGTAAATCCCGTTTATTGTCAATCTATCAGAGAAATAAACCATGTGAAAGATGTTTCCTGTGTAGATCACTTGAGTTTTGTAAAAATTGTCACAAATGTCCCAACTGTTGTCACAAATCTTCCTGTAGGGGCAAGACTTCAGCAGTTTTGGGAAAAGTGGGAAACTCTGGGTGCCAGTCCAAAAGTTATCAGAATTCTGAGAGAGGGCTACACCCTTCCCTTCCGGTTCAGACCCAACCTAACCAGGTCACCAATGGTCATCAGCAAATATGTAAACCCCCAAAGACAGTCCTTCCTTTTGGAGGCACTGACTCAGCTAACAAACAAGAATGCAGTAGAACCGGTAACAAATCAGACCTCCCTAGGGTTTTACAACCGGCTATTTTTGGTTCCCAAACCCAACAACCGGTGGAGACCTATCTTGGACCTGAGCACCTTGAACACCTTTTTAAACACAGAGTCCTTCGAGATGGAGACCCCAGAGACAATAAGAACCTCCCTACAGGCAGGGGAGTGGGTCACATCCATAGATTTCAAAGACGCTTACTTCCACATACCAATTCACAGTCAGTCAAGGAAGTACATGCGTTTTCACATTCAGGGCCAATCCTACCAGTTCAAGGCCCTGCCCTTTGGTCTTTCCACAGCACCCATGGAGTTCACAGTGGTGGCCAAAGAGGTCAAGCTCATGGCCTTACGACAGGGTATAAGAATCCACCAGTACCTAGACGACTGGCTGGTGAGGGCCTCTACCCTCCACACCTGTCTCCAGCATACTCAAACCCTGGTCACACTTTGTCAGGAACTAGGGTGGCTGGTGAACAAGGAAAAGTCAGAACTGGCACCCAAACAGGTCTTCAACTTCGTAGGTTACCAGTTCGACCTGAAAGAGGGCAAGGTCAGACCAACAGAGGAACGTTGGCAGGCCTTGACAGACAAGATCAGATCAATGATGTCGGATCCGGTTTGTCCGGTCCGGAAATTCATGTCCCTCATAGGTCTCCTCACAGCAACAGAAAAACAAGTCCACTTAGGGCGACTCCACATGAGACCCATACAGTGGCACTTGAAAAACAATTGGAGGGTCCCAGAGTCACTGGAAAAGGTGATATCGGTCCCCAAGTCCCTCCACCCTCATCTAAGGTGGTGGCTGGAGGAAAGCAATGTGCTATTAGGTCAACCATTACACCCTCTAAAACATGCTCTGCAGATCTTTACAGACGCATCAAACGAAGGGTGGGGCGCTCATTTGGACGACCATACTGCAAGGGGAACTTGGTCCCTTCCAGAAAGCAAGTTGCACATAAACCACTTAGAGCTAAAAGCAGTTTTTCTAGCTCTAAAGGAGTTTCGAACCCTGGTCTGCAACAAGACTGTGTTGATAGCTACAGACAACACAACAGTGGTTGCCTATATCAACAAAGAGGGGGGGATGAAGTCGGGGTCACTGTGTGCCCTACTGTGGAGAATCCTGTCCTGGTGCACCAGACAACAGGTAACCCTCAGGGCACGTCACATCCCCGGCCGGCTGAACGTGATAGCAGACAAGCTATCCAGACTTGGCCAGACCATTCAAACAGAGTGGTCACTTCATCCAGCAGTATTCCAAGCTGTATGCACAAGGTGGCACCAGCCGAGAGTGGACCTGTTTGCCACCAGGTTCAACAACAAACTACCCCAGTTTGTGTCACCGGTGCCAGACCCCCAGGCTTGGGCAGTGGATGCACTCAGTCTCTCCTGGGAGTACCTGGACCCATACGCCTTCCCACCGGCAGCCATCTTGGGCAAAGTGGTGGAGAAGCTCCAGGACTACCCCTGCAACAGAATAATCCTGATTGCCCCAGGGTGGCCCAACATGCCCTGGTTTTGGGACCTGGTAGCCATGTCAAGCCAGATCCCACTCTGTCTGCCCAGCATACCAAACCTTGTGTCTCAGCCATTCAACCAGGTCCTTCACAGGAACCTGTCGAATCTGAACCTACATGCCTGGCTCCTAGAGCCTCAGCAATCAAGGAGCAAGGCTTCTCTGAGGCAGTGGCAGCACGAATTGAGGCTCCTCAAAGAAGATCAACCAGATCTGTCTATGAGGCAAAGTGGACCATTTTTACAAAGTGGTGCCTCAGTAATCAGGTGGACTTCAGGGCACCACCTCTGAAGGCCATTGCTGACTTCCTCCTGCACTTGTTCCAGGACAAGAAGTTACAACCAGGCACTATTGATGGCTACAGATCAGCCATTGCTGACAAACTGGGCAACTCCACCATTAATGTCAGCAAAGATGAGAATCTCACTCGTCTCCTGGATAGTTTCCATAGAGACAGACCTAAGGGCAGGAGGGGTATCCCCTCCTGGAACCTTTCACTGGTTTTACATCAGCTCACAAAGGCTCCTTTTGAACCCCTGAAAGAGTCCTCCTTGAAACATTTAACTTTCAAGACGGTTTTCCTGCTGGCTTTGGGTTCAGGTAAACGCAGGAGTGAGATCCATGCTTGGTTACATAAGAACATCAGACACCAGTCAGACTGGTCTAAGGTGTCCTTGTACCCCTCACCCAGCTTCCTATCCAAGAATCAGCTGGCTAAGGAAGGTCCAGATAGTGTGGCACCAGTGGTCATCCCAGCCCTGGCACCATCTCTGGATAGGTCACTCAAGGGTGACAGGTCCCTATGTCCAGTTAGAGCCCTGCGTTACTACTTGGACAGGACTGCAGACCTCAGGCAGAATAAGGAGTTAGTCTTTGTCTCCTTCAAAAAGGGTTTTGATAAAGACATCTCGCCTGCCACCATCTCCTCATGGATCAAACAGACGGTGGTTCTGTGCTATGAGCTCTCTGACCAGGAGGCCCTCACCTTACATCAGGTTAAAGCCCATGATGTTAGGGCCTTTGCTGCTTCTAAGGCTTTCCAATCAGGGATCTCCTTAGATCAGATCTTGTCAGCCTGCCACTGGAAATCTCACAACACCTTCACCCAATTCTATTTGAAGGATGTTGCCTGGGCTGACTCAGAGCTTTTCCACCTGGGACCTGTAGTGGCTGCCCAGCAGGTGCACCACCAGGCCCAGAAGTGAGGAGATGTTGTATATATGTAAATATGTACATATTGTAAATATGTTAGATATGTACATAATGTAAATATGGGAAATGTACATATATGTTTTTAAAAAAAAAAAAAACAAAAAAAAAACTGTGATTTGCTTCCTTTGGGAAGTTTATTTCGTCTGGGACTGAACTCAGCCCCTCTCTCTCTCTATCTTTCCAACTCAGATCAACTCTGAAGGAAAGAAAAAGGGGGGGGGCAACGTCGGTGGGCTCCCGGTTAACCGGTGAGTTAGTGACCGACCCTGACCTTTCAGGGTTCTCTGACCCTAGGTCAAATGGGCCTGTTAAAATTTGTTGTTATGAGTTCACATAAGTCCCTAGCTGCTTACCCGCCTACCAAGCGGTAGTTATTCAGCAATTGTCCATTGGATAGGATGTATTAACGCAATAAAATTGCAAATTTAATAAGTAAATTAAATTTTTATAAGTTAATACCCTATCCAATGGACAGGCAAGGCCCACCCAATCGGCCCCGCTATCAGCTTACTAGGGGTCTTACTAGGATTAGACACGAAAAAGATGCTATGACGTCAAGAGGTAAACAGGAAATGAAGTACGATGCGCCACCTGGCGAATGCACACTCTGTGACCGGTCCTGCCGGTAGTATATACAGGACGTCTTTTTCTGGCGTTTGGCGGGACCGGTCGCGCCGACCGGTAAAGCAATTGTCCATTGGATAGGGTATTAACTTATAAAAATTTAATTTACTTATTAAATTTGCAAATTTGTACGTTACACAGTTCGCGAGATATAAATGAAAGGTTGGCACTTCTTGACACAAATTATCCACGGTCAGGAGGTATGTGCTGTCTACGGCTCGTGGTGGAAAATAAATTTCTAATTGATAGTTCAGCCCTGTACAGTTCAACTAACAAGTAACTTTTAATAAATAAGACTCGTTACGGATCTAAGATTTATTTTTCAACTTCATGGAGAATGCATTTTCAAGGATTTCGACCATCGGGTACATTGTTTATCGATACTCAGCGATATTTATTGTTTTGGGACAGTCTTGCCAATGTCGATGTGCCATTTTATGTGTGACCATAAAGTTATATTTGAAATACCGTAAATTTCCAAAATAACGCCCAGGTTCAAATAAACGCCTGGTTCAAATTAACGCCTGGTACCAAGCACACTGTTTACAATTTATAACACTGTTTTTTGTATTTCAAAAGAACGCCTGGTTCAATTTAACGCCTGGTCTGATACCATTTGAAAATAATTAACGCCTGGGCCATATTTTGGAAAAATACGGTATTTGAAATAAGCTGAATTTTTCCTGATGTTCAATTTCTTTAGAGTAAGAAATCTAAAATTCGCCACATATCTGAAATTCGCCACATGTGAAAATACTAATAAAATAAATGAATTGTGGTGAGATTTGTTGACTGTATAGTAAATTAAGGCTTTTTGAACTGAAAAATGCCAATTTTTAGACAAAAACATCATTTTCTTCATAAAATTAACTAAGGTTTTAGAGGTGGCGAATTTTCGATTCCTGGCGAATTTTAGATTTCATACTCTACCTATTGTGAGAGAAGTTTTTCTTAATGTTGAATTGGTTCTTAGTTGGGGAGTGACTCGGAATTATGTCATCTGTTGTTTTCCTCTGAAAGACACTTCTTACAGTAAGATAAGTTTATTGATTTCTTAAATAAAGAAATTGGCAGTTTGTAAAACATGTTTCATTTCTAAAAGAATAAAAAAAAAAAATTCATTTTATGTTTTCTCATATTTTTTAGTGCCAGTAGATCGAGACGCGGTGACGTGGGTATGAATGACTGGGACTACGAGGGATCTCACGCGGCCGCCTACCAGGCAATCAACGCATCAGAAGACAAGCCACAGCAGGTAACGAGAGCACTTGGAGAGTCCACATCTGTATTTTTTTTTAAAAAAACGGCTCAATAATAACTAAATTTAAAAGCTGAATCTTGTATATATTTTTTATATCCGGTCAATGATCCGGATCACTCAAAGAATTTAATGGGATCAAGATTAGAAACCACCATTGTGTTTTCGGAGAGGAAAAAGTGTGCATACTAAACTACACAAATACCGAACTGCTAGACGAATTTGGGTAGCTCTGGTACCGGGGTGGATTTTCACCACCCGTCGCAGCCTTAGAAAAGATCGAGTTCCCGAACAGCAAATTTCCTGGATCGTAACTCGATCGGGGAGGAAAATCATTACAATGGAACAACCCTATCAATATTTTAACAGGTTTAACAGCATACAGATAGCGTGCTTGCCCCTTAGTTTGTCAACCTACACAACCCATTTTTGAGTCAATACCTGAGCCATTGCCACTACAAATTTACATCGAATATCACTCGTGTTGACTGCCCAGTCTCGGTCATTTACTCTTCTTCAAGCTATTCAGTTAGGTTGTACAGTTATATTGCTCTCTCACGAGCAAATGTCATCTACAGTATTATTAAATTTGTCTTTTATTCTGGGTTGTTTATACATTGTGAATTGCAAGGAAGAAAAATTGGTCAGAAAATTGAAATAGCTGTCCAGTTCTGAATACACTATTGTTGTCTGCCCTCCCAAGGTTATTGTGAAAAGTGTAAAATTTATTTATTTATTTGGGGTTTTACGTCGCTTTCAACACTGTACAGGTCATAACACGACGGGTAGTTGGAAGGGCAGAGGAAACCAGTACATACAGTTCGTCAGGGTTCTGTACTGTAAACTGCTGACCAACGGCAAGCAACTACCAGCTTTCCCACTTGAGGCCATGCCGGGAATCGAACCCCGGCCTCAGAGGTGGGAGGTGAGAGTGTTACCACTCTGCCACCGTGGCCCCCTGTGAAAAGTGTAAAAAAACAAGACTTAAAAAATATCTACCGTATTTATCCGTATAAACGCCCCGGGGGTGATGCATTTTTGAAAAGGGGGGGCTACTATTAAAGATAAAAAAATCCAACTCTCGAGTCCAGTGGCAATGGGCGATAATGGACACTTCCAGCCTTGGACTCGCTTGCCAGTTTGTATAATAGCGAGAGAACTTAAAATATTGCACACAAACCTTAAATCTAAAGATTTTATTCACTTTCATCTCGTTTTTTACAGATTATAATGTGTATGTGATCAAAATTGCCATGTTTTGTTGTGATTTTCTTTATTTCTCGTAAGCGGTATTCGATTGGGGAAATACTAAAACGCACCTTTTTTTGGAATCCTGGTGGCTGTTGAGAGGGATGTAAAACACAAAATATGAACTTTGCAAAGGTTGAGAAGAGGGGTGGGTGGGGTGGGGGGGTGACTAATAGGGAGGGGGCGTTAATACGGATAAATACGGTATATATTTTATCAGAGCTAGCGAGAGTTGCAACATTGCTGGTAAAATACCCGATTTATTTCTATTTACAGGTGTCGTCTTTCTCCGGGAATGCCACGAATGGACACAGGCTGTCACCGGGCCAAGACAACCAAGCCTACAACTGAAACGACCCGGCGGCAAACTGACCCTCAGTGCGAACTTAATTCACATGTAATATATTATTACAAAAGTAGACACAATTTTTAAATATATATGTGTATATTGAAAACTTCATTTCAGCACATTACATGGAGCAGTAATGTTTTAGCAGTAAGCAAAGTTTCGGTGAGAATTCAAGCAGTTTGAATGTAATATATTATTAAAGAATTTGTCATTATTTGAAATCTATGTTGCAGTAAAGTTGTGTGTGAAAATTTTAAATGATACCATATTTGGTTAAGAAAAGGTTGAATAATAGATGCTCACCTGTGTGTGTATATAAATATATATATGTATATATAAGGGTTGCAAGCCAGCTAGAAAGTGCGACTCAATTACTGGTGTTCGAAGAGCCACCTCATATACAGTTACTCCCTTTGGTTATAAAAAAAAAGCACCGAAATAAGCTACTTCATATTAGGGACGGGTCGGTATGAAAAATGTGTACATCGGGAGGTCACCAAACCCGTACCGATTCCGGGAATCTGCGTTTTAGAACACCCCAACAAACATGGACGTTTCCTCTTAACGACATCACAATAGAAGTCCCCAAATGCACAGAATATGAGAGAAACACGCACAATTTCTTCAGATTTCTTGTTTGTTCCCAATATTTTAACTTTTCCTTCCATTATATGTGTTGTCAAGCGAGATTTAGGCTATAAAGTGTCGTAACCAAAACATGGCAGTTCTGCTCAATATATCATTAATTCGCTACTGTATAATAATCTGTAAATGGAAAAAAAATATGCTTATACTTTCTTCAGATTTTGGGTGTGTTTCTAATATTTTAACTCTTCCTGCCATTATATATGTTGAAAAACAAAGTGGCGGTTTTAAAACCTCGTCACAGTATTTCAGTAAAATGCTCTCGATACCGAGACACCGGGCCTACCGACCCATCACTGCTTCATATTATAGGAATAAAAGATTTTTATTGCGTAAAATAGCCTTACCTTATCCTCACAAGTGCTTGTTTGGTTTTGTGGAGCAAAACGTATCGACCGACAAGAATTTTTTAAGGAATATTCTTGTCACAAGAGGTGACCCCTTTGTCTGCGCATGTCCGCGCTTGCACAGTAGTCGTTGTCGACAGATGATTGTCGAGAGATCTTCATTATATTTTTGGTCGATATGGGAGCAACACGTATTTTCTTTTATTATCGTCCATTTACAGACGAAGATCTATGAAGTTTTGAAGCGTGCAAGCGTGCACCTAGCTGTAGTTGTCCATTACTGGACTGGTACTACCACTAATTCTACCTCCCTTGTCCTGAAAAAGGTCAGAATAAAGATGTTTTATACAAGAGATCTTGCTGTGAAGTCTTCAGCGGAAGACGTTATACGGCTGCACTCACCTTCTATTCGACTGGAACTACCTGCTTGTCGAGGAAGCAGTGGGAAACAAAGAAGAAAGAATTTAGTTATCTTTACAACGGAGGTCGTAGATTCTTTACTGGGAGTGGAGCGCCACTCTGTTACAGTAATAGGTCTCCCTCCATAAGAACCACTACAGAAGTGCATCCACTGATCCTGGCAGTTATTATTTTGCTGTAAATTTGGATGAAGATCCAACACAATTACCTATGGTGGCAGTATGTGTTCTGCTTGTCCTTTCAGTCCTGTTGAAGAGTTGCATAAATCTACTAGACAAGGAAATTTTCACTTCCTAAGGCTATATGTCCCCAATAGACGTGATTCTGCTGGGCTTTATTTGAGTTAATTCTTCTGTGAATTCTTAGAGTGTCACAACTATTCTACCATAACCGCTATTTATTCTGGAGCTGGCTAGACGAGATACTGTGTTGAACTCAGTACCTACAACCCTCACGTGTGTGTTTGAAGTGGCTTCACAGAACTAGTGTTATCTTCAGTATTACTGGTATGAGAGATTTTATTGCCATCACAGTGTTGTGCGAATCGTGAGTTGAGATTGTCGAATTATTCCCCAATCGAATTCACCAATGCCTGTACTACCCACAATGCAAAGCGATGACGTCAGACAGGAAAACATGGCTACAGTACTAAATATACCGCTTAAATGCTTCAAAAGAAAGCGATTCATCCACTCAACAATTGCAGAACTACAGGTTCCTATGGCAGTTTATTTCTTGTATAGAAACTCGACTAATGACGACCTCTGATACATCTCAGTGTCCTGAATTGATCTAGCTACGTCTTTAACGGTCACAGCCCACGAGTGAAGTTCGTTTACTATAACAATAAATACCTGCTTGTCACTTCATTTAAGCTGGAGACAGCAGAAATTGTTAGAAATTCGGTTACAAAAGATGCGTTCTTCTATGTACCGACTCACCAAGATTTTCAACATCTACTTCAGTTTAATGTACACGATCAAACCTATCAGTTTAAAAGCAATATGAAATTCGGGTTAGCGACCCCTCTACAGTATCATGCGCGTAATAAAGAGGCAAATCTCATTCTTCAGTCTCACGGAATAGGAGTTCACCATATACCTGGACCACTGGTTGTTAAGTGTATGTAGAAGACACCAGTATTGGGTTCAAATCAAAGAACTCATCCAATTATTCAACAACTGGCTTCGTAATATCGATTTCCTAGGTTACCACTGCATTTTGGTACCAGGAAATTTCTTTCACCTTATACCTAGACTACTGGTTGTTTAGTGTACGTAAAAGACACCAGTATTGGGTTCAAACCAAAGAACTCGTCCAATTATGCATCAACTGGGCTTCGTGATATCGATTTCCTGGGTTACCACTACATTTTGGTACCAGGAAATGTCTTTCTACCTCGAAAAAATTAAATACCTGAGAATCTATTCAAGTCATGGCGATCTCATCACAGTTAACCCCAAGGTTGCTTATATCCCAGGTAGGGATACTAGCATCTTTGGAAAAGGCTATACCAATGGGTCAGTTATGTATGTGTGCCTTTCAGTGGTATCTAGAAAAAACTGGCAATATCTCCAGTCACTAGTTGTGAGAATTCCTGTTTCAAATCCTTCTGAAAAAGCATGTTCACTGGTGGAAAATGCCAAAAAAATGGGAAATAGGATGCCCTTTCTATACACGGGTGCACAATTCCCTTAGTTTCATAGATGCATTAAACCAGGGTTGATGATCCCATCTATAAGTATCACAGTTAGTGGCTCTGGACAGTTAAAAATGTATATATTACATTTCAATGTCATACAGCTGAAGGCAGTGTGTTCAGCCCTTAAAAGCCTTCAAGACAAATTCCACACAAAAGAATTCTGATAGCATCAGACAACACCACTGTGTTCGGTTATCTGAACAAACAGGGGGGGAGCGTATACCTCCTAGTTTGGCGCAGCTTGGCCTACTGCAATTCTTGAAATATACTCATAACAGACAGACATATTCTTGGTTGCTTAAAGGTCATACTCAACATCATCCCCAGAAGGGATAAAGGTTTGGTGCATCCTGGCCTACTGCAATCCTTGAAATATACTCATAAGAGACAGAAATATTCTGGGGTTACTTAAATGTCATACTCAATGATCTCTACAGAAGGGACAAAAGTAATCGGTACAGAATGGTTCTTACTCCCTTTATGGTTCTAGACAACGTGCAAGTTTGGCACAAATCAACAATAGGTGTTTTATGCAGGTATGCTGCATCTTGGCCTACTGCAATCCTTGAAATATTCTCATATGAGCCAGATATATTCAGGGTTGCCTAGATGTCATGACAGCCTCTCCACAAAGAACGAAATATTACAGATAGGAGAGGCTTCATCTTTAATATTCTATTTGATTTACATAGTTTGTCAAATACCAATGGTAGAGATGTTTGCCACCAATATGAGTCACAAACTTCCATTTTATGTTGCTAGTCCCGGATGCAAATTCTCTGAACATAGATGAATTAAACATCTTGTTGGAGGTTCTGGACTGCTAGGCCTTTTGTCCTATACCACTTATTCCTAAAAGTCATTGAACAAGTGAACACCAGGTGCAAAATGATTGTAGTGGCCCCTTGGTGGCACATGATGCATTGGCTTTGGGGTCTGGTGACTCATTCAACCATACCTCCATTACAGCTACTTCACTGGTCTCAAAAACAGCCATTCAATCAGAAATACCATCTGAATCTGTTGCATTGGCACCTTCATGCTTGGTACCTTTACACCACTCAGAATCTCTTATATCATTCTCTGGGCTAGGGATAGAGAGATTTAGGGCATCTCAAGGACCCTCATCTTGGAATGTATGAGTCATGATGGGCCATTTTGAGCTCTGGTACCCACAGAATAAGGTGGCCATCTCAGAGCCTACGGTCTCAAATATACCAGATTTTTTGATCCATTTACTTGCAAAAAATCTGAAACCTGTCACTATTGTTGGCTTTGCAGCAGCCATAGCTGATCATTTACATTTTTTGTGCAGGAGTTGAACCAAAGCCTGCATCTTTATAGGCCTATTGCAAGTGTTATAGAGAGAAGCCCACTGCTAACAGAGGTACAGCATCAAGGGATTTGCCTTTGCTTCTGTTGGTTTTCACAAAAGGCTTCTTGTTAACCTTTAAAAGGAGGTCAGTCTAAAAAAGTTTGACTTGCAAGACTGTTGCAATGCCATTGGAAGTGTATTCTGGGACTTTGGCTCCTTCAGACACAAGCCTCATAGGAAGGAGTTTACAGTTCTCCCTCCTACCTGCCTTTTCAACAAGGACCAATTAGCCTCGGTTGGTCTAGATTGCCTCCAGTGCTCACTTCAGCTCTAGATCATTCCTGAACTCAAATTGCCTGGACACATGATTCGTTGTCCTCTTACAGCACTTAGATCCTTCTGGGACAGGACTACTGCTTGGAGAAAAGGGAAAGTCTCCTTCTCCTGCCTTTTAGCAAGAATCAGTTGGCTTCTGATGGCCCAGATGGCTCAAACCAGTGGTCATTCCAGCTCACAAACCTTTCTTGAGCTGACGTTGGACTGATGTTGTGACACTCTGCCCTCTTACAGTACTCAGTTACCATCAAGACAGTACAAGTACTTCAAGGAGGTGAAGAATCTCTTCCTCATATCTTTTAAGGAAGGCTTGATGGAGATATCTTGAGTTCTGCTATCTCTTCCTGGATCAATCTGGCTGCATGATTAGATTGCCAGTCCTTTAACTTTGATTCTCAGAATCTATACTTTGAGACACATATTAGATCCATGGCTGCCCTTTTTACTTTCCAAGAGTGGGGTCTTACCTGAGCAGAGATCAAACTCTTGTTATTGGAAGACCCACAATTCTTTTCTACATTCTACTCGAAGATGTAGCTTGGCAATCCCATGACCAGTCCATGAACAAATTGGGCCTTGTGGATTCACCTCAGCATGTAGTCTATTTTTGTGTATTTATACATGTTATTCATATGACTCACATATTTATGTTCTCTCCAGTTATACAAGTCTTGCGTCACTGACATATGTCTTTCTTGGCTTACATATGGCCCCATATCTGCAGTTTATGCAGTTCAGTTTGCCTGCTTGGAGATATTCTCATTGCCAGATGATGACATCTTGTTTGGGGATTCATGCAGACATCTCCGGCCAATACTGGGTGATGGTTAATTCTGCTATATGATTTGTTGTAAAATGGTCTACAACAGCAACAGCAGCAACAATGACGCCCACATCATGGATCTCTTGTTGAGGGTAGCAAGTTACTCATCTGTGATGAAGAAGTAACTTTTAACCTAAGATGTGGTGTATGGAAGCTTATGTTATCCTCTTATCAGTGCTTTATTTGGTGACCCCTTGTCTGACAATCATCTAACAGTGTGGCCAAAACAAATTCCCTCCACCTGTTATGGTTGTATTCAAGCACTTGTGAGGATAAGGTAAGGCTATTTTACGCAATAAAATGTAACAAATTTTATTGTAATTTAACTTTTTACAAGTTAAATACTTACCGTATCCTCACAAGGATAAACCCACATTACCTCCCCGCATAATTTGTTTTGCTGGGGACCAAAAATACAATGAAGATCTCTCGACAATCCTCTGTCGACAACGACTACTGCGCAAGCGCGGACATGCGCAGACAAAGGGGTCACCTCTTGTGACAAGAATATTCCTTAAAAAATTCTTGTCGGTCGATACGTTTTGCTCCACAAAACCAAACAAGCACTTGTGAGGATAAGGTAAGTATTTAACTTGTAAAAAGTTAAATTACAATAAAATTTGTTACAATTCGAGTGCTTTATGATGGTTTTAAACTATCGATCGGCTGAATATTAAAGCCACAAATTTTATAAATATTTTAACCACTTATTTTACCGCGAGTCGTTTGTTTACATTTGTACGCGAAGGGATGATGTACGTAGACTTCAACAGCGTTACTTTATTTACCGTTCTATATTCGCGATTTCTGAATTGCGCAAAAGACGTGTCCAAGGTCACTGCGCAGCCTACCATTTTAGAATTCAACTTAATAAAACAACTCAGACCCATGAAACATGAAAGAATGTTAATAATTTATTTAATTATGAGATTAAGACACCCATTTCGAAATGTAGGAACTTTTTACAATTAAATCTAGTCAAGTATTTAGATTGTGAGATTTGAGGGGTCTTCATAATAGGCTGCCATATAATACCGGCTAATAATAATATCTTTATAAACAAAGTGGAAATTTGCAAGAGTTAAAAAGTAATAAAAACAGAACATAGAAATATTTCAAATTGGGCAAATATAATCATAGAATCAGTAATTTGAGCTGAAATGAATTGATGGAGATTACTGTGTATTTAATTCTTGTGGCTTTTGAAGAACTAGGGTTTTTTAAATGAAACTCTTTGTGAGGAACCGAAAAAAATCATTGTGATTTTTTTTTTTTTTTTTTTCCGTTTTAATGTATGTCTGTATCTTTTATCTTTAGTTGATTGATTATACATAATTATTCACTGTTTCTTCATCTATAATGATATCATGTAGCAGATTTTGCACACATAGTTAATAGGTTCACCTTTGGTACAAAATTGGTCTAGTTGTACTGTAGGAATAAATACCGATTGTGAGGGCGTTTGTTACAGGATATACGCCCGGCAAAAATTCCAAATAATGCCAGAGCGCTGTTAGGTCGTGAGGTATTTATTACTATTATAAAGACCGGCCTACCTTGTTTCAAGAAATATCCCTTTAGTTTTATGAGGTGACACAAACAAGGACGCCGCCATATTGTTTTGAATGCATGATCACTCTCGTAAAAGCAGACAATTTTACTACCAACATACAATCGAGTAATTCGAAACAGCACTTCCGTTTTTCAGCGGGCGGTTATCGCATGTTTTACTCCCAGCTGATTCTATGCTCACAGACGGGTTTTCGTTCACTGCGCACTTCCGGTCTTTATAATATCCATTACACACCACATGTCACCTAAAGCTCGGGACATACCATGTAGAGACTATTCTTCCGATTTCATGTGGACGAGTGCAAATTTGTTATAAATATAACCAGAATTATGTTACCTAAAAATAGTGGTGAAGACGGTAAACCGGAAACCTGTTTGCCAACCAAAAGACAGTGATCCGGGTTACGTTTGGTTACCTTTTAACCGAAACCGTTTTTGTCGCATACTTCATTATTCTGACTTAAGTTTTCCAAAATATTGAACTACAACAAATTTTTCACAGTATTTTATAATATTCAGTTGATATATAACACATTTTGATCCTCAAAAGTCATCAAAAAGGCCCTCACGGTTCTTATTTATATGCGAGTTAAACCTGAAGTGTGCATTTGTAAACTTATTTCTTTGTGTTTATAAATGAAACCTACCAAGTTTTTTGCCAAATTTCCGCTTTCGGAAACTGGTTCTAAAATTCGCATTCAACCACAACAAAACCTAAAAATTTAGTGTATCTTTAGAAAAGTAATTTTACATTGCTTCTGCTGGTTTTTTCGTTAAATTAAAATTCAAGGGGATCCCAAAAATTATAAGTTTTGTAAACCACCAAATTGACCCCTCCTTGCTTATAGGATACATTTGCAGCTTACTCTATAGTAAACAAATGCATTTTTAGGCAGATTCTGAATTATTTATCGTTCAAACAAAGTGGTGGCTAATTAAAACAAAACCACTCTTGTAATTATATAATCTTGAATTTATTTACTCAAGAAAGAAGCTGGGGGGGGGGGGGGGGGGGCTCGGTAGTGTAGTGGTTAGAGTGCTCACCTTCAACCTCTGAAGTCGCCGGTTCAAATCTCAGTCAAGGCGCTCCATGTTGGAAAGTTGGTAGTTATACTTGCCGATGTCCGGTGATTTCCAATGCAGAATCTTGACCAGCTAGTATGCACTGGTTCCTCCACCCGTAAACTACCCGTCTCAATATGACCCTGGCTGTTGAACACGACGTAAAACAAAAAGTAAATCTAAAATAAATGAATCAAGAAAGAAGCTGAAATCACATCTGTTTGCCAAGGCCTTCTCACCAAAGTATCTGTTTTTTGGCCAATACTCAGTGGTAATGACCCTAGTTATGTCTCTGTGCACAGATTAACCAGTGTAAAATTGATTCTGATTGGTCGAGATCTATGGTAAAATAAATTTTATACATGTTGGCTGTTCCGATAATAAACCCCCGCCTGGTTTGTTGGGTGTTATTTCTATACTTAGCAAAAAAAAAAATAGAATATTCTAGAAAATAGAATACGCCACTTCCTTTGTACTTGTATGTTTTTTCCTCTTCCCTCATGGTAAAATAGAAAAGACTGTCATAAACTCAGTCATTCAACTGAATATAACAAAACTGTAATTTTTAACTTGCAATTACTTCAATCATTCTGTATAGATTAATTCTCTTAGCTCCTGGTTTGGTGTGAGCGGGGTTGTCCTCGATTGGTTTAAGTCTTATCTCTCGGACCGTGTTCAGTGCATTAAGATTGGGTCAATTTTATCTGATGCCAAAAAGTTATTGTATGGTGTGCCTCAAGGCTCTGTCCTGGGGCCAATCCTTTTTTCACTCTATACTACTCCACTGAGTAAAGTCATACAGAATCATCCTGGTATTAGTTTCCAGTTCTACGCTGATGACACACAATTGTATGTACACCTCACACATAAAAATGTTGCCTCGGCCCTTGATAAGCTGTCACACTGCCTTGAAGACGTAAAGAGATGGCTCTCTACAAATAAGCTCAAGCTAAATCCAGATAAGACCGAATTCATTGTGTTTGGCTCAAAGTCTCAGCGCGAAAAACTTAATCAGTCCTTCCCGGTCAACATACTTGGTAATCTCAAATCACCAACAGATGCAGTTAGGAACCTTGGTGTCTGGTTTGATTCTGATTTCTCATTCTCTTGCCATGTTAGGAAGGTCTGCAAGGCTTGTTTTGCTCATGTCCGGGATCTTAAGCGACTCCGAGGACATCTGACACATGAAGCTACTCTTATGGCTGCCAATGCTCTGGTCGGAAGTCGACTAGATTACTGTAACTCTCTGTTCAGAGGTCTCTCAGCTCTAGATCTGCGCAAACTTCAATGTGTTCAAAATAGCCTGGCCAGAATTGTTGCCAACACCACCAAGTACTCACACATCACTCCAGTTAGAAAAGCACTACATTGGTTGCCAATTAAGTACCGTTCTATCTTTAAGACTGCCATGTTGGTATATAAGTTCCTACACAGTGGTAACCCCAAATACTTTGAACCTTTCCTCATTCCCAGACATAGTGCATATAACACTCGTCGAAGTCAATTTGATGGCATATTTCTTGAGGTTCCCCACTTTGGTTCAATTTTCAAGTCTCGAAAACATTTTGGACTCAGTTTTGCGTATGACGCACCTATGATTTGGAATGACCTTCCTGATGAGGTCCGTTCTGCAAACTCACTTGCCTCTTTCAGGTCAAAGTTGAAGTCATACCTCTTTGGAAAAGCATACCCACCCTAAATTTCCAATCTCCTTTCTGCTTTCTCCGCGGTGCTGACCCCTGCAATGTCTCTGGTTTTTGAATATTGAACAATGTTTTTGTGTGATGCGCCTTAGAGTCTGTCTTTTGACAGAGATTAAGCGCTATAAAAGTGCTATTAGAATTAGAATTAGAATTAGATTTTTATGCAACAAACACCAGCTGAAGTGCTGTTAGCAGACCTTTCTAGTGATATATATAATACATAATTGTAAGTTACATAGTTTCCGAGACACTGTTGAAAAGCCGGAACTTGTGGACACTAATTATCCATGGTAATGAGGCACCTCTGTTTGCAAAAAAAAATATATATAACCCGCTACGTATATCCCCATATACGGGTTATAAATGACTCGTGGTGGATAATAAAATCTAAAAAATGTAGGTCATTTTGGTCATTGTTATGTTGTATCATAAAACTGGAAGGAACAAGGTTAAGCTTATCCTCTGTTTATCTGGCTGCTGGTAAAAAAGGGTATTCTAACATGACACGGATGTTTCCGTGAATTGGATTGGCTAATTAAGGAACTACTTCATGGGTAAAGTCAGCTTTCTATTATCGCGCATTATGGCTGTTCCGATAATAAACCCATTTCGTCACTAAAATGAGAATATTAACACTGTTTATAGCATTTAAAATCTTGTCATGTTAGAATAGGCAAACCACCCTCCAAACCATGGTATACAAAGAATTTTACCATGGTTTGAGGTGATAAACCCCTCAGGCTTTGCCTTCAAGGTTTATAACCTCAAACCACGGTAAAATTCTGCGTATACCATGGTTTGGAGGGTGTTATTCCTATAATTTACTGCAGAGATAAAATCTAGGAGATTGTAAAGAGTTGGTGAATTAAACATAACCTTAAAGTTGAGAAATGGACAAGAGATGTTGACCCGTTGGTTGACCTTAATTCAGTAACTAAATACAAGTTGAAATACAACCTTTATATCTATTTTAAGATTGGTTATTTTGTATTTTAAAGTAAATAATAACATATTTCCCAACTTGCAATTGTATTATCGCGATAGTCACTGTGTAACTTGAATTGTTAAAATTTAAATTTAATAAAATTTCTTCTTCTAAAACCATGCACTGACTTTTTAATTTTAGTTTTAGAAAAAACACATTAAATTCTAATGTCAGAACAAAAGATATATCTCTATTTTTGTATGTGTATTTTATTATATATATATACCATTTATATTTGTACAGGTGGCCATATAAGACTGGTAAGAAATATTAGTCAAGACTTACTTAAGATATTAAGACTTCCCAGACTCACAGTGTTTTGGTGCTACATTTTCACCAGATAGAATCAGAAACTTACCAGCGTGAATTTGAAATTCTAAATCCTCTTGAGATAAAAAAAAACAAGTATTAGTTACTGATTAATTTAGTTTGTAAAGTCTTCAAGACTATAATATTTCAATATATGATTTTATTCTCTATTTTTTTTTTTTTTTTTTTCAAATTTTGTGTATTTTGCTTGAAATCTACACATGTGGCTAACCAGTATACTGGTGGGAAGTAGAAGTTAAGACTAACTGAAATACTTAAGACTAACTTCACTAACTTACAGTTAATGTTGCAGTTGATTTTGTTTTTTACCAAAACCGTTTTGTGGTTAAAAATTGTTTGTAAAAACCTGTATTAACAATATCGACCAAAAACTACTAAATTAGCACAGTTAATGTTGCAGTTGATTTTGTTTTTTTACCAAAACCGTTTGGTGGTTAAAAATTGTTTGTAAAAACCTGTATTAAAAATATCGTCCAAAAACTACTAAAGGAGCACTTGGCGTTTGTCCATGTATCGAATCTATGCTACAATTTTTATTACAAATGTTATGTATGTTAAAGGCAGTTCGATATTTAATCAAATAGCTCGGCTTGTGTTATTTTGAACAATACTTCATTAAATCTTAGGAGAAACTTTCTCAAACATAAATATTAAATGTAACATATAGTAACCATTTAATAAACTGTACAATAGGTTGGTTTTTATAACCAAAACAACTTCGTCCACAAATTTCGGTGACTGAGATAAGATCACATGACCTGTATAAAGAGTAGTTTTGACTAAAGGGTTGCTGATAACAGATTGAAGGCTTGTATCAGTTAGAATGATTGGTTGATTGATTGATTGATTGATCTGGGCTCAACCTCTCTTTCAACACAATGTATCTGTCATATGACAACCGGTAGTTAAAAAGATATAAAAAAACAAGGCCAAAATGTGTTTCGGTCCCCTACTGCGACCACAAAGCCATCAGAGAAACCAGTAGTGCACTATAATTTACGAAAGTCTGGTGACACAAAGAAATTCCAAGTCAGACACATCCCACAGCTGATCCAGAACTCAGGCGGTCACCCCTCCAAGTACTGACGTAGCCCATTGCCACTTAACTTCATTGAGCAGACAAATACTCCTCACTCTGTGCCACAATTCATGAAAATCCGGAGACAAAAGAAAAAAGAGAAAAAGAGAAAATTGATCTCTAGAAGCACAAGCTCTATCGAGGCATTGTGTATAAAGTTTGTCAAGATTCTTCACTGAAAATCTGCGGGTAGCATCAAGCTATTTCCATGAAGCAAAGCTGTCTTTATTTCTAAGGTACAACATTGTCACAGACTTTTGGTTTTAAAAATGCTCTGGCTCGTTTGATGGAACCGCCCATTGTGCTTTTGCCCCAAACGACCACGAAAACGCAAAAAAATTCCAAGATAAAAGTTAGCTTATGATTTATAAATATTTTCTCATATTAGAGTAGAAATATGTAGAGTAAGAAATCTAAAATTCGCCACATATCTGAAATTCGCCACAGGTACATTAACCAGTTACAGACATTATTTGCAACCACAAAGTTTCAAGGTTATTACAATACAGATGCCCGGACCCGTTTTTCACTGCAGCAGTAGTCGCCCTGTCCTTGAGGATAGTGACACATGTGTTCGGGGCTGGACCAAAACCTGCCACTGTTTGGCAGTATCCGCGTATCTGATTGGCTGGAAACTAAATTTTCACAAACTTTGGTTCAGTTGATGAAACAGACTTTTTGTTTTACCCTGAAATGACCATGAAACAACTTTTATTGATGATGTGTCAGTTTGCAGATGATTTTTCTTGTAAGCACCCTCTTGAAAAACATTTTACACCTAGGTTTCCTGAAATTTACATTACTTCAACTGATTGGGAGAATGAAATTTTGCTTTGATAAGAGAAGGTTCATAAAACGGGATAGAACAATAGGAAACAAGTGCACTCAAATAGCATATACCTAATGCCAAGGCCCAGTTGCTTATGCCTGCCATGATAAAACATCCATTAAAAAAATTCCTGTATCCAGATGGTGATCTGGATCAAGACCAAAATTTGTTCATCTGTTCCGTGTGTCATTGTTGATGTTACCCCGGAAATTTCATCATAATCTGTCCACAACAAACAGACAAACAAACACGCAAGTCCAAGCCACCAATGACATAACCCCCTTGTAGAAGGGACAAAAATACAAATTTGGCAGAGTATGAAAAAATATACAATATATCTCTTACACAGTTGAATATTTGGATAATACATTTTTTCTTATGTGTAAGTTTTGATAAGTACAGCACTTTTTGTTTGAGGAGACTATTGATCCATTACACTGGCAGACTGTCATACACTGTTGTGCTTATCATAAAGTTACCACTTATAAAAAAAAGACATACTTTCAGAAAGAATAACCGAAACCTTTTTCCGCTAAAGGGTATCGATCGGCTCAAGAGGCAGCCATTTTGGAATGTTGTCTCAAAGGAAAAATTACTTATGGCTGTGTTATCTACAGAGGGTTGGACATTTCCGAGTTGACTACTATGTTTTCATAAACTTTAAGGTGAGTGCACGTGAAATATTATATCTTCTCTATGTAAAAAATATATTTCTCAATATAGTCTTAATTCTAGTGGGTAAATTTGGTTTTGAATTAAGTTTTGATTTATTTTCTTGAAAAGTATTTCAAGTATTCAGCTTCTGAATGTATAACAACCCATTATCTTGTTTGCTATGTTTTTTTTCCCCAAGTAAATTTCACACATGTTAATATCCACATGAATATTTTGGGCCGAGCTTCACTTGTACCTGCAATACATGCAACAGTTTGAAAATTAGCGGTAGGGAAATTTGGTAATCTAGAAATCCTTGTGAGGACAAAGTTTACATTTTTGTAGAAAAGTGTGATGAATAGCACCTTAAATATATAAACTTTATAGGTAATTAAAATTTGGCAATTATTAGTTGTTGTAAAATGACATTAGAATAGTACTGCTGGTAAAGAATTATGAATATTTGATTTTCAGCCTCAACAGCAATATGTCCGTTATAATATCAGTCAACATCTGCAATGAATGTTTTTGTTGTAGATCGCGGGTTTATGATTACTTACCGGCAGCAGTGTGAGACATGTGTCTCAGCTACAAGGACATCTTAAGGGGCTGTTTGACTGACCTGCTACAAATAATAAGCAACCCCACGGATATAGCGACATATCTTTATCAGGAAGGTCACTTCACTCAGGAAGAAAAGGTAGGTCTGAATATTATCATGATTAAGTGTTGGGAGAACTTCCATCTGAAATCAAAATAGAGTAACATATAAACATATAAATGGGACTCAGTGTTCTTTTAACAGCTTGCTGTATGTATTATGATACTCCTTTCTCAGTCTATTTTGAAATAATGGAAGACACAGCTCAAGAAATCCGCTATCAAACAATCAAATAGCAGCATCATCAAATAGCTAGTCCCTTTGGCCTCCCATATTATTGTTCCTGCATGTAATTTAAATGTCAACAAATTACACAAATCAGACATGTTATGAGCCTGTGACATCTTTTGCAAGGGCACAGGATTTCATCATAATAATAGTAGGATTTATATAGCGCAAAATTGATACAAATCCTCTAATGCGCTTGAGTCCAAGAAGGGAGAGTCCAGGGACAGGCATGGGTCGACATCTAAAAAGCGCCTGCCAGGGTATGACTAAGGTGGGGGGTATGCCAGCCTAAACAAGTAGGTCTTTAGCTGGCTTCTGAAACCATCTATTGTTTGCTGAGATCTGACAGTCTGTGGCAGCTTGTTCAATTCAGCTGGTGCAGCTACTGCAAAGCCACGCCTTCCTATGTGCTTATTAGGGCGGGTTGAGGAGATAGATAGCCTGTTGCCGCGAGTGAGACTGCTCGATCTTATTAAAGCTGAAAGATACAAGGGCTGTGAAAGATTAATAGCCTTGAATACCAAAAGATTGTACTTAAACAGGATGCGATGTTGAATTGGGAGCCAGTGGAGTTTTTTCAAAAAGGGTGTAACATGACTCATTTTGTCAAGTCTGAAGATGATGCGGCAAAGAGCATTCTGGACTGTCTGTAGTTTGGCTATGTTGGACTTGCTTACCCCATAGAGTAAAGAGTTACAGTAGTCTAGACAACTACTGACCATAGCGTTTGCCAGAAGTATTGCTGTCTCAACTTCAAGGAATTTGCGAATTCATCGCAAATCACGAAGATGATAGTAACATGCTCTGCAAACCTTGGCAACATGATTGTCAAAGGAGTTGTCTGAGTCGAAAATACCACCCAGATTTCTTACTTCCACCGACGGAGAGATATTGTTTTGGAGGAGTGGAACAGGGAAATTTGGTGCAAGCGACTCTCTGATGGCTTTTTGACCTATAATGATAAATTCGGTTTTTTCTGGGTTTAGTTTTAGTTTGACACCGTCCATCCAGTCCTGTACAGACTTGCGACACAGTCAAAATTCCTGGAGTCAACTGCTAGGTAGATCTGGGTGTCATCGGCATACAGGTGATGAGTAACATTGAACTTTGAAATAACTTGACTGAGGGGACCATGGAACACCTTCATGTCAGTTCATGTCTTTGATAGGTCTGTTAATAGCCACAGAAAAACAAGTTCACCTCGGCTGACTACACATGAGACCGATACAGTGGCATCTCAAAAACAACTGGAGGGTACCAGAATCACTAGAAAAAGTGATCCCTATCCCCAAGTCTCTGCACCCCATCTAAAATGGTGGCTGGAGGAAGGCAATGTGCTTCAAGGTCAACCATTACACCCACTAAAACTTGCTCTGCAAATCTTTAAATATGCATCAAACGATGGGTGGGGCGTTCACTTAAATGAATACACTGCAAGAGGAACCTGGTTCCTTCCAAAAAGCAAGCTGCATATCAACTATTGGGAAATGAAGGCCGTGTTCTGGGCCCTAAAAGATTTCCAAGACCTCAGCTGTGTGTGTGTGTGTGGGGGGGGGGGGGGGGGGGGGGGGGTTGTTGTTGCTGTTAACCGACCTCATAGGGTTTCCTGACTTTAAGTCAATCCAGGTCTGTAAATCGTTGTTCGTTTTGTTTATGAGTTCACCTAAGTCCCTGGTAACTTATCCGACGACCAAGCAGTAGTTATTCAGCAATTGCCTATTGGATAGGATGTATTAATGCTATAAAATTGCAAATTTAAGGACGCCTTTTCCTGTCGTTTGGCGGGCCGGTCTGCGTTAACCTGATGTTGCCAACCGGATTAGCAATTGGCCATTGGATAAGGTATTAACTTATAAAAATTTAATTTACTTATTAAATTTTCAATTTTACTTGTAAAACAAGTGATGTCTTTCCCATTATTCTCAGATTTTCAAACTTTGGCAGGAAATAATAGAAAGCTGCATGCACCTGACTGGACAAGTTCGGAAGGTGCTTGACATTTTAATGAGGAAGGGCGACACATGCTACAAGAAATTTTATGAACACCTGGCATCAGATGAGTCAAACCTGCACATACACAAAAGGCTGACTGACATGGAGCTGCAAATCTTTCTTGGTAAGTGTGGGTTGACACTTCTTCTGTCTAATATCCCTGATATTATAAATTACACAAGCAAATGCCAAACGCCAAAGACTCTCGATTCAAATAATCTTCATATTAATACTCAAACACATTTCAGATACTCGGTCTACATTTCATTTGATTTACCATTTGTCTTTCTCACTAACATTTAAGATTGAAACTAAATAGCAAAATCACTATTCAAATATTTGGCAAATATTTGGGGTCTATTGAAGTTTTATAACATCCAATTCGCTGATTTTATTGCGAAAAATACACTTACCATTTCCTGACCATTGCTATATGTTGGTGCCATCCAACTCACTGGCCAACGTTGAGAAACGTTTTAAGAAACCTTAAGAGGCCAGTGAGTGAGTGTGAACTAGCATGTCCCCCTAGTGGTCATGTGACCACGCTAGTAAACAACCTTCATTATTTTTGTTGGCCATCCTAGAGTGTGGATGTGTTATTTTAATTTGGATTTTTATAAAGTTTTTGGAGTTTTTTGTGGGAATTTGAGTTCTGTGGTAAGGCATCTGTGTTGACAATGTCTTCTCAGGACGAATTTAAGAGAAAAGGACAGAGAAAAAGACTTTTGTTGCCATTTTTTGGTGGATGTTTGACCACTATTTTAAGATGGCGGCATGGATGTATCGTCGTTGGATGAAGACTTTCTTCTTCTCAGAATTCTTCAAAAGGCTCGGGTTTCTTGAGACCAGTTATTTTATTTTTCACTTGATTGAAGATTTACAACTTTTTAATACTGAAACTGTTGGCAGTCATACTAGCTCCGACAGGGACAGTTTACATGTTGCTAGGCGACTAATGGAGGCAACCTGAAGAGAGGAGACAATTCGATTGTCATTGGCTATTCTCACGTCGGGTTCTAAAAGCCAGGCGTTTTGTGGTAGTCAACATCTCACCGCGACGATCTCACTCGAATGGGTGTCCGGTGGGATTCCCCGGTGAGAGCAGACATCTTAGTTTCTCATTGGTTGCTGCATCGTGGACAAGTTCCGGATGCAGAAGCGATCGTCACAGCTTCTAATTCTTCCGTCAGGTTCAGTCGGAACTTTTCACGGAGGAAAATACCTGCATGACGTCATTCTAACACAATCGAGTTTCCATACCTCCCCAAAGGTCCGGAATCGGGTTTCAGATTCCCGGAGCTGTGTTTTCATCTCACAGATTAGCTTTTCTTTCTGTGGGTTATGCAGGTTTTTTCTGCTGGAAACCGGCACCGGTGCATAAGATCTATATTTACCCATTGTCAGATTTTGTTCAAGAATACAGGTTCTCTGTGTTTCTTGCAGCTTAATCATGTCAATCTTGGAATTTAATAATGTGGAGTTATCTAGCAGTACCTCTGTCAGGAGGTCTTCAAGTTTTTAAGGATTAACAGGAATCTCATAGAATATCCAGTACTTCCTTGGACTGTGTGCAGTATTTTCAATTACAGTCTTCAGTGATCCTGGATGTTTTTTGGGCAGTGCATTGACCAGTTCTTCAACTTGTTACTCATCAGAAGTGTTACAAGTCTTATTTTTCTCTAGCTTATCTCTTAGATGATTTTGGTAGAATTAAAAGTGCATTTTTCACTCTTAATGAGGTTTTCTCCTGCTGAACTTTTGGTCAGATGTCCAGGAAAACTTCATTTTGTGATCTCGGGTGTATAGTGTTTCTTCTGTCTGGGAAGGAGCAAACTCCTACACATGGCTAGAAAGGGGATTAGTGCCCAGGGCATTTTTCTTCCCATTATGATACTTAATCCTCCAACTCTGTTACAAAACGCTCCTCTGAAGTTTTAGAGGGGTTAGGAGTAATCTTTAGGAGTAGTGTTTGTCCACTAGTGCAGATATACTACACCTTACATCTCAACATAGTAAGAGGATAATCTTCAACCATTCTTTACCTTTCACAGAGGCAACAGTACCATGAGGGATTGCTTATTCATGTTCCTAAAGCAGTTTTGGACATGTGTGTAAAGAATAAATGAATAAAATGCGGGAGATATCAGTTTGCATAAAGCTGTGTATGGAATGATCGACGAAAGGGCGATACTACCAGTGAGATGGTGATATCGCTACAATTTTACACTTTATCGGTTGTGATAAGCTGGGAAGAGATGGCTACCACTAATAGTTGAGGTCAGGTAATAAACCTTTACATGTACCTTAATTTCGCATAGTTGGGATTTTCGCAATTAATTGTTACTAGTAAGTGAATGGGTGTGTCCACTCGTTTTCCTTACAGTTGCATTCTTTCGTAGCCGGATTCACACAAATTTTATCTTCACTTCCCTGTTGATGACAGTTCACACCGGTTCACTGCTTGTTTGCTATGTTAGTCCATGGTGAGGCTGTGGGATCTATAAGAACGCATCATGCTTTACCAGTATATACACCATTTCATTGCTTTGCCCTTGGAAATGGTTTATTTTCGACTTTACTATTGTATCAACGGAGAGTGAACCTGATGGCTGCACTAGAAGGCATTGGGTGTTCACCAGCTTATATACATTTAAAAAAAAAAAAAAAAAAAAACATCTTGTCTAAAGCACCAGGTTTTTTAGTTTGGATTGCAGATTCCACCTTAGGGTACATCTTTACCCATAGCAAAGCATTTTCTCCGGCTAATGGTTTCTGAGGAAGCCATTTCTTTGGTGACGTTGTGGCTTCATAGGATAAAACAGTGCCATTTGGGTCATTTGTTTATCAGGCTATCTGCTAATGTACCACAGATACCACACATAATACACAGATAATGTACCAGTTTTTCTGTTCTCAGGTTCTCAGGGATCATCTTCAGTGGTGGAACGACTTTTCAATTTGCAGGAGTTCCGATTACTTCATCAGAAGGAGCACAATCTCCTGTTATTAGATGCTTTCTTTAAGGGTTGGGATGCATAATTATGGCATCAAACAGCCAGTGGTCTGTTGTATCATGAGGGGTCAAGACTCCACATTAACAGGGCTACTACCTTTAGAATCATTTGGAAGTCTGATTCGGATTTTGAATCTGCTGATTTACACAGACAGTTCTTCAGTGGTTTCCTATCTGAACAGGTAGGTAGGTACCCACTTTCAGGAATGTTTTTCTTATCTCAAGAATCATTCCTTGGACGAATGCCATGGGTTCAGATTCAGGCATATCACTTCCCAGGGTATACCAATATTTCAACTAATTCTTTGTTCATGAGAGTCAAGATGATTCAAATTGAATGTGTTTTGGATGACTTTTGAATCTATTCTATTCTGATTCAGGTGTTCAATCAAATCTGTCTTTGATTACAATCACCAATGATGGGTTTGTTTTGCAACTAGTTTGAACCACAAGCTTGTCTTTTTCAACTCTTCTTGGGATGGACTGGACAGTTTGTTTGGTTCTGTGACCTTGATTCTTCAGGGGATGCAGGTGAATCATTTGGCTTCTAAGGCTCCTTTGATTTTCAACCTGTAGTCATTCCTGCTTTGGAACCTTCTTTAGATCATGCTTTGGTACAAGATAGGTTTCTTTGTCCAGTGAGAGCCTTGAGAGGTTATCTTGATAAGTCAAAGATCTCAGGAAAGGCAAGAAAATTCTTTTTGTAGCTGTTAAGAAGGGCTACTCCAAGATTTAGGTGCAGAATCATCTGGATTGCATCAGAGTGGCTAGGGATGTCTTATTTTTGGGATCTGGTGGATCTGTTCCACAAAGGTTCCTTTTAAGGCTTCCCTTGCTGGTGAGTTCAATCATTATGACATTGGTATCCAACAACCTGAATCTTAAGCTTCCAGTGTATGTGTTTCCTTCTTAGACTGTGGGGCTTGGGGAACAGGTGCATTATTCATTTTTTGGGAGGATCTGGACAGCTTTGTGTTTGTTCCAGTGGCTCTCATTCCTCAGGTGACTCAAGATGATCACCTACAGGTGCAGAATCATCATGATTGCACCGGGATAGCCAAGGATTCTTCAGGTGATTTATAAGATGACCATCTTCAGGTGCAGATTCATCATGACTGAATCATGATGGTCATGGTGGATGTTCTTGGTTGTGGGACCTGGTAAATCTATGCACATCTGAGGCTTCTTTGTGGTGAACTTCTCAGATACTACTTTTCTAGATGTAGCAAATTTCCATAATTATTTCTTTAAGGAAAGGAATCTTAAGCCATCTACTATTGCTGGTTACAGAATAACAATGGTAGATTGCTTTCCTTGAAGGGGAATAAGTCTCTAGAACTCTTCAGCTGTATAGATTGTTGACATATTTCTATAGAGACAATCCAGTAGCCAATAGGTTAAGCCTTCTTTACCTTTAGTCTCTGGTCTTGTTTGGTCTCACCAGACAGCTTTTTGAGCCTTTGGGGAAGATTTCTTGGAGGTTATTAACTTTCAAGACGGTCTTTCTTTTGACTTTGGCATTAGGCAAAGGAAGAAGGGTATTCTCGTTAGCTTTGTCTTCCCTTAATTTGAATGAGTATTGCTCACAAGTGGCTCTGGCCATTTATTAGCCAAGATTCAGTTGGTTTCGGATGGGCCTACTTCAGTTAAGCCGGTCGATATGCCAGCTCTCAATCACTGGGACAGCAGTTTTACTCAAGATAGATCTCTTTGTCTTGTGAGGTTTTGAAATACTTTTACTTGGGACAAAGGATTTAATGAGGAATTATTAGGTCTTGTCTGTGCCTAGTTAGGAAGGCTTTACAGCAGATATTTTCAGGTCAACTATTTTATCTTGCTGTAGGCAGACTATCATTTTGACTGAGGAGAAGTCAAATTCTGACTCTCAACAGCAGCGAGTCAAAGCAAGAATCTTTAGGTTTTAGGATACTGTTTTCTGTATATGAATTTTTAGATGCATGTTACTGGAAACCATAACTTTTTTACCAATTTTCAGTCTCACCTGCTTGGTTTGCTTGTGGTCAGACTTTGATATTGTGTCCTACAGTTTGTTATAAGTATATGCGTGATACTTATATTGATACTTTAGTATGCATTTGCAGCTGTATGTCTGTCATACTATCTGTTTTTTATATTAGGCAGATTTGTTGACTTCATACAGACTTGGAATTACACAATATGCTGATGACACTTCCAATATTTGTGTCACCTGTGTGGGTGTTGGATGTCTAGATACAGCATGCAACTGTGGCAATAACTGTCAATTTGTGAGAACTTCAACTACATACTATGATTTAGGGGATCTGTATGGTATGTGGTGACTGTTGGAAGTTTATTTGTTGTTGTATGCATGTAAATTTCAATGTAAACTTCTCATAATGTTTTAGTTGTAGGCTAGGTAGTGAGTCTCTGTAATGATTACTTCCTTCCTACAACAACAACAACAACAAGGCTGTGTTGTTTTGTAGTGCTCAACAGTTCCACTGCCTCATCTGGGAGGTGAGTTTGGATCTGAATGCCTATAGGATTATGCTGTGTATGATAGCTGTGCAGAGTGGTGTACTGGGTCTTTATATTCTAGTACTGCCCTCCTTCCATGAAGGCTGCATTCAGCAATGGTCAGGAAATGGTAAGTGTATTTTTCGCAATAAAATTGAAAAATTTTGTTGTAATTTTAATTTTTATTAGATAAATACTTACCATTTCCTGACCAGGATAGTCCCCCCCCTACCTCCCCGCAGATTCAGTACTAGGGGAGTATTTTCTGCAACAAAAATAATGAAGGTTGTTTACTAGCGTGGTCACATGACCACTAGGGGGACATGCTAGTTCACACTCACTCACTGGCCTCTTAAGGTTTGTTAAAACGTTTCTCAACGTTGGCCAGTGAGTTGGATGGCACCAACATATAGCAATGGTCAGGAAATGGTAAGTATTTATCTAATAAAAATTAAAATTACAACAAAATTTTTCAATTTCGTATATAAAAACTGTGTACATTCTTCCAGAACCATTTTAATTTGCAAAATCATTGAACCTTAAAAAAATGCTGCACATTTTAATATCCACTTGTATATTTAGGGCCCAGCTTCACTTTTACCTGCAATTCATGCAACAGTTTGAAAAATAGCGGTAGGGAAATTTGGTAATCAAGAAATTCCTGTGAGGACAAAGTTTACATTTTTGTAGAAAAAAGTGATGAATAGCACCTTAAATATATAAATTTTATAGGTAATTAAAACTCACCAAATATTAGTTATTGTAAAATGGCATTCGAATAGTACTGCTAGCAAAGAATAATGAATATTTAACAGCAATACAACAGATATAACTGCAAGTTGGGCTAGGCCATCTGTAACATTAACAAGGTGCCTAGGTACTTGGAAATGGTCTGTATGTAGACAAACTGGGTGCAAAATATGGAATCTGGTACTTCTAAGCTTATTACGACATTATGCACACGGCTGAAACCTAATTATCAGTCAGATTTGTTCCCTTAATCATTATTTTGAACATAACTTTCTCTGTTTTCACTGGTGCATGACATTTTATTTCTGAGAAAGTTATGTTCAAAATAATGATTAAGGGAACAAATCTGACTGATAATTAGGTTTCAACATTTTATTTCTGATAGATTTGGTACCTTTAACAACTGAAATGTGGGTGCCTGGATTCAGCTACACAAACACTGGGATACATTACATTACATTGGTCTCAAACTTGAAAGATAATTCCAAATACTATATTTCAAATTTGAATTTTTAGGCTTTTTAGGTTCCAAGCTTTTGTGGTTCTTGAGACTAATTTAATACAAACAATTTTTTGTGAAATGTTTAAAAATTTATAATTCATCCTTAGGAAAAATGGTCCAACTTTTGCAGACCGTGTATTGATGTTAACTTTTTCTATTTTCAGAGAAGCATCTCAAGAACCACTATAGTTGTGTCAGTGAATCTGAAGTTTCATTTGAGGCTTTCTTGGAAGATGTTACAACACCTCTCCCCCGACAGTGTACTAAAGAGGATATTAGTTTAAGAATCTTGGAAAAAGCAGTCGACCGATGCTTTGAGTATGACAGTGTCATAATCGACAGTGACTCCAAGTAAGTGCAGCAGAATTGCTTTTGTCTTTCAAAACTTTTCGGCCCTTCTTTTTGTCCATAAACACTTGAAACAGTAACTGTTGTGAAGATAAGACATTTAATTGATTATACTCGCTAATTGGATAATCAGGTATGAATAATTTTTTTGACAGGCGAGTAGTCAAGTGCAAATTTCGAGAGTAGTGACATACTAAACTAGCATACCATGATTTAGCAAATAAGCACTGTTTGTGTGTGCATTAATTAATTGATTAATTACCATTATCATTTTATTTAGATTACCTAAAATGACAGTATTTTTATATCTGAACAAACTTTGTGCTTTAGACATTTCATCAACTTAGCCAAGAAGCCTGAACATTCCGAATCCATCCCAATGAAACCAAGTGGTAAGAGACAAAGATAAATCATTTATTAACCCCAGCCCATAAAGGCTGGCATTGTAGTTGTCCCCCCACATATTCTATGCCATGGCTTTAGTGGCATAAAGTTTGTGGGTGTTCCACAGCCCAAAAGAATGCATGGATTTTCACCAGAATTTCATGATATGTTTAGCTGAAGAGGATCTGGAACTTTTTAGGTTTTGAGGGGTACCTGGCAACACTTTTAAGACTAAAGTTTGTTCCACAGCCTAAACCCATCCATGGATTTTTACCAGATTTTCAGGATACATTTAACTCCAGGGCTGGTATTCACAAAAAATCTCAAACTCAGTCTCAAACTCAAACTTAAGTATAATCCCTATAATTTAGGGTTTAAACCCTATATTTGAGTTTATACTTACTCTCAAACTCAAATGTAAGTATATACTCAAACTTAAATATAATCCGTATTCTCGAGTGAGTATATACTTAAACTCAGACTCAAACTCATTTATAATCCCTATATTTAGGGATTATATTTAAGTCTGCATGAGAGGTGTCTTAAATGTTTGAGTTCAAACAATGTTGGGCAACTAGATTGGTACAATGTGTAGTACAACTAGATTGGTACAATTTGTAGTACAATTAGTTGTACAAGTCAGCCAAATACTTTTACATAAGTTTTTTGCTTCTAAAATCCAAAGTTTTATGAATAAGTTTTTGAGCTTCATTCCCACAATCTAACCGGTGCACGGGTGGTCACAAAGATAAATGGTCATAGAGATAAACGGTCTTTAAATCTTTCAAATTTAAATAGTGAAAATAACAAAATCACCCAAACTAAATAACAACATATACTTAAAGAATGCTTACCAGAACATTTGGTTTGTGCTGTATTGTTTAAACAGTGGATCGCAGAAAGGGATCCTTCCAGCAGTAACCTTGTCACTGAATTACTTTTGGTAATTCATTAAATATGAGAAATTATGATTTATATGATGTTTTACTCATATAATTAACTTATTTCACCAATAAGTTTATAATTTTTAATTAAAAAGCAATACTCAGCCAATGCAAGTTTGTATGATCAGTTTTCTTTATATAGGACACAAATTGGACCAATTATGGTAGCACTAGTTTGAATATTTATCATACTCTCTCCTTTGCATATTACTGTATATGCGTTTTTAATGTAAATTTATGAGCTCCCAGCCTGACATATGGTGTGATATCAGAAATGTTAGCATATAAATTATTTTTATATATTTTTGGGATACCTGATTTAGATACTGTTTGTGTGTTTTTGCACAAACAGTTCAAATCAAATATGAAAGATTGTCATGGTTGGACACAAATCTCCATATGTGTCATAATTTCTAAAGTTTATCTCAGTGATCACCCATGTACGGACTTACAGACCTTCCAACAATTTATCAGTATGAATTAAAATACCGTAATAATAATTCCTTCAATAAATGTATTTCCCAAGCAGTGTCCTTGGGCCTAGGGTGCTAACTATTTATCCGTAAAATGAAATAGATACTTTTTGGCTTTGATCAAAGAAATTGGATTTAAATGGGTGACCTTTCTGTGTTCTTATTCATGATGAAATACATTAGAATGCTATAGCATTTTAACTTTAACATTAGACACTGGCAATATGACTTAATATTTGAATTTCATCTCACTGAAATAGAAACACATAAATGAAATATTTTGTATCTTGAAGAAAAAAAATCAATTTTCTTAAGAAATTTTACAAACTGAAATAAAAAGGTAATCATTTTATTAAGCAAGGATAATTTAGATAAACAATCAATAGTAACATAGCTGAACTGAAAATATTATACTTTGTTTAAACCATTTAGTACAAGTTATAAATTGTACAAGTTGTACTTGAACATAACATATAAAGTAGAGTGAATTAGCAGTGCCAGCCTTCCAAGCAGTATTACATATACTGCTTACATATATTTCAAACTCCAATTAAGTTTGAGATTGAGATTAAGCTCATAAATATTTAATTTCATTTTAGCCAATCAAATTCCATCATGCATTGCATTATGGAATTTGATTGGCTAAAATATTTCTCAGCTCAATCTCAGACTCAAACTTAAGTTTGAGCATATACTTACGTAGGATTTTACATGAGAATACCAAATTTGAGTTTATACTTACGTATGGTTGAGTTTGAGTTTGAGACTGAGTATAAGTTTGAGTTTGAGACTGAGAATAAGATTTTTTGTGAATACCAGCCCAGAGGATCTAGAGCTGATTAGGTTCTGGAGATTATCTGGCATGCAGTGCTTTTAAGGCTTTTTGGTCTTATATTTCATAATTAGAAAAGGGGCATTATAGTTGCATTTTTCTGTATGTTCTATGCAATTGAAACTGTTCCTTCATTATAGGTGACAAATGCTTTCTGTCCTTAAAAGAAATTCTGACATCATGAGTGAATAAAATCTGTAAGTTTACCCCCTTCTTCAACTGCATGCACCTTCTTACTCTGACAGCATCTCATGGGTTCTGTATTCTTCTTACTAGTGGGTGGATGATTAGATGTGTACTTGAATAATCATCAATGATAGTGTACAGTCACAGTCAGTCAGCGATATTTTCTAATAATCAATTATTCAGCTTAAGTCTTGTCTTTCTCACTGTATTTGTCCTGGTTAACTTTGAACATTCCTAAATACAGGGTAAATTACCATGAAAGAAGACTCTGCCCCATTCGCGTTACAGGCGGTACGTCCCACAGTTATAGGCTTAATTTAAATTTTGGCTAAATTTTGATCTGTCAGTCAAGAAGGTTCAAATAAATTTTTGGCTCAGATAAGATTGAATCTGTTGTGCTTGATCAATAAATTCAGCTTACCTTTGTGAATACCAATTTAAACAAAAAATCAGCTAAGCCATTTTCTGTGAACTTTAATCTGATCTTTGTTAATATGGTCCCTAACCAGGTACTAACGTCTACTAATAGGGAGTCCCACTTAACAAAGTTGCATATTAAAAGGGCTTTGACTGTATTTTCAGATAAACATGTGAAGGACTGGACAGAAGATGATGTAATATCATGGCTTAGTGAGTTATCAATTCCTCCAGAGGTAATTGATGATATGCGACGGCTTAGACATAATGGTGTCTCCTTACTCATTTTAAATCGGAGAAATTTTGAGCCATTGCAAAGGCATATCCCACAGGGACCACTTCTAATCATCCAAGATAATTTTGAGCAGTTGCTGCAGAAATTGGAAGATGGAAATCAATCAGAGCCTGTGAATGAAGGAGCTGCTGATGCAGCAAATGAAAAGATCGCAACCAATCAGTTTGAGAAAAATTCACAGTATCAAAAGGTTTCTGGGATTACCTATCGACTTTTGATAGCTAATTGTGAAACCAGTGAAGAGAGGCAACAGTTTGCAAAAGACCTGATGAGACATATCAGTGCATGTTTAAATGAAGGGACAATGTCAAAGATAGTCAATGGTGTCAATGATGCTGGAATTGTTCAGGGCTTTTGTATTGGCAACCCAGAAGATGATCTTGAAGAATTTTGTGCAAGACAGTTGAAAATGGCGTTTTGTGACCAGCAAGACATTGTCCAGCCATGTGTGACCTTCTCCAAAGTCTTTCCTGTGACATTTGGTGGGCAGTTGGCAGATGCTCACATCTTTGAAGTTACAGTCAGCCCATCGGATGAACTGTGTGCAAATATGATGTTTAAAGTGAAGCTGTCAACGTCCACTGGTAAGAAGAAGAAGAAGAAAATTGCCTACAGGTATGAAGGCAGAGAGTTGAGAATCATGAAGGAAAAAGGGGAGGCTAGAAGCTCAAGAGATGCAGCTAACACATCAAGGAAGAACTCAGAAAAAAAAGCGGTAGAAGATATGACAAAAATTTCCAAACAAATGACCAGTACAGATGCTGATTTGAGTGCAGGTATGATGCAAATATCCGAACAACAAAAGCTTAGAAATTTGATGATAGCGGAGAATGACAACAACGCAGGTGATCTGTATCCAATATTGCTGGTCAATGCTCCAAAAGCAACCAAAGATGCCAATGCAAAGGAAGACCAGGAAAATATGGCATTGATTGGTGAAATACCATGGAAAGCCGTGTTTGATTTTGACTCCAGTGCCATCCTCTACAAAAATTCAGAAGAGAAAAAGCAGTATCGCATCACAATTGTTCCCGATGTCGACTGGTTCAGTCCCAAATCTAAAAGGAATATTGCGGATGGTTCAAAGCTGATCAGTCTGCAAAAGGATGTGGAAAAGTCACTCCAAGATCACCTGCAGAATGAGTACCATGGTCCACAGTGGATCTTTGGAAATGGCTTCAACTCCTTAGCTGAGAAACAGGTAGATGCTGTGTCCTGGAAAAGAGCCAAAGAAGCGGGTTTTAAGGAAGCACTCAAACTCTACGATGATCTCATCCCAAATGAGAGAGCAGTCATAGTTGTGATGCTGCTTTCAGAAGACACCGAAATCATCTTGGAAACCCTGACTGAAGTAACGTCAGTTTTTCAAGACAAGTGGATTGTGGTCGGTGACAGGAAGAACTATGAAGGAACCATGCAGGAGCTGAAGAGGCGCAACTGCATCAGTGAAAGAGATATAGAGGATCGCTGTATAGCTGGACTTTCTTTATCAGAAATTCACCGCGTATTCCAAGATGTCTTCAAGTTCAAATACAACAGTGACTGTGAACTCCCTATCAATATTGATGGCAAGATTACAGCAAAGAAAATGGATCAGAAGAAATTGTGCCAGTTAAAAGACATTGAATTGTTGAGTATCAACAAAGGTGAAGAGCTTTTCCTGGAAAACAGTGAAGCCAACCAACAGCTAATTGAACAGGAAGAACTGAAGTACTACAATGGGTGTGAAGTATCCTGGCTTAATTTCCGAGCAAAAGATCATGTTTTTGAGCGTAAACTGGTCAGGAAATTGCAAGAAAGGATAGAAAAAGCAACAAAGCCAGATATAGTGGAAGAAAATCCACTGGGTAGAGTAACGTTCCATCATCTGCCGGGGGCTGGAGGCACAACAGTGGCACAGCACACTCTGTGGAAGTTGCGGCAGCAATACAGGTGTGCAATTCTAAAGCATATCACGGAAGACACTGCGGAGCAAATAAGGAAGCTTTGGGAAGATGGATATGAGAATTCTCACAACCAACCGGACCCAGTTGTGGTATTGGCAGACAATGTGGAAGAAGATTCCTTGACAGGTTTACTTATACAGCTGGAAGACAAAGCTAAACAACTGGTCCGGAGAGTGAAATCCGAGGAAGCCACCACAGCTGTGTTTGTTTTCCTCATCTGCATGCGGAAGACAAAACTGCCACCAACCAGCTTTCGCCTGGGGTATACCTTGAGTGAAGAGGAACTGCTTTGGTGGAGACACAAATATCAAGCCCTGGAGGACAGAGCCAAAAGTGGAACCACTCCAGATCATTTGAAAATCAGACCTGATTCCTTGATTTCCTTCAACATCATGAAATCAGGTTTTGACAAAGAAGTCATTAAAAAAATGGCAGATATGTTTGTGAAAAACATCACTTTGCCTAAAGAGAGAGAGTTGCTCAAATATGTGGCACTGTTGAATGCCTTTGACCTTCGCTTTGACGAAATCCCTGCTGCAGTTTTTGACACCTTCATGGCTGACTTTGAAAAGGAGAAAACCCCAGATGTGCACAGTAAACAAACCAACACAGTTTTCTACCAGTCAGCTGGACCAACTGGATTTATTCAACAGAGAAGGGGAATGTCAATGTGGGTAAATCACCTGAGCTCTGAATTCAAAGTGCTGATGAATGATCCCACACCATACCAGCAGAAGAAAGTGACAAACCTGAGATTGGTTCACCCCAGTTTGTCCAAACATGTACTCAATGTGCTGCAAGACAAAGATGGGGACAGGAAAACAATTGCAGATATGATGAAGCAGTTTCTAGACTGCAAGGTCCTTTTCAATGTCAGGGGAGTAGCCAGAAACAAGATTCTGGATAAAATGGTAGATCTAGTTACCAAAAGAGAACAAGATCCTTGGAAAAAATCTCCGACCAAATTTTCACCGTTACTCCAGCATATTATCAGCAAAGAACATTTTGCAGATGCACTTGAGATTGCAGAAAAAGTTTTTGAATTGTCTAATGTTGCTTTTGTGGCTCAACTTATTGCCCGATTATACATCGAGTACAAGAACTGGACTCGGGCAGAGATATATGCAGATAAAGCAGTGGCAGTTTTACAAAATAATTCAGCCTTATGGGACACCTTTGGAAGAGTTTACAAAGGTCATCTACTTGAAATGGTCAACCGTCGTAAACTGAAGCAAGATGACATGTTTAAAGGGATCAAGTTTGCTGCAGAAGGCATCAAGTGTTTCCAGAAGTCACAGAAACTCAGTAAAAAAGAAACGTATGGTTATGGGAACAATGCAGGATACCAAGGAGAGGTTGAAATGGGAGCACTGCTAATCCATTACCTGACAATGTTTCAAGTCTTTAAAAACCGCTCTGTCTTGGCAGACACACTGAACAGGAGGAGTTCTTTTCCAAAAGAAGTTGAAATAATGTGTAAAGAAAACAGTGACTACGGAAAGGCAATGGGTACTTTGAGAGAAATAAACAGCAACCTTGATCTTGCTGTTGCATCTTTTGAAGAAGAGCTGTTGCACTTGAAGGATAGAAAGGTGATACCTCAGTCACGTGCAAAAGAAAATGAAAACAATGTCAAGAAAATGCAAGAGGTCAAAGCAAATATTTATTCTTACAGGGGGACTGCTGAAACCCTTACAGATGCTGTGGATGAGGAAAGTTGTCACATGAGGAGGGCTTACATGAGGCATCTCGGTGCAAATTCATTCACCAGTGTCCTTGAGCTTGCAGATGAACCAGCTGGATTGCAAAAGCTTTCCCATATCCGGCAAATGTGTTGCACTAACTTATCAAGTGGACTGGCCACTCCAGAAGATTATACAGTCATGCTTGAAACTTCACTGGCTTTGTTACAGCACAATCATACTAATGGTATCCTGTACAAGGACCTGGTGATGTGGAGCAGGGAACTTTACAAAAGGCGAGAAATACTGAATGAAAAGAAGATCAACCTGGAGCCTCATTTATTTTATGCAATGCTTAACTGGCCCAGAAAAAACAACACATGTTCAACAATGTCTGAGACGGAACTGGGAGGTGTTCTGAAAAGCTGGAGACACGACTTCTATGAAAAGTATCCCAGACAGAAGAAGTCAAACAGAAGCATTTACAAGAAAGAGATCACAACTGTTTTCTTTCTGGCCAAAGGACAAGGTGTGAATTCAGTTGTAACTTACAAAATTTTGAAGTCCAAGGTTAAAACCAAGGGGGATGAGTTTTGGAAGCATTCATATGTGAAGCAAAAATTGCAGAGGTTCACTGGAAAGGCCATGGAAGATGATATCAAAGTTTGGTTGGAAGATTCTCAAGGGAACAAACATATGGTGGATATACCAACGTCTCTCCCCATTGAGAAATCGATGAATTATAGAGACGTTTATTTCGCCATAGGCTTCACTTGGAATGGTCCCAAGGCATACGACGTCACAGAGGATGAACCCTCGGCAGAAGAGAGTGAAACAGATGCAGAAGCAGAGCTGGAGGAAGCATCAAACCAGCCTAAACCTAGGTCAAGCATGATCATTTTGAATGATCTGCAAGCGAAAATAGATGAGGTCAATGCCGAGATGGAAGCATTAGGAAAAACAACCCTAACAAATGAAGAGGTAAGTGAATGAATGTATTTTTTTAACGTATAATCTGTATAAAATTTCACTTATATCCTAACATATATGCCAATGTGAGCACAGCCTGACTTCTACCTGCAATAGATGTTTCAGTCAAAAAACTGAAAGTTGGAAAAGTTGAAACCCAAGAAATTTTTCAATAGGAAAACTTGGATGTAAAAATTTTAAAAAACCCTTAAAATTTGATCTAATATATGTTGTTGTCAAGTAATATTCATACACAGAATATCAGGCATGTAATTATGTCCACCCCACTGGCTTTTTCCGCCGTCCGCCGTCCCACTTGGTTTCCAGACATTTTAGGCAACAGTTCTTATCCTATCTTTACCAAATTTGGCATGCAGGTTTATTGGGTTAATAGCTTGTATGGGATTGCTTTTGGTGATGATAGCTCTATAGCTAACTGAGTAATAGCTACTTTGCTACTTTTGAGTAGCTCTTTGGTTTCCAGACATTTTAAGGAATGCTATTAAGCCTAGCTTTCTGAAATTTGGTATGGAGGTTCATTGGGTTAATAGCTTGTATGGGATTGCTTTTGGGGGAATTGCTTCATAGATGAGTGAGTAATTAATTAAATAAATGAGTAATTGGCTATTTTGAATACTGAAAAAGGCAAATGTGCTCATATCTCCTAAACCGTGCGAGATAGAGCGATTTCGTCGAAATTTTCAACCCACAGGGTATCTAAGGAATATACTCTTTGCAATTTTCAAAAAATTTTCCCCTCCCCAAAAATGGCAGCCATTTTGAATTTTAGAATTTTTGCCAAAAATGGCAAAGCACGAATTTGCTTCTATCTCCTTAACCGTGCGAGATAGAGCGATTACGTCGAAATTTTCAACCCACAGGGTATCTAAGGAATGTACTCTTTGCAATTTTCAAAAAATTTTCCCCTCCCCAAAAATGGCGGCCATTTTGAATTTTTGAATTTTTGCCAAAAATGGCAAAACACAAATTTGCTTCTATCTCCTTAATTGTGCGAGATTGAGCGATTTCGTCAAAATTTTCGACCCAAAGGGTATCGGAGGAATGTAATCTTTACAATTTTCAAAAATTTTCCCCTCCCCAAAAATGGCGGCCATTTTGAATTTTCGAATTTTTGCCAAAAGTGGCAAAACACAAATTTCCTTCTATCTCCTTAACCGTGCGAGATAGAGCGATTTCGTCAAAATTTTCGACCCACAGGGTATCTGAGCATTGTACTCTTGGTAATTTTTAAAAAATTTTCCCCTCCCCAAAAATGGCGGCCATTTTGAATTTTAGAATTTTTGCCAAAAATGGCAAAACATGAATTTGCTTCTATCTCCATATCCATGCGAGATAGAGCGATTTCGTCGAACTTTTCAACCCACAGGGTATTTAGGAATGTACTCTTTGCAATTTTCAAAAAATTTTCCCCTCCCCAAAAATGGCGGCCATTTTGATTTTTCAAATTTTTGCCAAAAATGGCAAAACACAAAATTGCTTCTATCTCCTTAACCGTGCGAGATAGAGCGATTTCGTCGAAATTTTCAACCCAAAGGGTATCTAAGGAATGTACTCTTTGCAATTTTCAAAAAATTTTCCCCTCCCCAAAAATGGCGGCCATTTTGATTTTTCGAATTTTTGCCAAAAATGGCAAAACACAAAATTGCTTCTATCTCCTTAACCGTGCGAGATTGAGCGATTTCGTCGAAATTTTCAACCCAGAGGGTATCTAAGGAATGTACTCTTTGCAATTTTCAAAAAATTTTCCCCTCCCCAAAAATGGCGGCCATTTTGATTTTTCGAATTTTTGCCAAAAATGGCAAAACACAAAATTGCTTCTATCTCCTTAACCGTGCGAGATTGAGCGATTTCGTCGAAATTTTCAACCCAAAGGGTATCTAAGGAATGTTCTCTTTGCAATTTTCAAAAAATTTTCCCCTCCCCAAAAATGGCGGCCATTTTGATTTTTCGAATTTTTGCCAAAAATGGCAAAATACAAAATTGCTTCTATCTCCTTAACCGTGTGAGATAGAGCGATTTCGTCGAAATTTTCAACCCACAGGGTATCTAAGAAATGTACTCTTTCCAATTTTCAAAACATTTTCCCCTCCCCAAAAATGGCGGCCATTTTGATTTTTCGAATTTTTGCCAAAAATGGCAAAACACAATATTGCTTCTATCTCCTTAACCGTGCAAAATAGAGTTATTTCGTCGAAATTTTCGACCCACAGGATATCTAAGAAATGTACTCTTTGCAATTTTCAAAAAATTTTCCCCTCCCCACATATGGCGGCCATTTTGAATTTTCGAATTTTTGCCCAAAATGGAAAAACACAAATTTGCCTTAACCGTGCAAAATAGAGTTATTTCGATGAAATTTTCGACCCATAGGGTATCTAAGAAATGTACTCTTCGCAATTTTCAAAAAATTTTCCTTTTCCCAAAAATGGCGGCCATTTTGAATTTTCAAATTTTTGCAAAAAATAGAAAAACACAAAATTGCTTCTATCTCCTTAACCGTGCGAGATAGAGCGATTTCGTCGAAATTTTCAACCCACAGGGTATCGAAGGAATGTACTCTGCAATTTTCAAAAAATTTTCCCCTCACCAAAAATGGCGGCCATTTTGATTTTTCGAATTTTTGCCAAAAATGGCAAAACACAAAATTGCTTCTATCTCCTTAACCGTGCGAGATTGAGCGATTTCGTCAAAATTTTCGACCCAGAGGGTATCGAAGGAATGTAGTCTTTACAATTTTCAAAAAATTTTCCTTTTCCCAAAAATGGTGGCCATTTTGAATTTTCAAATTTTTGCCAAAAATAGAAAAACAGGAATTTGCTTCTATCTTCTTAACCGTGCAAAATAGAGTGATTTCGTCGAATTTTCGACCCAACCAATGCAAAAAGGCATGAAGCTGAAATAATTTACATCTACACTAACAAATATTTAAGCATCATTGATATATTTTACAAATGAAACAGGGTCTTGTAAGACTACTTTACAATTTTTGCAAAAGGTTCATGGGTGGACATTACACATGATAATGTGTGTTCTTCTATGCTATCCTGTTTCTATTCGCACCTACTATCAACAGGGCGTCCTATTTCTAGTTTAACTTATTTTTTCAGGAGAAAAAGAAATCTGAGTTACACAAAAAATTGGAGAGGCTAGCATCACTGAAATTTGAAGGGATACAACAGTGGGGCGAGTTCTGGTATGTAAAAGTTGATGTTTAAGGCATCGTGTGGAAACAATGTGCATCAAAGAAGTAAAATGGCTGTCAGGAGCTACAGAATTATGGACACATGAACATTTTGAAAATGTGTAATATTGAAGAATTTTAGTATTTGCCGTTTGACAGTGCAGTATGTAATGCTCTTCACCAGACCAATTTTTAGTACAAAATTAGAAATGTGTGAAGTCACATTCTTTGTCGCTATCTAGGTCACCTCACTGTTTAAGGTACCCTTGTATGTATATATGTATACACTTATTTTTCTTGAGTTGGCGAGGGTGGTGCCACCACCCAAGAAAGCACTTAGTTCCACATGGTGAGCTTGTAGCTTATAAAAGCTAAATTTAAGTAGTTCAAATTTTCCATTTTGTCAAACTTAAGAAGTGAGTCATTTTTACATTACAAGAGTATAATAATGGTAAAAAGGTGTAATTTATTCTTAATTTTATCAGCTTTATTTTCCTCTTTCAGATTTCCAGAGTGAATAGAAGTTGGACAGGAATTATTCTTCCGAAGACATCTCGGCCAAGACAGAAAAGAAATTGTACATTTGTACATTAAACTTATATTTATCTTTTGAATGGTGTATGAGTGTCAGATTGAAAAGAAAAATCTAAAACTTGCAACATATCTGATATTCGCCGCATAATGTGGAAATACCAATAAAATAAATGAAATGAGGTGAGATTCGTTGAATGTTTAGTAAATGAAGGCTTTTTGAACTGAAAAATACCATGTACAAGACAAAACATAAGAGTCCACAGAAGAAAAAAAATAGCACAGACTGGAGTGTCCCGACTGAGCACTATGTCAGCTGACATTTTAAGTTACAAGTTGAGGCCATACCAGGACATGGTTATCACATATAATGTCATATAATAAGCTATTGTTTTTCTTGAGAAGCCTTACAATTTACTGTTTTGGGAACATTAATCTGTACTTTTACACATAAAACAAGCACAAGTAACTTTTTTGTGCTGACATTGTGCCACTTTATGTCGAGGAGGCCAGTTGTTGTTTTGCATTTTTTGGAAAATGTGACTATGTATTTCTTTGTGTTGATTATTTAAGTTTGGAGCCTTTATTGTTGTTGTTTTTTTTTAAATCTCTGATATGCATGGTGTTCTGTCAATAATCTTTAATTTGCTGAATGCTTGTTGTGTGTTTTCTTTTTTTTTTCAATGGAATGGATTGATAGTAAAGTAGGAAATACACATAACCATATATGGTTGAGTTTTTGTTTTTTCTGTTAAAGCAAGCACATTTTGTATTTGATTCGTGACTGTGATGAGTCTTGATCAAAAAGGAAAAACATAAAAATAACATGAGTGATGTTGAGTCACTGTTAAATATGCTGATAAATTAATAAACAAATAATATAAAAATATAAATACCCATTTGAGATAAAGATTAGCTGAGCCATTTTCCATAAACTCTAATCTGATTTGTGGCTCACCTTGATATCCTCCTTTCTGAATATTGCCCCTGATTAGAAAAATTGCCCTTGAAGAAAGAATACATATACATACAGTTCCTTGGAGAACCCTTTCCACTTGCATTTACCCCATTATCAAAAATTTGTGGTTAAATATTCGTATATATGAGAGAAATGTGACAGCGATAAGTCTTTTGCACCTCTACTCAGACATAACTAGCCATAATCTTGACTTAGTTGCTTTATGGAATCCATTTGTTATAAAACCACAAACGGCTTAACTTTAAGTCAAAGTAGGGTCATTTTGGTCCTTGAAATTCCATGTCATTTGGTTTGACTTCAAATTTGTTTGCCAAAATGAAGTCCAATTTCCAATCGTATACTTCTTCAGAATTTAGACACATAAATTTTAAGGTATATATGGACAATGCCACGAACACTTATTTTGTGACCTTGACCTTCAATTTCAAAGTCACTGGTGGCCCCTTAAAGGTCAGATTTTGGCCATTTTTTCACTTTTTGGCCCAGTTCTCATATACAGAAAGTTATATCGTCCTATGGTTGGTATATATAGTACCTATAGATGTCCTCTGTAAGCATGCAGAAACTTGATCTTGAAGCTCTTCATTGAAGGTCATCCACAGACTGCCAAAGTACCTCACCGGGGCCATTTTTGGCCTTTTTGGAGATATTTTCACACTTAATGCTGACTATATTGCAAGGAAACTATTAAAAATGGCTTTGGAGGTTGAGTACATGATGGAGTACCAGCATCCAGTTTGTTGACATTGGCTATTGTTTTCAAGGTCACCTTAGGCCTGCCAAAATGACTCAAAATGGTACCTTTTACTGCATATATATGCCTGTATGTTCCACCAAATTTTCAGGGGTGTTTTACCACAAGAGGATCTAGGGCTGATTAGGTTTTGGGGTGTATTTGGTAACAACTGTTGTCATGGCAACACTTTAAGATTTTCAAGTCATAAAGATTGTGGGTATTCCACAGACAAAACCCATTCACAGATTTTTACCAAATTTTCAGGGAATGTTTACCTTAAGAGGATCTAGAGTTGATAAGGTTTTGGTGGGTATCCGGCTACCACTGAAGCCATGGCAACACTTTTAAGATTTTCAAGTCTTAAAGTTTGTGGGTGTTCCACAGACTAAACCCCTGGACAGATTTTCACCAAACTTTCTAGAGCATCTAGAGCTGATTAGGTTTTGGGGTGTATCCAGTAACAACTGTTGCCTTGGTAACGCTTTTAATATTTTGGGGTCTTAAGTTGTGTGTTCCACAGCCTAAACCCCTGCACGGATTTTCACCGGATTTTCAGGACATGTTTACCCCAAGAGGATCTAGAGCTGATTAGGTTTTGGGGGGTACCCAGCAGCAATTGTTGTCATGGCAGCACTTTTAAAATTTTCGGGTCTTAAAGTTTGTTCTAAAATCGTATATGTTTTCTGTTACCTAAAATATTTCTTCTAGCTTCATCAGATTTGCACAAAATGTAAATGGATAGGAAAGCTTGCCCAAGAGTAATTGTGTCCTTGTTTTGGAAACAAAATGGCCACCACATCACATCTTAAATGCCGAATAGGAGGGTCATCATATCAAAAAGGCCTTATATCTCCCTTATAAGTGTTTTTTTGGCTTCAAAATATGAAAACTACTTGTAAGAAATCATGGCCTGTGAATCTTTTGTAGAACATCTTGTGGGTTCTCTATACTTCTTACAACAGAAGTTGTTCCTAAGATTTTCCTAAGTCTCAATGTTGTTGGCCATTTAGCTGTACCTGCAGGCTGGGGTTCTTGCCTGCCAAGGCTGGCTGTTTTTAACCATGACCAAAATGAGTAAATGATATTTTTCTTCATAACTGTTAGAGTTACAATAATTTTGTCAAATATGTTGTTTAGCTACTTTTTGATGTACAGTGTCATGGCAAATTTCCATAACTGTTGGTCCATAGCTGACTGAGTAATAGCTACCTTGACAGTTCACCATTGAGTAAATCAGTTATATCTTTAAACCTTTTAAATTTAGAGGTTTTTTTGTCAAATATGTTGTTTGTGTACTTTTAAATGTACTCTGTCATGGCAAATTTTCAGAGCTGTAGGTCCATAGCTAACTGAGTAATAGCAACTTTGACAGTTCACCATTGCGTAAATCACTTACAGCTGGAAATCTGTTGCACCTATCCTAACCAAGGTTTCAAGATATCTTCCCCTCTATGAAATCTTGCCTGGCTGATATTTGGTCCAGTTTCTTCAATTTGGTTGGTTGCTATGGCAACAAATTTGAAAATCTGAGGTGACCAAACTTAAAGAAGCCTATATCTGAATTATTATTGGTCGTAGAGGTTTTGGATGTGAACCTAGGAAATCATGTGCCCCGAATCTTTTGCTGGTTTCAGATTTGACCTTGGACCGGCCTCCTTCAAGATCAGATGTGGTTCTTCATACCTATAATGGCCTATATCTCCCTTGTTATTGGTTGTAGAGGTTTTGCATGTGAAGACAACCTATGGGAAATCATGTGCCCCAAATTTTTTGTTGGGCTCAGATTTGACCTTTGATACCTCCTTCAGGGTTGAATGTGGTCCTTGATACCTCTACTGGGCTATATCTCCCTTATTACTGGTCGTAGAGGTTTTGGATGTGAAGACGAATCTTTTGGTGGGGTCACATTTGACGTAATATTCTGTATGTCACGCTTCAACCATGTCCTGTCCAGGGATACACTTTGTCGAGACCTCTAGTTTGGCCTTTGACATATATAGTTATTTTGCTTGTAGATTGATTTGCAAATGTATTTTATACACCTGTGTGAATTGTGATGGTTACAAATACGATGCTTAGATTCATTACAGCCTCTGAACTCTAGAATATTTAAATTATTAATATTAATTACATTATGTTATTTAAGTTTTATAGCAGTATTTTAGGTCATCTGTACTTGAAAAGTAATTGAAAATTATATTAATGTACTTGTATGTTTAACACAAGTACAAGTACTTTGATGTTTCAGTATGTAAGTACAGGTATAGCAAAAAAAACAGGTATAGCAAAAAAAAAACAGGTACTCGTACTCATCCCAGGCCCGTTACAGATTGAGTCACAAATACCAAATATCATTCTTTTTAATTGACTGCTCTACTGCACTAAGAATATTTTAATCAGATTAGATCAACCAGACATTTCTCAGAGTCTGGTTCACTCCAACCTTATATTTACAGTCACTGTTAGTATTTTGCCGGACTGTGTGTTAAACTCAACTCTGATCAAGCATTTGCCATACCTTGCGCATGTGTTTTCATATTAATCTTCATTTCATTCATTATAAAAGGTTTCATATCCTCAGACATTGCCAATATGCAACGCTTCTACATCATTGATCTGAAATGTACAACTAGGATACCAGTTGGTCATACATTACACCAAAGGTATTCAAAAGGGTTTTTATATTGCTAAATAGGAGGGTAAGTTTGGCAGTCTTATCTTTAAAGTTAGAAATGAAATAATAAAGCTGCAATCTGTCTGTCATTCAATTTATTGTTGCTGACATACCTTTTTCCATGCAGAATGACATAAATGAATATGAATGTCATTCTGCTCTGGGGGATACTGACCATAATTCCAGACGTAAAATAAAAATTTACTTTTGTTCTATTATAAAGCCACAGACTTACTCTTTTAAAATTCACATGAAACTATACAAGCCCAGAGATGACGTGCAATTGTATCCTCTGATGTGGGACTTGTTTCAAACCAACGGTAGTTATATGAAAGAAAAAAGCACATTTACAGATAACATCAACAAATTTTATACACGTGTTTATAATGTGTCACATCTGCTTCTGTGGCCTAGAGGGTAACACACTGGTTTAGAACACAGAGGATGTGGGTTCTAACCCAGATACAGCAACTAAATACTGGCCCGGGTGATCACTTAAAATGGCGGCCCTCTTTCATTGGGTCCCCATCCTTGTTGGCAGGCTAAAGAATCTTGGGGACATTGATAAATGGTCATCCTTTAGATTCTGTCCTTTGGTCAGGTGAGTGTCAGTCACTTGGCTGTACTAGCTTTGGCCAGTGCAGTTAGATTACTCAAATAGTAATTTGAGTACTGTAGTATAGAGAGACATTCTGCTGAGCATAAATATACCAAAGACAAAACAAAAAAATAAAAGCAACAGACATTTAACTTTTGCTTCCGAGTAGAAAACCTGGACAACGTAAGATACCCGGGAGCCTTACACCTCGGTCAAATCTTTATAAACTGCGGTCACCAGGTGCAAGTGAATGGACACGTGTTGTCTTGATTGTGGACCGTTATGGTATGGTCCACTTCATGTTTTCAGCATGATTCAATGGGATTTGCATTTGAGTAGGACTCATTCCATGCAACACCAAGCCTGATCTGCATTTGCAAGCGCTTTTTAAAAAATGTTTGACATAGCCGTTATGTCCTCCCTCAGGGCCACAGTGGCACAGTGATAACACACTTACCTCCCACCTCTGACGTCGGTGGTTCAAACCCCGGACCTTATGTGGTAAAAAGTTGGTAGTTGCTTGCCGATGGTCGGCAGTTTACAGTACAGAACCTTGACCAACTGTATGTGCTGGTTTCCTCTGCCCACAAAACTACTCGTCGTGATATGACCTGTACAGGGCTAAAGGTGACGGCTAAAACCCAAATAAATAAATAAATTAAAGTCCGTTCAGGACCCTCACTAAAATGTGTTTACACTGAATTGCATGAAGGGGGGTGGATGGAGGGATGGATATAATATGACGGCTTATTCTTACCATGTTTTCAGAGCCAGAAAGATGAGGTTTGTTAAAATCAAATATGTACAGCAAAGACCACACAGAAAGGTGTGACCAATACATTAATCGCCATCCCTGACACATTGGTGGGGGTTGGGGGGGTTAGAGGTGTGTAAATGTCATGGTGTGACCTTGGTGTAATCTTTGACCTCGGGTTTTACCAAAATGTTTCTACTGCCATATTTGAGACGTATTTCTCTCACAAAGATATAAAGATCGCAGCAACTGATTATTGTATATACTTATTTTTAACCTGATTGTGCTATCTCCATTGATGGCTATATTTTAGTTAATAAATTTTGCAGCTTCATAGCTTTTATGTGACATCTTAATGCCGTCAATTTGCTGTTGAATTGTCTTGTTTTGATATTTTTGTCTTTTTCTTACATTTTGTTACGAATCTGAAGTATATGCTGAAGATACTACAGAACCTACTCAAGTGTCAACCCTGTTACTTTTTAATGATATATTACCCATATTTTAAATCTCTTTCTTATCAATAACACATTTTTGGTACCGACCAGTCCCTACTTTGACAGCCGTTCAAGCTGAAATGATTAGCATAATTTGGAAGCCCGGTAACTGTTTGCCATTAATTGTCAACTAACCAGTTAACAGTTTGCATTGTACAATATCTTTAGGGGCCACGGTGGCAGAGTGGTAACACTCTCGCCTCCCACCTCTGAGGCCGGGGTTCAGTTCCCAGCACGGCCTCAAGTGGGAAAGCTGGTAGTTGCTGGCCGTTGGTCAGGGCAGTTTACAGTACAGAACCCTGACGAACTGTATGTACTGGTTTCCTCCACCCTTCCAACTACCCGTCGTGATATGACCTGTACAGTGTTGAAAACGACGTAAAACGCCAAATAAATAAATAAATATCAATAACTAAGTCACCCATCTTTTAAACCTGTTTCTTTAATCAGTGCTTCATCATCCTTGTTTTAAACCTGATTATATCAATGGTACATTTTTAATGTTTCAATTTGTTACTTTTATCAATTCATTAAATCTGTTAATTTATCATTGCTATATTATCCATGTTTATAACATCGGTTGCTTTAATCAATGCTGAATTGTCAATGTCTCAAAACTGTTCTATCAATTCTATGTTATACATATGTTAAATATGCTATTTATTTTATTTTAGTGACATTTTTTAACTATGTTGAACTATGTTCCTTGTGACCTTGTTACTTTAAAGTAGAATAACATGCAGAAGTTGCCTCCAATTCCAGATTTTGATGGTCTCTGATTCAACTGTATACATTAGAATTTCTTAATTAAAACATTATATATGTAGATGTTACAGATGATGAAGATTTATGTCCTTTCGGCATAAGTTTCAGCAACTCTAACAGTCTGTAAAGCACAAATGTTAATTGGTAGCGACATTCACAAAATTGATCAACACAAGGTGAGCCCGTATATCTGCAACCAATGGATGTTGTGAAGATAGTATTCAAATTTCAGAGTTTTAAATTTCAGTCAGATCTATTTCAGATGTAAAATTGTGTTTTCTTTCAGGAAAGTGGTTAAGTCTGATGCGAGGGTCTTCCCGAAGGTACACAACAAAAGAACGAGCTGAACAAACAGGTGAATATTAATTAATATCCCCTTGAAACACAGCTAGTCTGCATTTGGGTGAGTGCTTGCATGTGTCACATTTTCATCTTTGCACAATTACTCCGAACCTAAATTGTGGATTTCATAATATATTTTGTTTATGGGTGTACTAATGCCCCAGAAAGGTGTCCAACTCATTGAAAACTTATAAATACAAAGATAATTTAATTATAGTGACATTAAGCATTGCTCAGGGAATGTATTCATAAAGATTCTTCTTAGAATTAGTCTTATTCTTAGAATTTCTTACACTCAAGTCTTAGAAGTTTTGTTAGAATTACACTTAGTCTAAGAAAAATTCTAACCTGTGCACACATTTCTTTTTGCTTCTGTTCTAAAAATTATTCTTTATCTAAGAATTGTTTTGTGAATAGGTTTTGTTCTAAAAAATAAGAAAATAGACTTGAGTGTAAGAAAAATTCTCAGAATCTTTGTGAATACAGGCCTGAAAGTGAAGTTTGACACTGTCATGTTTTAATACTTAAATTTCATAGCTGAATCATATATTCATATCGTAAGTTCTGTTACATTTGATTAAACATAAAGTTTGCTGGTCCTTGAGGTTTTAAGTGGCAAGTTGCGAACATCACCGGGCGACAAACTTCATGGGCTGAGCAGTCATGGAGAATTAATTAAATGCCCGAGGTTTAACTTTGGCCCTTGATCATTGAAAATATTCTTATCTGCTACTAAAGACATGCTATTATTTCTCAGTTCACCCTCACTCGTCACAAGTTTATATCCGCCGACTTCCATGGCTTGCCGACAGTCTTCCTGTATCATCCTCACCAGTTCAAAAGACATGGTTTGTCTCCAGGATACAACAACCGATTTCGAGTCCCTTTCGGTGTCAAAAGGACTTTGCTTTTCTGCCTTTGAAGATGTTGTGTTGATTAGCCACCTCTTCATCGAGTCGGTCACATTAAAGCCAGTGAAGGAATACATCTCGGCTGTCTTCTCAAGTGGCTCATAAGCCAGGTCTTCGAACCGAACAAAGTGTAATTTGTCCAACAGTTCTTGCCTATTTTTTCGAATGAAGTTGATGTTGTGGTAAGTTCCTTGGCAATAATTTTGTATCCACGATCTTCTATCATACTTGTAATAGTTTTCCATGGTCAGCCCATGTGTCCTTTCCTCCAAAAACTCTAACTGCGAAGCAAACATGGCCCTTGGGTCCCGAATGAGGTAGACCACTTTCCGACAGCCTTTGGAGAGAAACTCGACCGTGCTGTTTACGTACAGTATCCGTATTATCTTGGCCACTACATGTTGTTTACTACGACACATCCTTTCAGCATTTTCCATTGAATTTAAACCCTGGAATGTAGTGTTTGTCCACTGGTGTCGAAGCTCCTCTTGCTCTGGGAAGTGCAATCTTGATTTCTCCTCAAGATATTGCAGATCGCAGCCGAGTATCCGTTCCAGGTTGGCGGACACGTTTTGTTCTATCAGAATGCTCTTTACAGAAGAGTTTGTTGCAAGGTCAAAGAACTTTAAGGGTTCGAACATGTAGAAGACATCGGGATTGTAACTGAGAATCTTCCCGACAAAACTGCTTCCCGATCGCCAGGCGCTGACCAGCAGAACTTTAATGCCACCTGAGGTGCATTGTGGGATAGGCTGGCTGCGTTGTGTTGGCAATGTAATGACCGCTGTGCCAGTCAGGTGGGATACATCGTCGGCATAGTCCTCTACAGTTACCTGGCGAGACTTTGCTGGATATGCCAGTGTTGCCTTTTGCCGAAATAGTACATGAGCAATATTCAAAATACCAAGACAGACAAACACACAGGCCATAGAAGCACAATCAGAGACCCTCATGATCCTATCTTCTGCAGATTAATATTTCAGCAGGAAAAAAAAATGGCCTCTTTGAGCAGAGACTCGGTGCGGTAGAAATCGTGGTTTAAGTTGAAATATCTGTATATCCTTAAACAAAATGTATTTTCTGTAATTATCTTGGTGAAGCAGTTTGTGTAAATTTGTTTTCTTGCATAGAGATATGGAACTTTTTAAAACGGCTCTGACTTTGATGGTGAATGCCAGCTGACGTCGATACGTTTACCCAAGTGTTGCCTTTGCTTGATTACTTCTTGATATCAATTTTTTTTTTTTTTTCAAGACTGCTCGAGTTGTACTAGTTAGAAATTTGCCACTCATGAAATTTAACACAGTATGTGTTTGTTAAACCCCATCTGTAAAGTTTTGTGAAATGGACAACCCAACTGAAACACTGCATTATTTTTTTTTATTTCCCACGTGGATTACATTTTCTTGAATCCATTAACAAGCAAATATTGTAGATAGTCCTTATCAAACGGGCTAACGCTGCCAGTAAGGGTAACCCCCAAAGATCATAGAGTAAGAAATCTAAAATTCGCCACATATCTGAAATTCGCCACATGTGAAAATATTAATAAAATAAATGAATTGTGGTGAGATTTGTTGACTGTATAGTAAATTAAGGCTTTTTGAACTGAAAAATACCAATTTTTAGACAAAGACATCATTTTCTTCATAAAATTAACTAAGGTTTTAGAGGTGGCGAATTTTAGATTCCTGGCGAATTTTAGATTTCTTAATCATATTTCATAAAAATGTAAAAGAAAATAAGAGTAATGGACGGGAGGGGGGGCCTCAACTTTTGCTAACTGTAGTATATTTTTTCATCCCAAGCCAGTGGTAATACATTTGCCTCCCACCTCTGAGGTCGGCAGTTCAAACCCTGGACCTTACGTGGGAAAGTTGGTGGTTGCTTACCGATGGTCAGTAGCTTAAATTACAGAACCTTGACCAACTGTGTGTACTGCATGGTTACCTCTGCCTATAAATTTACCCTTGGTGATATGACCTGTAAAGTGTTGAAGGCGATGTAAAACCCCACATAAATTCAATTAAATGCATCCCAAGCCAAGTCATTGGCTTTTTTAGTATTCACACAAATTTAATATGCCATATGCTTTTTGCCATTAGCCAAGAGATCAGCTGTGATCTTGTGCAAGAGAGAGAGAGGGGGGAATTTGTCTGCGACTTATTCCACTGGTCGCGTACATTTTCATTGATTTCTTTCCCCCCTCCCCACCCCACCCCACTCCCAGAGTGATTGAAAAGTTTGTCATAACTTGGATCTCACCTCGGTGGTCGAGGGTTTGAATTCAGCTCATGTGACAAGACATAAAAGTCACTGAGGGCCAGTCCCAATATGACCCTAGCTGTACATCCAAATTCAAGGGCCATTTTTACAAAGGGTCTTACACTTTGGTAAAGTTTTCGGCTGAGTCTGGGACTTTAAGTCTAAAACTTTGGTCTTAGCTATGTCTGGGACCTAAATGGATTTCACAAAGGGTGACTTGGTTATGTCGAAGTTATCATATAACCACAGTGGTTTTCTGTATCATGTGGCCTTTTTTATTTCTATTAAAAATTATACTGTTGGTGACATATATATAGCCTTCGATGCATTTTATCTCTTAGGAAAAATGCTGTTTTGCATACAGACATTTCGAATATTTGAAGTGGAGAAAAATTTGTGTGGCAACCATGTTGAACTCTTTGTTTACAAAACTTAACCCAAATCCCAGGTGGACTTAACTTTAAGCCCAAGACTTAACGAAAAGCATATATACAGTGTACTACTCTGTGAAATCCTCTAAGACTGGAGACTTAGCCTAAGAGTAAGACAGAAGTCTTATTTTAAGTCTACATCCAGGCTAAGTCCTTCTGAGAAAGCGGCCCTTGGCCTTTGACATTTTTGCTCTCCACACACAAGATTCAAGGTGAATAGATTGATTTTTTAACAAAAAAAACTGGGCAAATGTTATTGAATTACAGTTAGACCCTGCTGTTGAGTGAAATCACAAAATGGACTGTAAATATTGCTTTAGCATGATATGTAGAGAAATGATTGATTCTAAATGCCATTCGATGCATCTACTCTGGGCCCATATTTACAAAAGGGATCATGCTCAACTCACACCAAAAATCAACTCAAGTTTGCAATTGTTCATACTAAAATTGAGCTGATTTTTGGCACAACTTGAGATCTTGTTCCCTTTTGTGAATACGGGCCCTGGACTTTAAGTCGGAGAGATGCTCATTCAAAAATATATCACAGTCAATTTTGTGGTTGAATGACACTTAATTCAGGTCAAAAATCGAGGTGGCGTTTGTACTTATTGAATTCTATTGATCCACAGACACCCACAAGTGCACACTTTTTGAGTCATTGCCTCCTTTATAAGGACAACTTAGGTTTGGTTCAGCAAACACACTTATGTTCTGATAAATCAATAGTCAGTTACAGTATTGGTTGGAATTTCCATTACTGTAAATTGGTGAAATGTTGCCCTTATAACTAATATATATACTCAGCTTTGTGCAAATCTATATATTCTGCATATCTGTTCATCAGAAAAAGATTGACAAACATTTTTTATTATATGTTCCGCGGGAATTGTACTCTTATTTGAAAGGAACCACAGCACTCAGGGAGTGCATACCTCCACCAAGGCATGTATGACGTTGAATTTATTTATTTATTTGGGGTTTTACGTCGCTTTCAACACTGTACAGGTCATATCACGACGGGTAGTTGGAAGGGCAGAGGAAACCAGTACATACAGTTGGTCAGGGTACTGTACTGTAAACTGCCGACCAACGGCAAGCAACTACCAGCTTTCCCACTTGAGGCCATGCCGGGAACTGAACCCCGGCCTCAGAGGTGGGAGGTGAGAGTGTTACAACTCTGCCACCGTGGCCCCGTATGACTTTGAAAACTAGCTCAATAAGTGTGTATGGGAATATTCAGATCTTGGATATATATTTTTTGCACCCCGGTGATGATCCAGAGCTCTCTCTCAAAATCTCATGGGATCTAACTTGGACCAAGGCCCATCTTCTCATTTTTATTTTATTCATGAAGATCCACCTAGTAGTCTTTGCATATATCCTGCCAACAAGCAAACACACAAACTGTCATGAATTTAATACCTCCTTGGCGGAGGTAATACGTACAGAAATTCTTGAAGGTTTTTCGTCTTTTTTATTGTATTCTGGGAATTACTCCTTTATTCCAAAGATTTGTAGAATTTCATATGCTCTTACTCAAAGAAAATGACAGCTTTCTAAGAAAATTGAATAGATTAAGATTGTAAATTCCAAGATTTGTGGAATTTCTAAATTTATATTTATGTAAATGATAAATATGCTATATTCTATTCTGTTTATCATTATTAATACCAAAACAGTATAGACTGTAAATCAATCAATGAATATTTTCAAAACTTCCTCAAAACATGCAGTGATTTCCTTGGGGAGCTAAAAATCAATGCCATACAGTACAAGTACATGCATATCTGTGTTTACTTATAGTTATGTGTACACAAAGATATATAGAGTGGCCAAATGACATCAGGTTTGTTTTGGCTAGAGAAATATATCTATCGTCAGCCTATTTTTAGCCTTGTAAACATATATATACAGGCGTGAAAATGAAATCATCTTTAACACAATATACACATAAAAACTTGATAAGTTGACAGCGCATGAAGTCATCTATTTAGATTTGTAGAGACTTGCCTGGATTTTATAATGCTGACAGTTTTCCCTTGGAGTTCCAGTCATTTTTATAAGGATGTGAAAAATCTACATTCAGGAACAGTTATCCAGTTGAATTGTCTGAGAAGGAAACCGAATCAGGTAGGCTGTTTTGTGTATTGAAGTTTAAATAATACAGTTTTTAACACTTGCAAATTGTACAGAGAAATTTAGTTTAGTTTGTGAAAACAATGACTCCTTCATATGTTTATTATAAATACATATTTGTGATATATTTCACATCTAACTCTCTCTGTATATTTATATATAGTACAGCCATCTGGAGGCTAAAGTAATATAACTTTGAAGGGACAATTTTTACAATTTATAATTAGAATCAACGCATGAAATCAGCATAAAACTATTCCATGTGCAAAGCCTGTGAATATATATCCACTTCCAGCTAACAATACTTTTATTTTTATATTGGTAATTAGTTAAAGTTTGCATTACTTTATGATGCACTTAGTGTGGATTCTCTTCCCACATATAGTGGCAATGATGAGGGTTCTTGTTCAAGTATGACCCTGGCTGTTGAACAGTGTGTAAACCCCGGTTTGTGAGAAACTAGGCACATGCACCCGTTAGAAATAAAATTGGAGGTTTAAATTGTCTGAGAAAAAGTATGTTCAAGGGTCAAACACGACAGGTTTATATTTTAAAAAAATTCATTTATTTATCTATATTTTTTCAGTGAAAGGACAATTTGAGTGCATCAGTATGGCCTCTAAACGCAAGACCAACTTCTTCAGAAGAAAACCCTACTACCTTCGGAGCAAAACATTACATCATAAATGTAAGAAATCTGCCAACCATTCTGAAACGCCATCTATAGATAAGTCATGTAATCAATTCACATACGCATTGCATCCTGATCTATCCAGTTCGCAAAAAGAACCCTATATTACTACAGAGAACCAGGTAAGCCCCCTACAGCCTTCCCCAGAATGTACTTTGGTCCATAGTAGAATGCAAGAGCTCGCAGATGATACTGACACTGATGATGTTTTACAACATCCAGAGGGCCAAGAAACTACTTTAGTCCATAATAGACTGGTAGAACTGACAAATGCTGGTGACGTGGATGATTTCTTGGACCAGCCGGACAGCCAGGAGCTCATGCCACCCCCGATATTTCACGAGGTGATACTCCGAGACTCCCGGTCGAAGTCCAAAGAGGATGAAGATGGTCAAAGTAGGAAGAGAAGGAATACAAGGTCATCTTCAAGGTCCACCGTGATTCTCAGCGACGACGAAAATGACATTGTCAAGGAGCGGATGGCTAATTATTTGAAGAGGTCTCCTTCGAAACAGCTCAAAAGGTCAGAAGATTTCGGCCTGTCCATTCCGAGTAGAGCTTCCTCCAGGTCAACTGTGATTTTTAGTTCATCAGAGTCTTTGTGATGTATGCTGGTATCTTATGTTATAGGTAATATTTTGTCACTCTCATTTTCAAATAGTATTGATATGGGTTGGCATAAAGTGGTCAAGTTTTTCAGTAATTTTTTAGGTGCTTGGTAAGTGCAACATTACATAGAAATATGAAAATTTGCAAGACATATAGAAGAAACTAGGAGCAGTAGACATTTTTTAATTTGGAAATTTACATATAACTTGCTTTTTGCAGTGGCAGTTGCACAAAATCTTTGAAATATCTGAAGAAAAAAAACAATTATGAAGTGGGTCAATTTGTTTGTAAAAAATTCTTCTTCCATATTCATATAATTAGAGTATCAATCTATTTTCTTTCTTTATTATTATTGTTATTATAAGTTCATTAAACACTTTTAGAAGAAAGAAAATGTTGACATGTTAATGTAAAGTAAACTATCTTTGGGAATATACTGTGATATCGTAGCTAGGATGTAACTTCTTCATAATTAGGGCAAAAATTTTCATGTTAAAATATTTAAATTAGCAAATATCAAAATTGGTGTTGTGCAATGAAACTGTGCATTTGGAAACATGTTCAAAAGTATTGTGACACAGGTATGCAGCATTTCTGTTAGTTCTGTGGAAATTCCTGAAAAACCGACCCACTTCATAATCGACCCACTTTATACTGACCCATGTACAGTCGACTCTGTGTGTTTAGAAATCGATGTCATTCAAAAGTAAGTGGAAGGAAAACCAGATTGGAGTTCCCAAAGTCAGAAAATGGAAGCCTGTGCAACTAAAAACAAATCCTGTGTATATTTGAGGTTTTAGTTACACAGTATCGACTTTCTTTTCCTCACAGAAAATGGACAGATTCATATTTTAGTCTCAGTGGAATTCTGTAATGTGATTCAATGTTCACAGTTCTATTAATAGTTTAATACATGTTATTTTTAAAGATGGACTTCCCTGCACTTTAAGCAGTTTGTATTGGAATTGCATATATCCTAGGGTGTTACTGTCAATGGTGTCATGAGTAGGTTAGTACATGTTATGCCCAGGTCAGACAGTGGTGTATTTTAATAGTAATTATTGCAAATAGTTCAGTATTCTTTGTGGATTATTCATTGTTCTTCCATTGTCTTCAACCCTCTTCAGCTTTCACCACCTCACGGCGACAGCAAGCTGATGCTCAAATGCTGTTGTAGGTGTTTGCCACCTTTGAAATCTGCTGAAATCTGCCGTGACAATTCTCCCCCATTGGTAGTCCATTCTTTTAGTGAAGGGATTACATATTGATATTTCATTACGATTGGTATATCTTCCTGAATTTCAATATCGATACTAAAAATTTGAATTTCAATATCGTTTCTAGCACCTGCCAAGGAAGAATTTTCAAAACAGCATTGCAGCTTATAAATTCCCTGTAGTTTGATCAGCAATATTGATACATGTAAACAATTTTTATGGGATATTTCATGACTTTCCTTGTTCTTGGCTTATTCTTTGTGGCAGAAAGCATTCATTCTCGCCTACCCTTACTTAACTCGTGGGGTAATTGCAGGAAAATCATCAGTTATCTTTGCTAGTTTGTAGGGTATTCTCAGTATAATTGTACTTTGGTTGAAGTTTAATCTCAGGACAGTTGAAGAATGTCGGAGAACACCATAGATATCTGGACATACTCTTATCATGTAACCACAGTTGTACTGCAAACCACCGGGCATCGGCAAGTAACTACCAACTTTCCAACATGAAGTGCCCGGGCCGAGATTCGAACCTGCAACCTCAGAGGTTGAAGGCTAGCACCACCGAGCTCCCTTTGTCTTTACTTTGAAATCGCCTGTGTTTTCCTTTATTCACCAAGACTATCCTGGTACTGTCAGTGTGTGACCTGGGCATTATGGCCAGCCTGCAGGTGTATATAAACTGCATTATGTTTCTTCCAAAGCATTTTACTGACTTCAGCATTTATGTAATCACCCGAAATGTACCTTCTTTGTTCCCACATAGTGCAAAGTGTTGGTGACATGGGAGGTATTGTTACAAAAGTTAAAACTGTAATATTTAGCAAATATAGCAAAGCTCGTACTACAGTTTTAAAGAGTATAATGTTATTACCTAAATGTATGATTGTGTACATGTCTTATGCTCCAAAATATTACATGTTTACAATGTTTATTCATTTACTGGAGTTGGTTTGTTGTAAAAGAGCCAACTCAGTACCAAAGAAATATAACGCGGTGTTTAGCCGGTTGCAGCCATTTTAACACCTAATCGTATTAATGTAGAATGTACAAGTTTAATGTAAAATATAGTAAATTAGTTCATCAACAATAATTTTCGTGAATTGAAATTATACAAGCTACATGTGAATAACAAATACTAAATTGATGCATTAGCATTTCAAACAAAAATATATACGAATTTCCATTCATGCAATACATTTTACATTGAAAATTTACTTTGTTTTTAATGACATGAAATCTCATGGATCACCCTGCATAATACAATATATTAAGTGTTCAAATGGCCACACCATCTTAACACCAGAGATCAGTGCTGAACTGATGTGCCAATTTCAAATGGCCCATAACCCATATATCAAAACATATCATGGTTATATTGGAGTTTAAAAAGTAGAAAGGTTTGACATAACTTTACAATTGTATGCAGAGTTTTACCGACTAGAATATTATTTGTTGTTTTACCCAAGTCAGTATATTTTAACCAAAGTTAACGTAGAAAAATATATCACGGTTAGGCCAGCGAAAACAGTTAAAAAGGATATTGTATTGGATGCTGCAGATTGTTTTGATTGATTGTATTTTTCTCAACTTGATATATTGTTTTGGAATATTTGCTACTGTTCTTTTCAGTGAAGTTGAGATACAGATTATGTGTTTTCTTTTCTGTCTACAGCAAAGATCAGTGTAGGTCATGTCACAAAAGGCATTCATTGGCTACATCCAAGGAAGAGAAACAAACTAAGGAAATAAAATAAATTATAATTGTCTGTGAATTTTCATTTAAACAAAAATACCAACAGACAGTTGATTGTCCAAAAGTTCACATGGATCAAAATAAGTCATCCCCTAACGATTGTACTTGAAGATCGTCCTTAGTAGTCTTCTGGTCAGCAGGTTTGGTGTCCAGTCCCTTTTTGCTGGGTCCGACAGCTCATATCCCTCATATCCCTATTGACAGCTACAGAAAAACAACTCCATCTAGATCAGTTTCATATGAGACCCATTCAGTGACATTTCAAAAGTCTGCCACTTCCTAAAGGCATAGTCCTTTGTCAGCCATTTCATCCACTGAACCATGCTCTTCAGATCCTTACAGACTCTTCAAGAGAAGGCTGGGGCACAGACTTAGGAGAGCTAACGGCAAAACAGCAAAACTTCCTGGAATTAAAGGTGGTCTTTTGGCCTAGAAAAAGTTCCAATACTAGTCCTCAACCCAAATTGTACTTGTAATAACACCAGATAACACCACATTTATTGCCTACATAAATGATGAAGGAGGCATAAGGTTGGGCCCACCGTGAGCCCTTTTATGGAAAATCCTGATGTGGTGCTGTAGGAAACGGGTAACTGTCAATGTCCGACACATTCCAGGCTGGCTGAATGTGGTAGCAGACAAGCTATCCAGGTTAATCCAGATCATTTATATAGAGTGGCCTCTCCGCCCAGAGGTCTCTTTTTCCAGATGATATACAACAGGTGGCACCAGCCCCAGTTAGACCTGTTTGCAGTGAGGTTCAACAACAAGTTCCCTCAGTTTCTGTTGCCAGTTTCAGACTCCCTAGCCTGGGCAGTAGATGCACTCAGTTTGCCTCACCAGTAGCCATTCTGGGCAAATTGGTGGCAAATTAAAGGACTACCTGTGCAGGAGAATCAGCTTGATTGCTTGTGCAGGAGAATCATCCAACATGCCCTGGTTCTGGGATCTGGTGTCTATGTCCACCAAACCCCTGTCCAATCTGCCCAATCTTCTGACAACCCTTCAATCAGATTCAGCACAAGAATCTGTCAAACCTAATTCTCCATGCCTGGCTCCTCTTTTCCCTGGGGCAGTGGCAGCCTGAATTGAGCCTCCTCAAAGAGGCTCAACCAGATCAGTCCATGAAGCAAAGTGAAGCATTTTTTAAAAATGGTGCCAGAGTAATCAGGTGGACTTAAGAGCTCCACCTATCAAATCCATAGCCGACTTCCCCCAGTATCTGTTCCATGACATGAACTTCCTGCCAATTCCTATTGATGGCTACAGATCAGCCATAGCAGACAAACTGGGAAATTTGCCCATTAGTGTCAGCAAGGACAAAATCTCACTCATCAGGTGGATTGCATCCATAGAGACATACCTATGGGTTACATAGGCACCCCCTCTTAGAGCCTTTGACTCATACTTCATCGGCATACTAATTAAGGCTCCCTCTTGAACCCCTTATAATTAAAGAGGCATCTTTGAAGCACCGGACCTTCAAGCCTTTCTTCCTCTTATCTTTTGGTTCTGGCAAAAGCAGGAATGAGATCCATCTTTGGCTCCACAAGAAGCAGACACCAGACAAACTGGTCCAAGGTGTCTCTCTACTCCCCTAGCTTCCTTTCTAAGAACCAGTTGGCTAGAGAGGGTCCAGAATGTTTGGCCCCAGTGGTTATTCCAGCACAGGCCCCCAACTCTAGACAAATTACTCCAGGCTTGCCAGTCTCTATGCCCAGTTATAGCATTGCGCTACTACCTGAACAGGACCACAGACAAAAAGTTGGTCTTTATCTCTTTCAAGAAAGGCTTCGACAAAGATATCACTCAAAAGATGCCACTATCTCATCATAAATCAAGCAGATAATGCCATGATATCTCTGATCAGGAGATGAACAAAAAATTAGCTTAAGTTTACTTTGTAAGGCTTTAAACTTAAGCTATTTTTTCACTCATCTGTTTCTCATCTCTTTTGTGAATATACAGTCCCAGGTTAAAGCCCATGATGTTGGGGCTTTTTCTGCTTGTAAGGCTTTCCAGTCAGGAATTTCCTTAAAACCGCTATTTTTAGCCTGTCACTGGAATCCCACAACACCTTCACCCAGTTCTATCTGATGTATGAAGAAAATACAATTGAAAGGGACCAAAAACGTCACAAATAAAATATTCGAATGCTCGGGGTGTGAAAAAAAATCGCAAACATAATCTGGTTACCATTTTACGACTTTAGTATCAATCTTTCGGCGATTCTCTTTTCATTCGGTATTTTGGCTTTTATTTACATCCGGTCGGTTGGCATCAAAACATTGCAACAAAGTTTTGCAATTAATGTGCACTAATTTGGTGGTTTTGCTGTCTGTCATTGCTCAACTCTTTAATAAATGTATTTCACGTGTTGATGCAATAACTGTCATCAGTCTAGACAAGATGTATCGCCGTTACAAGTATGCTAGTGAGACTTCCAAGTAAGTTTGGTCAGAGCGGGTGGTCAATTAAGTAGGTACTGAGTACAGCATTAAATAAATTGTTCAATTTTTTACCAAGTCATCGATACGTTGCAACTAATATTTCTTGATACTGCTCAGCCAGTGAATTTCGTTATCCAGTGAATTTCCTCATGTGCATTACAGTGCATTTCATGGCAATATTAAAACATTTTTTATACATAATTTTTATTGTTGAATTACACATATTTGCTGCATAATGTAAAATTCAGGATTTGGTAAATGATCTCTATTATTGGCAGTTTTGATAAAAACAATTTCTTTGTATCCAAAATAATTAAGATTCTAGTCTTTCACAAAGATCAATCCCTTCTTCCCTCAGCCACATAAAAAATCTATAGAACAAACCCAAAAACATATACTCTTGACAGAGGCAATGGACTGTTGATAGATGTGTATTTTCATTGGGGAAATATAGGTTGTAGAATAATAATTATACTTAATTTACATAATTTCCGAGCTGAAGTTTGTGCCAGTCTCTGGACTGATCAGATGGAGTTAAACAAACAAACATATGTTTATAGATTATGGTGTGCTCCTCTTTTCAGTGCAGGAGCACAGTTTACCTCTTATAATTATCCGTTTCTAAACAGCTCTTCCCTGTGGGGTTTTGTATTAAGAAAGTCAGAGAGAAAATTTCCTGATGTCTATTTTATTTCAATCCATTTGTATTTTCAGAATCACTGAGAACATGGATCAGCCAGAAGAACGGCCCAGTATGTTGAATCACTTGAATGGGGTAAGACTTCAAAATTCTCTTGTATATTTAAAAAAAAAAAATTTTAATCTATATCATGTACAAATTATGATTTTGTACACGTTACAGATTCATTTAATGGACATCATACAAGTTATAACTTTTTAGACTCGCAAATGGCTTAGCTCATTAGTTATTTGTAACTTGTACACATTAACAAACTTGATATATATATGTAAAGTTGGTTTATTTGTGATCTGGATAAACATGCTGGTGTTATAACCAAAATAAAAAAATTTTGAAAAGTTGGGGAAAATAGACAACTCCCATGACGCATTAGTCTGTTACATCTACTTGATTATTTTACTATTGTCTATTCAGTGTTGCTTTACTTGTTAAGATGACATCAAATTAAAAGTCATTTCTCGTTCTTTTTTGTAGGCTGATGTGACACCAGTTTCCGGGTCAAACCTTCTACCACAGTCAGAGTGAGTTGAGGCAGCAAAAATAAATGTAACTGACAAAATACTGAAGCACCAGACTCCCCTTTGATAATTTGTTATGCCAGCAATTGGCAACTTGGGCTTACTTGTAATTGATTGTGATGAAGTAATACAACAAGTGTTTCTTTCTGAGCTTCCCCTCTTTGGCTTTTAATTGTTGAATTTCCCTAGATCTTTGATTGTTTTTATATTCCATGCCGCATAGTAAACAATAGTAAACATTTGGTTAACAATAAATGGGTTAACCCCCCATCCACCCACCCAACCCCTTTTAGTCTTAATGTTAACTTCTTTAGGGAAAAAATTTATAACGCTCATAAGATACTACAAATGCTTTTGGGGTGAATTAGAACCTTCATTCTGTACAAAACAATTGACTAATCTAACCAAAATATATTGGTAAAGTGAGACACACAAGAATTACACATGATTATCTTTCGTGTACATATTCATAAATATTCCTGTTGTCATTTGGTCCTATTGGTCTATTATCTGACAAATTTTAAATTATCCAACCTCTAACCTACTCTCCTAATTTCATTTAAACCTGTTATTTTAGGCTTTCTATTATCCAGCCTTTCTATTATCTGACCGTAATGTTACTCTCCTAAGAGGGTCGGATAACAGAGGTTCAAAACTGTATTTTTGCATTCAACCATAACACTAATAATAAGCTGTGTATTAATAGTTTTACAAGTATCTGATTGGCTAGTTTCCACTGGGTTTCTCAACAGTGGTGCCAGGGTATTTGGTCACAACCCTAGACTTTGTTACTTTAATCCTTGTGTATCTTCAGAATCCCAGAGGACACAGACCAACCACCAGAACAGCTACATATGAGTATTCCCCGGAATAAGGTAAATATGTCGAAAAATATGGTCTCCTACAACTCAGCTGGTTAATTTAGCAGAAATGTATCCATAAGAAAAAACTATGGAATTTTCATACCTGGGGTCATATTCTTTCACAATACTTAGACTGTTCCTAACTTGGATTCCAAATATTTCTCAAGCTTTTACTAAGTTAGATCAAAATGGTATTTCATCAGCATTCCTAGCTCTAAGGTAACCTTAGACCTCTACTTAGATTTCAAGTTATCTGCATAGGTACCTTAGATGATAGATTGTTTTTTGGTTTTTTTTTAATTATGAAAATATAGCAGGGAATCTTGTGTTTTAATGATATTAAACTGTAACACAAAAAAAACAGTATTTTCCTCAAGGAAATGACCTTTTGCCATTTTTTTAAATAAAGCAGATGATTCAGTAAAAAAAAAACCAGCAAACACCTTACATTAGAAATTGTTGTGGAATAAGATTCTTCTTTAGATAAACTGGTTTCCTAGTTTACAGTTACAGTAAAAAGTATGTTGAGTTTTTCCTAACTTAGAATCTAAGTAATACTTAACAAAGTAGAGTTTGATGAATACGAAATCGGAGTTATACTTTGGTAAGTAGAAAACCGTTCCTAATTTGGATTTATTGTGACCTCAGCAAAACACTGTTCAAGAATATGGCTCCTGAATTTCTGAGGTTAGTAATGCTGGGAATCGCCTCCAATTTTCATGGTCGATTATTCGTGCATTTTTCCGAACGATGATCGACCCATAATCGATTATTTTACTCCGTTATTGTTTATTATTTAAGAACCACTGTCCGGGATAAAGTATAGGTCAATCTGGTAAGAATAACAGTGTTCCGACATCTAGAATCTACCGAAAGCACCCACTTCCTGTAAATATGGCGGTAGACATAAACAAACTTGAAATTCAAGACAAAACTGTCAGTTTATTAAGTAAAAATACCTAAAATATTTTTAAAATATGTGGATATTGATATAAATCAGGAAAGGTAGGATATAAGCTTAATAATCGATCATTAGAAAACGTCAGTGACCGACCGCGATTCTACAGTGTCACCGACGATTAATCGACAATACATCTAATCGCCACACCACTAGAGGTTAGTTAATGTAAAATAGGAAACACCAAAAACGAAACCAGTAACGTAGAAGTTTATAAGAAACAGTCCAGTAATACAGGAAAAGCGTTTTAGACACATGTAAATTTGTGTTTATAAGTTTTTCTGTTCTCTGTTGTACATTCAATCCATCTAGACGATGTACAAAAATTGAAAGGCATTTCTTGTTCATTTTTTTTTTTTTTGTAGAAAAAGGTGTTCAAGAGTTCCGTGGTGCTGATACCGCCGGAAGACTGCTGGTCACAGATACAAGCTATAAGAGAGTAGGTGACCATGGGTATATTCATTCCGTAACATTACACGACAAAGGGTCTAACATACAGTGGACTCTGTGGATCTAGAATATCCAATGTAAACATGATATGGTTCTAGTCTTTGTTAACTTGTACTTAAATATACAAAATTAAAGATTTTTTGTTGGTGACACCTCAAAGTTGATTGTATTTATTCGAAAATTGGCCTTAACTTGGTTCTTCTTCTACAGAGTCCCCTGTTTTCAGCTTGTTCCAATGTTTAAGTGAGAAACTGATTTCGCTTTGTCAACAGAATTAAAATTAAATTATATTTCACTTTGTCAACGAAATTTAAAATTAAGTCTTTTTTGGCTTTTTGTTTGATAAAACAAATCAACAAACTTTAATAGTGCCAGTTAAATTTTAAAGGGAAAACCACAAACTTTAATAGCTGCGAACATTTCTTGTTTTACAGTACTTGGGAATTTTATGGCTTTGCCCAATAAATAACAAGGATTTTGAGCTTATAATACATTGGCCTAAGTGACACATGAGAATTAATTCTGTTGAATTCTTATTTGAAGTTTCTAACTAGTTAAGAAGTAGAGTTTATAAAATGCATCTTGCAGTTTTGGCAAAAGTACTGCAGGTCATCACTTGATGACGTTAAGTGTGTGCAAACACACTATGATGAGATGAAAATCCATGAAAAATCTGTAAAATTTCATGAGACAACCAATTTTTACTGTATTTCCAATTATCCACCATTTCTAATTATTAGAATCAGTTCAAACATTGAAGATTGTAAAAAGAAGGCAAATCAGTGTTCTGCGGAATCGTTACGACCACTGGCAAGAGATTAGAAGTAACCAAACCGAATGCTTAAAATTGTTATTTAAGTTAGTTAAGAAGTAGAATTTATAAAATATAAATTGCAATTTGGCACCTTTTACAACCACCGAAGAAGTAGACTGCGAACAAAGTGAACAGTATGTTGTCCAGATCTGCAGTGATTTTCAACCAAATACCACTGGAATACCAATGGACACCTGCCTTGTAATTCTTGCCATTTTTGTGGGAAAATATTGCACTTCAAGTGGACATCTGGTTTTTAGAATACAATGTCCATTAGCCGTGCTCAAGTTATAGTAAACATTTCAATGAAAGCTCAGGAACCAATCGTAATGTACCTTGTAAACTGTGCTCTGTTGCCGATAAAAAAATAAAGTACAAAAAAAAATAATAATAATAATAACAACTAATTAAAAAAATAAAGCCAACATTTTGCTTAAAGACATAAAGAAATTTCAAACATATGGCATACAAAAACAGTAGGAGACAGGAGATTATGAAATGCTAGTTTTCATTAATACTATAAGACAATGTGCACTGTCGGAATATAACCTTTTCCCTTGGACTTCATCAGCAGTAAATTCTTCACTAATATTTACTTCTACTTGATTGGAAATTCTTGGCTTGTATTACTGCTACTGGAAAGAGATTCTACACTAATATTTTTTTTTCCAATTTGAATGAATACTTCAGTCATATGTAATTCAACTTAATAGGGAATACTTCACTGATATTTACTTACACTTCAATAGGGAATTCTTAACTTATATTTACTACTACTTAATAAGGAATACTTCACTGATATTTACTTCAACTTAAAAAGGGAATTCTTCACTGATATTTACATCTACTTAATAAGGAATTTTTCACTGATATTTAATTTTACATAAAAGGGATTTCATCACTGATATTCACTTCTACTTAATAGTGGATGCTTTACTGATGTTTACTTACACTTAAAAAGGGAGTTCTGTATTTCCACTGACAAAGGGAAACCTTTACTGGCATTTACCTCTGCGTAAAAGGGAACTTTTTACTGATATTTATTTCTACTTGGCAGGAAACTCTGTACCTGGTATCTATTTCCACTCTAAGGGAATTCTACATTGATATACACTTCCACCTTAACTGTGCCTGAAAGGAAACTGCCTCGCAAATTCTTCACTGATATTTACTTCCACTTAAAAGGGATTTTGTACATTAGAGTTCAGGATAAAGGTATTCAACTGCGATTCACTTTTCAGAATGAACTAACAATGAACTATTTCTTAAAGATATAAAACTGGCTTCAATTTCTTCCTCAGTAAACAAACCTAAGTCATGAATATTTGTCTTTTTCAGAAAACATGATAAGCATTTTAAGCGTTGGATGCCACACATCAACTTACTCTACCCTTTCATAGAGGACACTAAGGATGGAACTAACTTTACAGGTAATAAGATGACAAAAATAAATCCAATATATACACAGTTTCAGTGTTGATTCTAGAGCGTGGGCTACGCGATATCTTATGAGTTTTAGTACTCTCCTACATTTCGACATATTGGGTGTGCTCGGTGGAATGTATGGACCCGCATCTTTACTAAATGGAAAGGCACTGATCATTCTTTTGGGACCTGTTTTTTTTTTTTTTTTTTTCAAAAGAATTTAATTATTTTTTAAAGTGCCCTTTGATCTGAAAACATTTTGAATATTGCAACCTGGATGCTTCTGGAGCCAGACACTGACAACGGTAGTGCGGAACAGTCTAGGAACAGTAATAATAACTTAGTAACCAGAACACTCGAAGAACACTGACCTCCCCCACGGCCTAAAATATCCTTTTTAAAAATCCTGGTTCCAAAATTGGTTGCGGATCATCCCCAAAATTAAATTGGATCTGTGTTAGACCAAGAACCACTTACTGTTTAAATTTGATGTAAATCTCTGCAGTAGGTTTTTTTGTAATCTTAACGGCATGCAAACAAAGAAAACACAATGGTCACATTACCTGCCTGTTGAAGGTAATAATAAGCTCCAAATTTTTCTCCAATGACCATTTTCCCACTTAATTTGACCAAACCTCCACATTTTTGGAGGAAAATTTCTAGAATCAGCACTGGATTTCACACTTAAAAAAAACCACTCTCACAAACTCTTTATAAATATGTAGGATAATCAATGGCAAGATTGATTTGAAAGTGGCAAAAAGATATGGAATTAGTTTGGGAAAATTACAACTCAGTACATATGAAACATAAATTTGAAGAAAATGTATCTGAAGCACTTTCTCAGTACATCACAGCAAGGTCAGGTTCACTGAAGGCCCGTCCTGATATGACTTTAGCTAGTGGAAAAAAGCAATTGAAACACCCCAGTTTTGACCTCTTGGGTTAATATCTTGGCTTAGTATCCCCTGGTGTTATGACCTCCAGACACAGTTTTTAAAAGAAACCCGTCTAACCCCCTTTCCGAGATTGGTAGCTATTCTCACAAACCTGTGTCTCTGTAGAATTACCAATCTGGATGTACTATATCTTGAGAAGACTTCGCAAGTATACATACATATATATATATATTTTTTCAATAGTCAAAATTGAGGTGATTTTTACTGTTTACAATTCTGGCCATTGCAGAAAATAGCATTAAACTATTTATTCTTTAATACTTGCCACCAAATCAATTTTGAAATTCAATACTGATTTAACCTACACTGAAATATAAACTGGCAGTTTTTGCTATGGACCTGTAACATCTTTTAGGTGCAGGTCTGCTGGACCAAGATAGTTTTGGCGGTAAACTTCTTGCACTGTACAAACTGGTTTCACTTATAGGTAAACCCCAGTTACATATTTTACATGTTACAAGTTGTTGGGCTAAGTGTAGCTTTACAAGCCCTGTTAAAAAAGATTAACAGTATAACACAGTATATTTAAACATCGCTCAGTTTTTAAAACAGCAACATTGGTGTATAGATGCCTTTATATGTGGTACCCCAGTTCATACTTACCTCTGTTCACCTCTTCCCTTTATACTTGTCAAAGTAGGCTTGGCAGATTGTGTTTCTGGTGCTCCATCCTCAAGTCTATCTCTTCGCCGATCAAAGAAACATTTCAGCCATAGTTTTTCTTATGAGACATGTAATATATGGAATATATCCTTCAGATCAAAATTTTCATAAACAATATTTTATTGAAGCAATCAGGCTAAATCAACAAAGATTATAATAAGCCTTCTCGCAGGAAGAACCATTTACAAAAGAATATGCATAGATGATAATGATGATGATGAAGTTGTGGCCATGTGGCCAATACCACCCTGATTCCTTTAAAAAGTCTTGTACTGCTTCAAAAAGTTACCTTGTTTTGTTCAAAAGTCAAGTTATAATCTCCATATAAAAGAAAATCAGTGGTTATTGTCGGTAAAACTTGTAACTTCAAAATAAAAATCCCGCCCTGCTCTCCGAAGCTTATCCACATTAGTTTTTGTTCTTTCTTGGTGTCTCTGTGGTTGCTGACCCCTTCCATGTCTTTCGATAGCTGTTTTGGGGGACTTGGGCTATTGGATTTATTGCACCGTTGAATCTGCAGTTTTTGTAGATTAAGTGCCACACTAGTCCTGTTAGAATTAGAACTGATTTAAAATTATTTGTTTATGCAGAAGCTGCGGAGTGGTTAACGGAGGGACTTCAGCAATTCAAATCCTTTACTGTGAAGATCACGAAGGATTCATTTGGCTCTTTTGAACACAAATCTTTCCTGACCCTCTGGTTAAAGTTTCTGGAGCAAATTCCAAGAAAAGCAGATGTGGACCAGTTTGATCCAGAGGCTATTGATGAAGTTGAATCCAAAGGTCTTGTAGATTCTGTGAAAGGAACCAACAGTGATGGTATAAAAGTGGATAAATCTGCTCCAAGTGAATCATCGGGAATGGATTTTGTTGATCCAGCTGGACCAAAGGACAGTGATAAGAAACCGTGTATGGTGGATGAGGTTGAAGAGGTTGATAAATTAACCTCTGGTGTTGACCTAAACCAAAGCGAATCTGGATTAATGGATGCTGCTGCTATTGATGAAGACCTTTTTGATGGAGGTACGAAAGAAAGGAAAGCCAAAAAGTCCAAAAGCGAAAAAATAAAAGAACGAAAACAAATCAAGAAAAGGGCATCCATAAAGCGAAGGAATACATTGTCTGGGTCAGACTTTCGGCACCACCCAGATCTGCTTTCTTTACAGTCAAAACTGGAGGATTTATACCCATACTGCAAGGATCAAAGCCAGATCTCGCCGCTGGGATTTCAGCCCCATCTGTCCCTGGGTCAGTTCAGCCGAAAGGATATTGTGGACTTTATGGAACAATTCAAAGAAGACTGGGTTGACCTCGAGTTTGAGGTCAATGAAATCTGCCTAATCAGTAGGGAGGATTTTGATGACCCGTTTCATGTGAGGCATAGAGTGAAGCTTGGGTGTGGATTGAAATGAGATAGCGATGCCGAACTGTTAACATTATGGCTTTCCTGGTAATACCTCTGCTGTCTGCCGTTACTTTTACTGGTGTAGACAGTAAACGTTAATAACATTAACAATAAACATTGATAACATTATTAATACGAATAGTAATGACATCTGTATAAATAACATGAATTATTTATGAACCATATTTGTCTAATAATATAATACTGATTTTTAATTAGAAGTAGTACTGTTTTCAAAAAAGAAAAAAAAAATTTTTTTATATATAAACATTAGTAAATGTTTTATGGCGAATCATTTTTCATTGTTACTTTTAGAAAAAAAATAACGAAATACACAAAATAAAAGTTTATTTTTAAAAATAATACACTAAAATAATGACAGACTACTCATTGTTAGGAGGTGATGCTTTGGGTTCTATTCTATACTTTTATAGCATTGCATACGCTTAACCTCTGCCAGGCAGACTCTAAAGTGCAACACCTTAATACAAAAAAAAATAATCATTCTACAGCCATTTAGGGTTTATTCATTTGTCTATTTGACTTTGTTCACAATTACTCCAAACGTAATGAATGAATCTTTATGAGGGAATTTATACTATAACTTTACACTATAGCAGTTCTCGGTTTCTAAAAATCCCATGAGTTTTCACAAAATAAAGGAAAAATAATTTTAGCACAACACTGGTATACTAAATATTCTTTTTTTTCAATAGCAGTTCTCGGTTTTCTAAAAACATCCATGAATTTTACATAATAAAATATTTCTGCTTTCACTGTATAGTCCCCTACTGCTGCAACACAAATATGGTGGCCACTAAACCCATGATAAGTTTCACATCAGTCGCCGGAGTTGTTGCCACAGAAATGTACATCTTTTTGTCGGAAACCCACTTTGTAATGTGGTTCTCTAGTAATGACAGGGGGACGGGTCCCACACTCAGGACTTGTTCATGAAATTCTCGCAGGTCAAAATATTCCCCTGGAAAAAATTGAAAGCGACAAAACAAATATTGGAAGGGCCATCAGAATTAAGTATTTGTTTGATGAAATTAAAAGGTTCAAATATTCCAATTCCTAAGAAATAACCCCTTCACCAACAATGGAGCAGTATTCAGCTGTAGCAAAGGAAATTCTGGGATGAAGAAATAGAAATATTTGCTGAATCTCAACCCCTCCCCCCCCCCCCCCCCCCCCCCCCCCCCCCCCCCCCCTAAAGCACTAGCCCAAATTTATTGATAATGCTGGCCACAAAATTACCTTGACTTCGTGAATACCAATTGAAACCAAAGATTAGCTGAGCCTTTGTTGCAATCCCATTTTTGGTTTAGATTAATCCTTCTTTGTGAAAATGGCTCCTTGCAGGCGAAAAAATATATTGACACTAAAAAGTCACAAGGCATACTTACCTAAACCCTCTTGGGCGGCTTCTTTGAATTTCCTTATTTGGAGCTCCCCAATCTTGTAGGAACATGCCTTGAAGAGAAATAGTAAACACATATTTTATATTTTTATTGTACTAAATAGCAATTATAAATGACCACAACCTGTCAAAAGACTATAAGACTATAGGGTTTCATACTGTATTTTATAGCAAAACCTGCCACAAGACTATAGGACTATAACATTTTATACTGAATTTTATACCAAAACCTGTCACAAGACTATGAGTCTATAGCGTTTTATACTGTACTTTATACCAAAACCTGTCAAGACTATGGGACTATAGCATTTTATACTGTACTTTATATCAAAACCTGTCACTAGACTGTGGGTCTATAAGGTTTAATACTGCATTTTATACCAAAACCTGTCACAAGACTATGAGACTAACATTTTATACTGCATTTTATTCCAAAACCTGTCACAAGACTATGAGGCAATAGCATTTTATACTGTACTTTATACCAAAACCTGCCACAAGACTATGGGACTATAGCATTGTATACTGTACTTTATATCAAAACCTGTCACTAGACTGTGGGCCTATAAGGTTTTATACTGTATTTTATACCAAAACCTGTCACAAGACTATGAGACTAACATTTTGTACTGCATTTTATACCAAAACCTGTCACAAGACTATGAGGTCTATAGCATTTTATACTGTACTTTATACCAAAACCTGCCACAAGACTATGAGGCTATAACATTTTATACTGTATTTTATATCAAAACGTGCCACAAGACTGTGGGTCTATAACATTTTATACTGTACTTTATACAAAACCTGTCCCAAGACTATTAGGCTATAGCATTTTATACTGTACTTTATACAAAACCTGTCACAAGACTATGAGGCTATAGCTTTTTATACTGTACTTTATATCAAAACCTGTCACAAGACTGTGGGTCTATAAGGTTTTATATTATACTTTTATTCCACACCAGAATCTGTCACAAGACTATGAGACTATAATGGTTTATACTGTACCTATTCTATACCAACACCTGTCACAAGACTATGAGACTATAATGTTTTATATTGTCCTTTTATTCCATACTAAAACCTATCATAAGACTATGGGACTATAAGGTTTTACATGGTACTCTCATCTACACGAGAAAGTATCAAAGGCTTATGAGGGCTAAAAGTTTACCATTAGAAATATTACATTGCATGTTACTGATACAAGAATACAGCTTCATTTTTCGTGCTTTTGCAGGAGTTCTTTTCGCAGGAAAATGATCTCTATCAGAGACCGTCTACGGTCCATTGGATACCTGCCGCTTACTTTATGTTCTTACTTGAAAACATGACTCTAACAATACCTATTCATAAATATTTATTTAGAACAATAAGTATAGTATATACATTATATTTATACATAAATATAGATGACAATAATATAAATTAGAATTGTGCTATGCTGTTCTTTGTTTTTCACAATTCTTTGATGTTTCTTAAGAGAAAAAGTTCTGCTAAAGCTTAATATCTTCTCCAAGCCACCACCCACATACACACATATTGCAGGTGAAAAAAATAACTTCCTTCCATGCATACGTATTCTATATACCAACACAGCAAGTGTTGGAGCTCCTCATTAGAGCTGAAGAGACATGCTCATGCAAGATTACAAGGGTAACCAACCTGCCCGGGCCAGGCCACATAACGTCTTACTTCAGCGGCAATATCGGCCGACCCCAGAGTGGTGTGTTCCTTCATGTAGTTTTCAGCTTCCTCTATGGTCCAGCTGAAATTATGTGATACATAAACTCTCGTATAATGGCTGACTAATAGTTGAGTATAGAAACTGTAATGCAAGTTGAAATTTCAACATCCTTATCGAATTCTAAGTTTGATCTTCCATACCAATGTAATGAGAAAGATATTTGTGATCCAAGTTTCTTACTGTCCCCTGCCTGATGTTCAATCCAAATTTCAGATTTATAAATGAACTTCTTGCTGTACTTTGTGAATGACAAAAAGTGTGCTAGGCACTTGAACAACATACGAAACCCTGTGGGGCAAGTTAATTTATAGAGTAAAATTCTTCATTTGATGGCAACTATCACACAAAGAAAACCCATACTTGAAACAGTCATATTTAAAAAGAATTGATGAGCATTTGCATTGGAAAACCTTTCATTTTTAAAGGAAAAGTCTATATTCAGTCATTTTCATTCTAAAGTCGGACACTAGCAATAATAGTGCACAATCGTTACCGAGCAATGGTTCATCCAACAGGCACACAACAGGTCCCCACTCAATATGACACACAACTCCCCCCCCCCCCCCCCTCTCCCCCACACCCATACACATTTCAGACATGGAGGAACTGTCCCCACATTTTGAAATTTTTAGAATCGGGATTAAAATTCTTTTCCAACAAGAATCTTGATTACTAAAATCTTAATAGTTAATAGTTGTATAGTTAAATAAATATGGTGGAATTTACATTGTGCATATACAAGATCTTTATTTCACTTACTCAAAGGCGTGGATTCCGGTGTCTACCACCAGTCTTGTTGCTCGGTGAATTTCAGACGCGTAGCGACCAAATCTGCAAGAATAGTACAACAATAGCCGGAATGATACATAGTTTTGAATTTTATCACAAGAAAACAAATCAAGAGATCACAAATCAATTCAGTCAGAGGTCGAAGGACGATTTGTGTTTTCAAGCGACAAAAATATGAAGCCTATTGTTTGTTTACTTTCATATACTTGCATTTATAATTTAGCAGGGCCCTCCTGGGCCTAGTGGTTAGCAAGTTTGGCATTTTATCACCGTCTGTCAGCTCTGTGTGGGTGTGACTCCCACAAGTGGCAAATACCGAGGGCCCTATCCTGGCATGACCCTGGCTATTGAACGTTACATAAAACCCATTGACCTGTTGCCTCCTGATGAAAGAAATTTAAGTCTTGTATGTACTATCTTGAAGCACATCCACTACGGTGTATTTATCTAATCCTGCGTCACCATAGATTTTAAAATTGGAAGTTGTATTTGTTGCGACTTATAGTCTGCTTTCATTCGAGTGGGGATTAAACGCCATAAAAATTGTTTAAATTTAACCACTGAAATCTGAGCTGTAAATAAAGACTAAGATAGATGTGAGCATATTACGATACTTACAGCGAGTTTGGGGCTGTGTACACACCCATATCTTCCCCTAAGGCTTCGGCGTACAAGGCCCAGCCCTGTAGATGGAAAAATAGAAGACACGGGAGCTCTCATAAAGTATTGCCATCCATCTCAAAAACACCAAATAATATTGTGATAAATATTGTGGACTAAAACCACTGTTCTGATTGTCTAGTAGTGTTTAATCGTCAAAATTGAAGAACTTTGTTAAAATGTTTTGGTCAGAAATGATTTTTAGTATCAATATTTGATCCGTCATCAACAGATATTTAACAAAAGTGATCAGAGAGCCAATGCCTAACAAAGACCTAACACCCCCAATTTTTCTGATGAGTGCAGCGTTTAAAAAAAAGCTTTAAAAAAAATTCCTGATCCAAAATTGGTTGCGGATGATTCCTAAAATTATATTGGTTCTATATTCAGTCAAGACCCACCAACTGAAAAAAATTGGCATAAATCTGTGCAGCAATTTTTTGTATCCTTCCTAACATGCAGACAAACAGAGTCTATGATCACAAAACCTTTAGCCCAAAACAGAGGTTCTATTCTATTCTAGTCTAGACTTTTATAACCCTTATTCTCTGCCCAGGGCACACTATAAGGTTTATTCAATAATTATTATTCCATAGATGTAGCCAGAGACACACAGAGGCATTGGGTATTTTATAAACTGGGGGAACACCCTCGCCACCCACCTCTGAGGCCGGGGTTCGATCCCCGTCATGGCCTCAAGTGGGAAAGCTGGTAGTTGCTTGCCGTTGGTCGGCAGTTTACAGTACAGAACCCTGACGAACTGTATGTACTGGTTTCCTCTGCCCTTCCAACTACCCGTCGTGATATGACCTGTACAGTGTTGAAAGCGACGTAAAAAAACCCAAATAAATAAATAAATCTTAAAGAGATAAGACTTTAGCTTTTTTCCTGAAAGAGGCAAGATCTCGCCACCCACCTCTGAGATTGGGGTTCAGTTCCTGGCCTGACCTCAAGTGGGAAAGCTGGTAGTTGCTTGCCGTTGGTCAGCAGTTTACAGTACAGAACCTTGACCAACTGTATGTACTGGTTTCCTCTGCCCATAAAACTAGCGGTCGTGATATGACCTATACAATGTCTTGAAAGCGACGTTAAATCCCAAATAAAAAATAAATAGAAACAGGCAAGAGTGAGGGAAGAATATCATCAGTATATATATAGTATATAAACAGTATACATTTATATACATATACATGATATTAACATAACATTAAGTTATGGAGATATGTGAAAACTCGCCTCCGAGTAAGCTGTCTGAAATGGCCAGTTGAAAGGCACCGCATTGTAGCGCATATATTCAATGGCTCTCCTGAACATTGGAATGCCTGACTCGATGGCGTCGGAACTCTGAAATGTTGTGAAAATATCAATGAAATTAAAAATATGTGTTGATTTTCAGAAACTTTATGAGAGATAGTCATGACATAACAGGGAGTACCGAACTGTTTGGCAGGTTCTTAACTAGATGGATGAGACTTTGGGTACGACAAGGAAATAAGTCATTTTCAAATTACCAAAACTCTGGCTGCCATTGGTACAATACAAATTATTGTAAGAACAAAGATATGGAGCAAATTACTTGGGAGGAAACCAATGTGAAGAAACTTGTAAGCCTGTATGGCTGTTTTAAACACTCCGCTATGAAGTCATATGTTCGAACAATAGAAGGTCCCATAATAGAGAATCTGCTGCTCAATATTTGATTTCATGACCTCATTTCTGCACTCCTTACTTTTCTCTGTTCCCAATGTTTTCACACTAAATTATTTCTTTATGATACCACGCTTTTATTATCCAACCCAAGTCATACCGTATGCAAAGGCTATGCCATTTGCAGTCAGTCCTTGAGTAAATACTAGGTAAATGCAAATACTGCAGGCATTGGAGCACGTTTACCTGCGTATGGTGTCCCGGTTCAGCTTCATGTAAGGTCAAGGCCATCATGTTGAACTTTGGCCTACAGTGACAAATCAGTGTAATAAATTAATGTATGTATCCTAAAGACGCTGGCATTCTATCAAAACACTCAGTGAATCAAACTAAACTTTGTCTTCCAAATGCCACACCAATTCTAAACATTCTAATGTTTACATTAAATAAAAACATAAGACTGTCCAATTTAATTTTTTAATTTGCACTATGAAACTGCAGACTAGTTCAAAAATTTACCACCTGTAATATTTACATTTAATCAAAACGGGCAACACCTCAGATGTAACATTGTCTCACAGATGAAACAACATCAAAAGTTTAACTTACTAACACTTTCAGTTGAAATACGGAAGTGAGAATGCCACTTGGGCAGACTTACTTCTGGTCAGGATTTTTTACGTTTGCCCAGAATATACCAGGCCTGCTGCCATCCAGTGGGGGCTCGCTGTAGCGTCCTATCACTCCTGAGTCTGACTCCCTCACCCTGCAACAAAGAATTGCATTTCCCATGACAACATGTAGTTAATTCTTTCCACTTGCTCTGGGAACAGGCTTCAGGGGTAAGCCAAGTAGTTTGCAATAACTTTACATGAATTCCAACCAGCCTCTCGCAATAAACTGACATGGATGCCAACCACTCGTTTGCAAATAAATCAACGAGAATTTCGACCAGGTCATTTGCAATAAACTGACATGAATTCAAACCAGTTGCTGGCATTAAAGTGACACAAATTTCAACCAGTTGCTGGCATTAAAGTGACTCAAATTCAAACCAGTTGCTGGCATTAAAGTGACACGAATTCAAACCAGTTGCTGGCATTAAAGTGACACGAATTCAAACCAGTTGCTGGCATTAAAGTGACACGAATTCAAACCAGTTGTTGCTGGCATTAAAGTGACACGAATTCAAACCAGTTGCTGGCATTAAAGTGACACGAATTCAAACCAGTTGCTGGCATTAAAGTGACTCAAATTTCAACCAGTTGCTGGCATTAAAGTGACACGAATTCAAACCAGTTGCTGGCATTAAAGTGACACGAATTCAAACCAGTTGCTGGCATTAAAGTGACACGAATTCAAACCAGTTGTTGCTGGCATTAAAGTGACACGAATTCAAACCAGTTGTTGCTGGCATTAAAGTGACACGAATTCAAACCAGTTGCTGGCATTAAAGTGACTCAAATTTCAACCAGTTGCTGGCATTAAAGTGACACGAATTCAAACCAGTTGCTGGCATTAAAATGACACGAATTCAAACCAGTTGTTGCTGGCATTAAAGTGACACGAATTCAAACCAGTTGCTGGCATTAAAGTGACACGAATTCAAACCAGTTGCTGGCATTAAAGTGACACAAATTTCAACCAGTTGCTGGCATTAAAGTGACACGAATTCAAACCAGTTGCTGGCATTAAAGTGACACGAATTCAAACCAGTTGCTGGCATTAAAGTGACACGAATTCAAACCAGTTGCTGGCATTAAAGTGACACGAATTCAAACCAGTTGCTGGCATTAAAGTGGACATTTTGCATGGTGTGCTATCTTGGTAGCCAACATTGTTCTATTTTAGAATGGCCCCCACAATCTGATTGTAAACGTTGGGTTTAAATGTTGACCTTTCCCAATATGACCCTTGGTCTTGAATGGGACGTAAAACCGCAACTTTGATGTTTGCAATGAATAACCTGAACTGTAAAGTGGCTACTTATTTTATAAAATCAACTATCTGCATAAAATACTTGTGAAGCATATATATTTCCAGTATCTGTGAAAAGAATACGGAAAAATATAACCACTATTTGGTACCAAAAAAATCTGGTTGTATATTGGGTTTTTTTAACCACCCATGTTATTTTTGGAAATAAACAATAGTATTTTAATAGTTTTACGAGTAAGCAGTTTGACTGGTTTGTACTGTTGTTTCCCAAATACTTTCAACCCATTTTTGGCACCGTGTTGGCACCATAGTTAAACACAATATAAACTCTAACTCAGTCAATAAATAAATATATAAATACGATGCATACTCTATCTGGGCACTTGGTACTTTGAGAAGAATTGTGGGAAGTTTGTCGTGAACCAGATCTATAATTCTCCTGTATTCCTCCAAAATCTCTTCCTACAAAATATATACACAATAGGAAAACATCCCAAATGACATTTATGAGAAATATTACAATATACAATATATATATATTATAATACAATACAATATATTACAATATGACAATATTATATGATTGCATTGCACAAGTATTATATTGGTCAATTTTGTTGCAGTGGTAAAATACTTGCTTCTCACCTCTGAGGTCGGCGGTTCAAACCCTGGACCTTGTGTCAGAAAGTTAGTAGTTGCTTACCAATGGTCAGCAGTATACAGTACAGGACCTTAAAAAACTGTATGTACTGGTTTCCTCTGCCCACAAAACTACCTTGTCGTGATATGAATCTAAAAAAATTCAATTTTTAACCGAAGATTTTCTCCATCGTTTCTGCAGAGAGTCACACTACTCATGGCAGCCCTATAGGTTAAATACCAAATTCCTGTACCCCTGTGCTGAAGAAGTTGCTGGGGTCTGTCATTAGCATGTCTTTGTACTCCTTCAGCGTGCCACTGAAGCCATTCTGCTGCATGATCTCCTCCATTTTCTTCTCTATCCTCTTCACCTGAATTGTATACACAATAAGATAATGGACGTATATTCCTGTACGTTTTACCACAACTCAAGGCATATATGTACAATAGGAAACTTCCCGAAAAACATATTCAGAAAAAATATATCACAAATGAAGATAACAATATTATGCAAGTGTCTGTAATGTCTGCGTTTTTTCAACGTCAGAATTTAATAAATCATTCCCCCTCTCTGTTATTTACATAAGTATGGTAAGTTTTGTCATATTTTAAATCTCTGTGATTTTCAATTGGTTGCACAGTTCACACATGGGATATGGAATCATAAACCAAGAGGTATTATTTGTAAATCTGCATATTTGGCCAAATGCATTAGATATATTTACGTCTGTGGAATATATTTACATACAGTCTAAGAAATTTACTACTGGAAGGAAACCTTTGAGAATAAGACTAAATAAGCAAACTTTATGCCAATTTTGCATCAGGGGAGTGCGATCACAAAAATGTCAATTTTATTTGTCAGGAACTTCCCATATAGGTCAAGGATATAGTAGAGATTCAGGGGTGGTAGTTTCCTCACAAACAAACTTTACACAAAGCGATGTGTATTTCGCATTTAGTACACTACCTCACTCTCTCCCAAGTCGTAGATTTCCTGAGGAGTCATTTCCACACTAAGATGCCAGTTGAGACAAGCCTGGTAGAATTCCTTGCCACCCGGAAGTGAACCAACTCCAGCTTCAGTCCGAGTATGTTTGGAATACTCCTGTAAACAAAACATTAGATTTCATCTTTTAAACACATTTGCATCGCAGCCCAACCTCAAGTGGGAAAGCTGATAGCAGTTTGCTGTTGGTCGATGCTTAACAGTAGAGTTCCTTGACCAACTGTATGTACTGGTTTCTTCCGACCTTTTATTTACCCGTCACAATACAACCAATATAAAGGTACTAGGTGTGATATAAAACACCAGATATATAAATCCATCTTTTTTTTACGTTTCAACTAGAAGTTAACGAGCCCTCGCTTTGTCTTTGGAACACACCAGTTATGTTCAAAGACACCCATAAAAACATTTTCTTATATTGACGTTTTTTTAGTCTTTGTGGACTGAAGACTTTTTTCAATTAGAATTCAGTGAGCTGATTTTCTTTTTAATGTGTGGTAATATTGACAATACTCCTGTAAATTTAACAGCCATTGTAACGCGATTAACTAACATACTATGCATAAAAATGAGATACTTAATGGCGTCCCAGGGATATTTAGTGATATTTGTTTACAAACAACAATTTTAAATACAAGAAGAAAGAACACAGGCTTAACATATTCTGTGATCTGAATAGTTGGCAAAGTATTGCCGTGATTGGGCTAGATTGTTTGCGATCTTTGAATTGGTTGAGATATGTTTGGAATATGTTTTTAAAATAGTCAAGTTGCTGAATATATCTGCTGATTTTTGTCCCAATATGACCCTAGCTTTGGCACGGGACAAAAAAAACCCTGATTTTGAATTTTAAGCTACAGAGCTGCCATTCGTGTAATGTCTACTTACATTGACGACATAATTGCGATATTCCGTTAACATTGGAATAATGTGTTGTTCAATGAGTGTACTGGCTTCAGATTGAACCCTACCCCTGTGGAGTGAAAGAAAAAATATAATAAAACACTTTCAAATATATAAAAATGAATATAAACTGATATCATTGTTTCAGTTTACAAACCAAATTTGGGGGCGATTAACTGTTAACACTGCTGTATTATAACCCCAGTAATTTTATTCTCAAAGTGTCTGTATAATTTACTCTCAAACTTTGGTATATAATTCACTATTCAAAATAGTATATAATTGATTTTGCAAACTGTCAAACTTGTGTGTATAATAGAATTACCCTCAAGTATTTGTATATCATTTACTCCTCAAACTTGGGTATAATTTATTCTCAAAGAATCTGTATGATTTACCTTCAAACCTTGTGTGTAATTTGTGCTTCAAAATTATTTTAAAAACTTACTCTCTAAACTTGTGTACATTTTATGCTCAAAAATGATACATATTTTACTCTCAAACACTATACAAAATTTCCTCCCAAGTCGTGTGTATAATTTACTCGTAAAACTTGTATATACTGTTTCCCAGGTACGATTAACTAAAGTTGGTTTTTTTCTCTGCTGTGTTTCAGCTGTACGCTGGGGGACCCCATTCCATAGGCCAAACAGAAGTCAAGCTTCATTTCTACCCTCCTCCACCCCTGGTTTCTATTTGTGATATGCAGGACTAGATCGGAAGATTGCGGTCGCGCAAACCATGGAAGGTTAGTACAAAATGTATTGATTTATGTATTGGTCTGTGGTTAAAACCACTGTTATCTACAGTATCTCAATCAAATTCGACCGCGACCGTCAGTATCTGTGTACCAATTAAGTTTTCATTTAAATGTCAACAAATAACTTTAATTAAAATTTACTGTATATAACAGAAACCCAAAATGGAAGAAAGCGTGGCTTTTTCTTCTATTTTTTCTCTCTAATTTTTACAGGTCACCATTTATAACTTACTCTCAGATAATGCTTCTGATAATTTTACCAGTACGTGCACTCCTGTTCATTGATCCAGGAACGCAGGTCAAACATAATGTGTATATATTGAAATATAGTGAAATTCAATGACTTTTAGGCACATACAGACCAGATATTCATCACTCATTTACTGACATATTAGCTGCTTGTCATTTGACATCAACAAACTGTGGAATTCATAAATACAATATATACAAAATCATTATTACCAAATCATAAACAATCCTATATTATTGTCTCATTGCCATGACTTTGGAGCATCATAAGCAAAGCTGAGGCCAAAATGCTTGAAAGAACAAGTTACATAAACATTTGTAAGAGATACCAAATATTTGAATATTTGCCACACAATTGACAATATACATTGTAGTCAAATAATAATCTTGCTATTCCTTTTCAGCCGCCTCATTTGAAAAAAACATTCACAGAGGCTCACATCTGGACTTTGTCCTCGAAAGCCTTGTCGATGACACTGGTGGTGAATGGGGCGTAGATGGCCGTGTCCTCCACTGCCTGTGATAGTAGGCTATCGATCTTTGAAACGACGACTTCCTGAAATACATTGGTTAATACATTAACTTATAATTAAGGTGTGGGGGCTCGGTGGTGTGGTGGTTACAGTGCTTGCCTTCAACCTCTGAGGTCGCCGGTTCGAATCTTGGCCTGGGTGCTTCATGTTGGAAAGTTGGTAGTTACATGTAGTTGCCGAGGCCCAGTTGTTTATGGTGCAGAATCTTGACCAACTAGTATGCACTGGTTCCTCGACCCATAAACTACCCGTCACAATATGACCCTGGCTGTTGAACACAACGTAAAACAAAAAATAAATCTAAATCTATAAGGTGCATATAAAAAAATAATCAAGTCAAATGTCTAGTCCAGTCAGAAACAAACAATACTTCTACGTAACCACAGCTGCCATAAATATTAAGAAATCAATCTTTAGTACTTTTACATGGTCGAAGTCTCCACCCTTTATCAGAGTGATAGGTGTGTGCCACGGCAACCTTCATTTAAAATAGCCATACCCTCTTTTTTCATGGCCCGATTGTGGAACTCTAGTGCTTCCCACCTTAACTTGACCACCTTGGACAGAAAACCTTTATTTGTGGTTATTAAACTTATTACCTGTTTAATATCGTAGATTTCTATTGATTAATATATACACTGACACAAGCGCAAAAAAAAACAAACTATTAATGTAATTCAACAACAAAAAATCAGAACAGTAAATGTTTAAGAAGAGTTTACAAGGGGCAGTAAAATAATTACAAGGGGCAATAAAATAATTTCTACATGAAATTAGCTCTCCAACTTGGCAAAATTTGGTGGAGGTTAGCACTCTCCGAGCATTCTTGTTAGTTTTGAAGCAGTCACAGAGTGACAACCCAACGGACCTCATTCGAAGAGGTAGGAAATAGTAACAATTGAACAAATTACCACACTGCTATTGTGGACGGTCAAGCCCTCCTGTACTGCAACCTTCATCAGAGCCATGATCTCCTCCACCTAATTTGGATGAAAGGAATACAAAAAAATAAAGAAAACACATTCATATATTACTTGTACAATGTGTATATATATGTAGAATTTTTATCCGGATGAAAATTTCTGCCAACTCTTCATTTTGAAAGAAATTACACAGGAATTAATTTTCACGAATGGCTGGTTTCTACCCTGAGAGATTAATTACAGATTTCAAATTTCACCAGAAATTGATTTTCAGTATTTTTGTACTCTCCAAGTGAAAGGTTGAAATTGTACTATAATTGTAATAGCCTTGCGCTTAGTTTTAAACTAGTTTGCTCTTGACACTCGGACACTGTACCACAAAACAACACGTTACCTGGGTTGGTATCAGCCTGTATCTGGCCAACAAGTTGTCGTAGTCTTCTGGCTTCTCCGTTGGCATCAAGGAAATGAATTTCTGAATATTGGACAGCAGGTTTTCAATCGGTCCAATGCTGTTGTAGATGCTGTATCTGTTTTCAATGGGAAAACAAGAAAAAAACACCTAACTTCCCACCACTGTGAAATTTGCTGCAGTAGGGTGTTACCCGCTAAAATTAAAACAGCATATTCAAAATTTGTGCCAATTTTATGTCGGGGAGATATCGGGGGCCCGGATTCACAAAAAAGAGGCCAACAAAAGATAAGACAAAACTTGGCAGGGACCCAGATTCACAAAAAGAGGCCAATGAAAGATGAGGCAAAACTTGGCAGGGGCCCAGATTCACAATAAGGTGCCAACAAAAGATAAGACAAAACATGGCAGGGGCCCAGATTCACAAAAAGGCAAATGAAAAATCAGACAAAAATTGGCAGGGTCCTGGATTTACAAAAAGAGACCAATGAAAGATAAGCCATAAATTGGCCGGGGCCCAGATTCACAAAAAAGACCAATAAAAGATAAGACAAAATTGGTTGGGGCCTTGGATTCACAAAAAGAGGCCTGTGAAAGATAAGACAAAACTTGGCTTAAGTTTAATGTGAAAAGATGTATATTTGAGATCATTTATGGCTGATCATTGTCAAATCTCCTTTTGTATAATTGTAGCTACATAGGCCTACTGTGGTCACAAAAAAAAACCTAAATGTGTCAAGAATATATTCCACAAGCAAAGGGAATAGATTGGCGTTTCCTCACTAGTAATTTTTACATACTATGATAAACTACGCCTTTCTTGCACTATTTCTTTCATTTTATTGTTTTGTGAACTCGATTTAGCTTATTAATTTTCCTTCATTTATTTAAGCATTTATCTGTTAAGAAAAAAAGGGCAATGAATGTTGCCCTCTGCTCCTTTCCCCCTTTCCTTTTTGAAGTTTTTGACCAATGATGGGGGATGGCTCTGAATTTTTAAAAAATATTTTTCTAGAATCGATACTGTGGCTTGTTTCTATGGCTGTTGGGATTTTTTTTTGCCACATAGCTTGATAAACTTTGATGGGGGAAAAAAACCCATACAGGAGTTGATATTTACATGAAACCCATAGCTCTTTACAAAAAGCAAACAATACATTTAATAAAGCCTCTTGATGACAGTAAGGCTGTATAAATTACAGAGTTTGAGTGATGAAAAAAAATGGTTTTTGGGGTTTTTTTTTCTGGGAGAGATAGAGAGAGTGAGTTGATTTTTTCAATGTTTTAGACCAGCAGCTACAAAACTTCTTCTGTCTTTGAAAAAGATATTTACATAAAGGGATTCCACAGATTATTACACTGAACATTAGGACATTGGACGTTTCTCGTACTTGCGGTATTCATAGCCAGTGATAAAGTGTTCTAGTAGGTCTTTCAAGACATCTAAACTGACATGTTCTTGTGGTTCAAGGTCATCCAAATCCTTTGCCCTGTCTAGTATCTCCTCCGCTTGTGTCTAAAATGAAAAAAAAAATATTTGTACATTTATAAAGAATGGAACTAGATCTCTTTAAGATGTTCACAACATAGAGATTCTGTATGGAGCTTCTAAAGTAATCTAATCTTATGTGAACTTTTATAGCATATAATCTCCACCAATTGACAGACACTAGGGAACAACTGAACAAAACCAATGTGAATAATCATAAGTCCAATAACTTAGCTTCATTTTCAGAGTCAGTTATCAAACAGAGCTGTGCAGTCGATGAAAATGCATCTCTGCACAGATTGTGGGAATACTTTATAGGAAGCATTGTCTCTTGTTTACATTCTTTGAACATGATTTGACGATGTAATCTCAAAAATAAAATTTAACACAGCCAACGGAAAGGAGTGAATGAAGCCTTAAATGCCATTTTATACTAGAAGTAAACTACAGTAGATTTGGTACAAGTAGAACTGCCATAAGTAGAATATTGCCATAAGTAGAAGTAGTTTCTAAGTCCCAACAATTATTGGCGCAAAATATAAGGATAACTAGAAGTTGCCATAAGTAGAAGTAAATGGCTGATATTTTGCAACTTCGACTTAGACCAAATCCACTGTACTTCAAATTATCTATAGTATGTTCATTTGGTGAAAACCTCTTGTCATCATTTTATTTTCATAATGAAGACCAAATTTGGTGCCATTAAAAATTGACACTGATGTATCTTGATAAGCGATGGGGGAATTCAGGATTTGAAAATGAGACCTTTGATCGCAGCTTCAAGGTCAAATTTAGTCTGCTGTACCTTCTCTTTGGTGAAGACTTCCTCAGTGTAGTTGTCCATTCGATCATTGTACTGATGCAGACCAAACTTGGTGCCGTAAACCGGCCACTCGTACAGCCGCCACTCAAAGAAATCATCTATAAGCTCCTCCAACTTTCCGGAGTCGGCTTAAAGTACACAAAATAAGGTGCTGGAATGGAATTGAATTTTAGACAGTAATATCAAAATTAATTTAGGTTTTCTGTGTCGATCAATGTTGAAATATCTTTTCTAACAGTAAAATTATGAAAGAACTTCTATTCCATTCACTAATATGCCATTTGTCACTTTGTGTAACACATTCAAAGGTAGTCGTGACTTCTGCAGATAGTGAAATGGGGTTTTGAAGCCAAATAAATAATGATAATAGTAATAATAATACACAATACTAAGTTAAATAATAAGTTAATAAATAAGTTATTTATAGAACACATACTCTTTCTAACATATACCTCAGAGTGCTTTACAGAAGACTAAAATGCATATAGTTTTTAGAAAAAAAAAACATAATATACAGCAACATAGAAAAAGATAATATACAGGTGCTGTTAGACGGTACAAGAAGAAACTAAGACACTAAAAGGCAAAACAACAGATTGTCAAATAAACAGTGAATGTTTAGTCGTTACAAATCCACAGAGCCTTGCTCACTACCGTCTGGTATCGGCGCAGTTTCCAATCTATTATTGTACTCCGTTCAGACTGGAAAAACTACTTATTCCAAACTGGTATTACTAATGCCTAACTTCAAGCTACTATTACACTGTAAATTATTTTTAAATTGTGTTTGTTGTAGTGTAATGTCTCTGGCCAGTTTATCTGTTAGTTGGGGTGTAGCTCCAATTGTTAACTTATTTATAACACACACTTTTAAGTCCTTTGATTTACTTTATAACTGAACACTAGTAATTATGCAACAAAGGTGTCCCTCACACTGTGGTTGATTACACTGTACCTATATTCGCATTTTACTACTTTTTGATATCTCTTTTTGATGAACATGCATTGTGAGATAAGAACCCTTTCTCACTGCAGGGCATTTATTTATTAGACAGTATATAAGGGCAGTTTTATCTCATAATAAAATCTGCTTTAGAATAAAGGTCTCCCTGTCACACCTTGGTGGCTGAATTAATATATGCTTCATCTTTGAAACTACAGAGAGTTAACATTGCAAAGCAACAAACAATATGACCAGTGTGATACTGTATAAGTCACAATTTACAAAAGTAGAAATAATTGTATGAACCTAAAACTGAAGTCCCCAAGATATACATCCAAACATATGTGAGATATTAGTAACATTTTAAAAATGAACAAATTCAACCTTGTGATACTACAATGGCTGTACTTATTCAAAGTCCGCTGCCACTTTCACCTGAAGATCGATTTCACACACAGCTGAGCCCAGGGGCCCATACTCTGGAGTCCACTGCAGTGTCACATTTCAGAGTTGTGTTTATTCCTTCACAATACATGTATATACTCATTTTGGGACAGATTTAATTAATATCGTCTCTATTCAACAGCTGTAGTGAAGCCAGTGAGAAGAATCTGGAAAGGAGGGATCCAGTGTGACCTATAATGCAGCGAGTCCTGTCAACCCGACAGCTGCCTCCTCGAAGAAAGAATTGATCTGGCAACCAGTGTGCCACAAAGGCAGGGAGGACACTCGGCAGAATTATTGCATGGGGTTAGTTGATTATATATCTGGGAGGCAGAGGTTCTCGTATAGGTAGACTGAATCCAGGAAAAAAGGCGCACACAGTTTTAGAAAACAGGACAAAAAAGGCCACAATAATTTTTGTTCAATTATGAAACAAGCATAACTGGTACAACTCAACTTTTATTTAAGAAACATGTAAGCAATAAAACAAAAAACGGAACTAATGCATGCACATTACTACCCTGGCTTGCATTTTACAACTAATAGCCCCTTTAAGTAGAGCCCATCAAACTATCTAAACAATTCTATGCAGCTGCTCTGGATTGTATTTTACAATTGAAATCCCTTTTCAGTAGACCCCCCAGTCAAACAATCTAAGCAATTCTATAATATCCTCTGTATTGCAGTTTAAAATTTGAAACCCGTTAAAGTAAGTTTAAAACGCACTATATTTTCATAGGTAATGTTAAATGTTTCAGCAGAAAAGTAAATTCCTAGTCATGTAAGTAATTTGTAAATATGTATTCATGTTTACACATCAGGACTCTAGATGCTCCTCAAATAAATTTGATTTATGTACATATTTTAATTTTTTTTTAAATAAATTGTGCCCCTTTTTCCCCCTTTTCCACAAACTGTGTGCCACATTTTTCCTGTGGCTCTTTATTCCTGTGCTACTTTTTTCCAAGTCCTTTTTTTCCCCGTGCATCAGGTAGAATTGGGGGTGGGGGGGGGGGGGGGGGGGGGGTGGGGGGGGGGGTGGATTCCAAAATTTTCCAGAAGCAAGATTTGCTTGTCATCTGTAGAAATTTGCTTGTAAATTAAAACTTTTGTCGCAAGTAAAATGTGGGTTATGGCAAAAATTTAATTTTTTTTACTGTATTGAATAACAATATACCGCAAGTAAAATGTGGGTTTTCGCAAAAATTTAATTCTTTACCATGTCACATAATATATCACAGAAAAATAATAAGTGGGTATAAATTGTACAGGCAAACACACACAAAAAAATTTAAAAAATATATCCAAATAAAAACCTTACAAAGCAGATAAATATAAACTGTATGCAGTAGATCAATAAAAGAAATAGGTCAAGTGAGGTCGAAAGGTTGTTTACAAACACACACACACACACATATATATATGGCATGTTTTTGTTGTGGTCAGTCTGAATGAAATAAATTAGGAATAGACTCCCTGACCCACCATTGTGAGAGGTCATCCATTGTTTCCTGTAGTTTGTTTTTAAAAACTTTTTATGGGTGGAATCACATCAGTAATTTGACAGCGAAGGACATAAATATCGTCTGTAAGCTGGAAATTGGGCCTCATATATTTGGCTTGTAACTCAAAAAATTACATTATTATACACCAAATAATGATGTAATCTGGAATTACATATATAGAACGGTCATTTATCCTTAAACTTATAAGAATAATTCAGTTTATACTATTTACTAAGGAACCCTGGAATCTGGTGGAAGTGACAAATTTTGGAATATAGAAAAATACTTGTGCTAAACCCGGAACTCCAAACAGCAGTGTTAGAATTTATTTATTTATTTGGGTTTTAACGTCACTTCCAACACACTGTATAGGTCCTATCAAGCTAGGTGGGTAGTTTTGTGGGCGGAGGAAACCAGCACATACAGTGTCAAGGTTCTGTAATGTGTAAACTGCCAACCATGGAGAAGCAACTACCAACCTTCCCACATAGGGTCTGGGGTTTGGACCGCCGACCTCAGAGGTGGGAGCTGAGTGTGTCACCACTGTGTTACCGTGGCCCTACAACAGTGTTATAAAACTAACGGGCATTGGAATTTTGACTCAATTTGACTTGATTTTTGTCCTGTAAATCATTTAGGATATTTTTTAATCTCAAAATAAACATACTTATGTATCCAAGTACAACTAAATATTTGACACAATAATTTCTATGTTGCTAATAATATTAATAATAAAATAGTTCTATGGCGGAATTCTAGTCTCTGATTGGCTAATCACTGTTCTATACTCCAATATAAAAGCACTCTTAAACAGAAAGGTTTTAAGTCGGTTTGATGTTGCGGACATCATCGAGCAGGCTATTCCAATTGCGAGGTGCTGCAACGTGGAAAGATCGGCATCCCCTTGCTTTTCTTATTTGGTCAAATAAAAATATTTGACGTAATAATTTCTATATTAAAGTTTTATTCTGCAGTTTCTATTTCATAAACAGACTTCTTATTGTCAAAATTTATGTGCCATAAGTTGTTTCAAATTTCTTTATCTCGAACATTAAATAAGATTAACAATTTGACATAAGTTACTATTTCTTTTAATTCTATGCAATTTTTATCTCTTTAAAATAGTATCCATTTCAGTATGTCAGATGGATCATTCAAAACTCAACATATATCAAAGTGAAAATTTGACCAAGCTTAATAAATAATTACCCTTTCTCAAAAGCAAATTGTTCTTTGTAAAAATAATTTTCAATCGCATGCATATCTCGAAGAAAAGTTAACTTTAAACTATTATCTCTCTTTAACTATTAACAATTCTGTTTGTTTTTGTTCAAAGAAGTTCAACACTGATACTTACATTTTTCTCCTTTAATCGTGGTAAGTTGTCTGGTAAAAATAGCCAGTATTATTACAACTATCCTCGTTTTAAAGTTTGCCATACCTACAGAGCTGTCATATATTACTTTTTTCCAAACATACACAAATAAAATTAAAAGAGAGAAAAAAAAGGTAGATATATGTTGACTGATGAGCCTTTCAGATGAATTTGCCTGATACTTTAGAGAGACCACATCCTTATCTCAGTCTGAAAAAAGGCTGGAAAAGTAATAGCTTGTCCACAAAGAATGGTGAATAAATCTGCCAAATAAGTCACACTCTTACTGGTCAAACATGGTCAGTTGAGTCCATTTAGAGATCTTGAACATAGGTATATGGACAAATATTTGTACTGGTGTCAATATATATAGTTTATATTTAGAAATTGACAAAGGATGGTCATTGACAGTAATTGTTTATGCAAATGTTTTATCACATACAGACCCAAGTAAAAAAAAAACAAAGACTGCTGTATTGGTGTGAAATTTAGCTCGGGGAAAAAACTTGCCTTTTAATTTTTGTCAAATTTGAAGAAACTTTGCAGAATTTATCTGCATTTGCGGTCATTTCATTTTTACTGAAGTAATTTATACAAATTTGAAATTTCAATCTAGGGATTAAATTTCCATTGTCAGCTAGTTTTTGCAACACAAAACACTTGATACACATTTAAAATAACCGCTTGCAGTCAGATTTTTAACGTATTACAGTGTATACTTTTTAAGTAATGCAAATCTCAAGGTTGAAGCCAGGTTGTGAGGGTTACAAAATAGAAACAGGCATGCTTTATGTCATCAAAAGTGATATATGATAACTCAAGGAGGACTTCAACCATTATGTCATAAAAACCACTCATTGCAGTTTCACAACATACTGTTATAAATCTATGAAATTTTGCTATGTGGACATTTTTTTTGTCTTTGGTCAGCAGTTAGATAAATGAACATTGGAGCCCCTTTAGCAGGTCTTTGGATTTTTAAGTGACGATTCCATATTTCCCAAGAAATCATTTACATGTCTGAAACATATTTGATATTTTTTTGTAAAAAAATCAACCAGTTTATCTCTTTATAATGACATTCCCAAAATCAGATGTTTCTTAATGACATTGAGTTAAATGGTACATGTAACAGAGCTTTGGAGCGTATCCTTTTGTTGGTACATCAAATCATATTACTGTTCCATCTGATTGTGTTGAAATCATATAGGTAGGGAACTTACATGCCCCTCAACTGCCCACTGTAATATGACCCTGTACAATGTGTTAAAAAGAAAACAATGTTCAAACCAAAGCAATCAATCGGTGAGAAAAAAACCGCAACAGGATACAAAGTTTTAAAGCTGCTTGTTGCATTCAGTAAAACTCCAAATTGGACTTTGTCAGTTTGAAGTACAAGTTTTTTGAATCAGTTATTGGTTGGTTGTCAGCAATCCGGTGGTTTTTGCAAAACTAAAGCGAAGTGTAATTTTTTAATCCAGGGCAAAACCCCACTGGGCATAACCCCACACAGACCAAACCCCATCAGGCAAAACCCCACTCAGACACAACCCCACTAAAATTATTTTAAAAATTTGAAGATGTTAAGGGGGATGTTTTTTTTTTAATGTTAAGTTAAATCTTAAGTTTGATTTGGTTCAGTGGTACTAACTACTCAGGCTTAATGTAATGTGCTTAAATATTAGTGCTTAAATATAATGTGGTTTTGCATCATGTTCTTCATACAAATGTCTATCAATGTCTATTTTTGTCAAGACTTTGTATTTGTATCAATTAAAACTCTGCACGTAATAAATATTTTGTTTTTTCATGAAGAGTGGGGTTTTGTCCTCATTCTTATATATCTGAGTGGGGTTTTGCCTGATGGGGTTTGGTCTGAGTGGGGTTATGCCCAGTGGGGTTTTGTCCGTTTACCGTAATTTTTCCATTATGTTCAACAGTAGAGAGACACTGGATAAATTTAGGTCAACCCTGTTCCAAAAACAACTTTTATTTCAATTCAATCATGTGTGTCCTCTGCTGTTTACAATTTTTATTTGGAAATTTTTCCCTGCATGTTCCAATTAACTATTTCACATTTTCAATTTAAATTTTTTATATAGTTTTTATCAGCCATATTTTAGCACCAGGTTTCAAAGCTTTTGTGATATCCCCCAAAAAGCAAATGTTTCAGCTGCTTACCATATCTCTAATATTCTAAAAATGACCTTGACAATACCTCTTTGCAACAAGAGCTCCCACAGTGATACATGTTCCAGATTCCCACATCAGTAAACCTGTCACTCTAGCCTTGTTCGGGCTCAAATTTGTAGCCTGTCATTTTCACATGTGTACATCTATATTTGGTATTCACGAAGAACTCGCACATGTTAGGAGATATAAGATCATCAGGCAGTCTCAGCAGTGTGCTGATATAAAAACACCGGTACATGTAAGAGGCAATTCTATAAAGTGAAACTCTATCGTGTAAACTGAAAGTTTTGCCCCAATTGCAAAGACACTCCAGCCTTTAGTAAGGCTGCTGCCACTTTGCAAACTGCTAAAACCATACAGGACAGTAATTTATTATCTCCGCCTTATCTCCCCACTGGCCTGGGAAGATAAACACTTGCTTTTTCAAAATTACCATGCTGATGTTTTTCAAGAGTTTTGACTTGTCACTATCTAAGGGCCCTGTTTCATTATCACGAATGGTTTGGGAACCTCCCCCCTTATGAACATATTTACTGTTGCTGGCCATTCAAAAGCAAAATTGAGGAACTCTTATACACAGCTGGAGTCCGAATTCCTTTCTGCCTGTGAGTTACTGCGGACACCAGTTTGAAATACAAATCGGCTTACTATCTCTTCAGTCTGGTACTGTTCCCGATGATTAGGCATTGCACAAAGCTTTTCTGAATATGACCAATTCACCACCGTTATATAACAAATGCTCTGAACTCTCCTACGTGTTCAGGAATCACTCCAGAGAACCAAATAGGAACTGAAACTGAAAAAAAATTGCATTTCTATCTCATTTGGCACTTTCATTCAAGGAAGTGGAACAGGGGTGTATGAGTAAATTTCTGCAGTACAGTCCCCCATAAAAAAAGCCCCTGGAGAATACAATTGGGCAAGGTTCACACCCAACCCGGCCAGGCAAGAGTTGAGGGTTGGGGCAGATATAACCAGATTCATGTCAAACTGGGTTGAATGCCCAAACTTCAATGTGGATTGAAATATTATATTAAAAAAACAAAAGTAGAATATAGTAAAACCTGCAAAAATTTACCAGATGTAGTTGCATGTAAACATTGCTCAGTGACATTTTTTCCCAATATTTACAAAATTTATTATTGCATACAGTTAACTGTGCATTCTTTCAAAAGCAACAACTGTATAAGATTATATAACATCAATACAACTGTACAAGAGTTTTCACACGACTTAAACACTACCTTATAATGTTTAATTCTTTCGCTCTACTAATTTTTAGACATATTTCCTGTCAGTATAACGGTTACATAACAAATATGGTTGACAAAATGAATAATCCAAGCTGTTTTACTTACTAACCCTCAGTTGTGTAAAGCTACTCTGAAAATGCGATCTCTAAATGGACTGTTGGCTTCTGCATTCTGTTGGCTTCTTTAATTTATGATCCCTGCTCGCTGACTTCTGTCAGTATAATGTTTGGGGATAATGGAGAGAGCGGGCAGTTTATTACAGAAATTACAGCAGTGGCAAACTAGTACAGTAGAACCTCTATTATCCGACCCTCTTGGGGGAGAAACAATTATTTTGGATAAGCAAAGGGTCGGATGGATAATAGAAGAGCTAGAATAACAAGTTTAAATGGAGTTGGGAGAGTGGATTTGAGGTTGGATAACTGAACTTTGGATAATAGAGATTCCACTCTATTTATTTGAACAGTGGCTTCAAGGGAATAAGGAGATCTCAATTGGCAACATGTTTGGCAATCAATCGACTGTGACTGTGGATTCAAGTCAGTTCATAGCACTGAGGCCACTGACCTCATATAGTGGAGCTTTATTTAGTCTTCTTTAATCTGTTAGAAACCACCTTCTGTTGAGAGTTTGAAATTATCCGGATTAAGAGCGGAATGTGAACAAGTGGACTTCTCGCCAATCCGGATCAGCCTGAGCATATACCATCGTGTGTGAACACACAGTTGCAGTTGCATGACACACATACCTAGCCGCTTGATGGGTTTGTGGTCTAATGGTTGTGATTAAAACTAAATTTGTGTGTGTTGCACAGATAGATGGATTACTAGCCTTTCTCGGCGGTGTTCTGAACTATTATTTTAAAATTGAGTCTGACTCAAAACCCAGAAATTCTACTTCTTGAGAGGGTGTCGGGAAAGATGTGTCATATCTGGGTGTAAAACAAACCCAAGTGATCTCAAGTAACTACGTGTTTACATTTCGAGAATAAGATTCAAAAGCATGCTCTTGCAAGTAAATATCACCAGTGTGACAACTTAGCAAGTACCTATCATGTCAAAGCTTTGCTGATACTAGTTTCAACAGTTTCCTATATATTATAAATTTTTATTCTTCATTGAAACTTTATATATTTTTGGATCTTCAAAAGAAGTTAAACTGCAATCAGTGCACAGGATGCAGCAACTGGCTGATTTCTTGTTCAGATATTTACATTTCAGCATCATAAAATAACAACTGAAGAGACAGAATGTTGGTTTTTCCTATGAATTTGATACCACTTCTTTTGACCAGCACAAAACTGTTTCCAGTCAGAATGAGCTTTTTAATATATTCAATGACAAATTATTAAAAAAACAGCAAAAGCTTATCCGACTGGTAGTGTTTGTCTCGGATCTTTTTTTCCTTGTTTGTAACTTTTCTTTGGCACCAAGCTGCAGTGCTTGCTTTTTGCCTGCTACTGTGCAAGAGTAGTGTCTTTGGCAAAAGTGTACTACATGTCTCAAGTCCTGAATTGTTTTGGGTAAGCCATCCCAAAAATAGATGTCCCACGATGAGGCCCAGACGAAAACAATCTTTCTTGATGGCTGGCTAAAAGCTATGGCTTCAGCATTTTTTTTCTGGACTTAACATTTGCTACTTAAATATCAGTGGAACCTTTTGGAATTGTGTTACACTTCTGTCAATGGTATCCACATTGAGGTTGGTAAGGCCACATTTTGTGGAAATTGCCTTTCCTTGTCCTCACTAGAACTGTTTGTTAGTGTCACCAAATATTTTTAAAAATGTACTTGTCTGAAATGGTACTTATTAGTTTTTGAACAATCTTTAGAACCAAAAATCTGAAATCTTTTCTCACTCAGCGTTTCATCATGTTGAAAATAATCCAAAGGAAAAATCGTAAACTCAGAAAGAAGCTAGCTTTTCCACGAGCAACTTAAAAGTGAAAACTAGAAGCAGCTAGGGATGTGGTGTGTGAGGTAAGAAAGGCAGCTACAGGTTTAAACCCTATGAAAAGAAGAACACTCAAACCTATGCTTCCTCACAAGATCAACAACCCTGACGTCAGTTTTTGGGGAGAGGCAAAGGTTGTTGACCGTGAGGGTTCTAACGCCCCGTTTTCACTAAGCATGCCAAGTGATGCAAACAGAGTAAATGACCCCATAGACAGTCAATGTGTTTCAGTTCAACGTCTAGATTGCTGTGTAAAAAAGACTGTATATTGCAGTGTTGTCAGTCCGGTACATTTTGTGACAGATACCGGACAGTCCCAAAAGAACTACTTAAGTCCCGAATTGATAAAGAAATCAATAAAGTTTGTGAAAGTTGTTTGTTTTGAAAGTCATTTCCCTTCTGCCCCTCCTGTGATAAATGTCCACAGTGTTGTAGAAATACATCCTGTGGGAGGCCGTCTGCAAACTTTTGGCACACATGGCTCTCCCTGGGTTCAAATCCAAGGGTGATTTCGATCTTACAGGAAGGGTACAACCTACCCTTCAAGATGAGACGACCTCTGACAAGGTCACCTCTAGTGCTCAACAGGTATGCCAATCCTCTCAAGAACAGCTTTTTGAAAGAGGCAGTAAAATCCCTGATGGAAAAAAGGGCAGTGGAAAGAGTCGTGGTTCGGTCCTCACTAGCCTTTTACGACCAGTTGTTCCAAAGCCCCAAAACAGGTGGAGATCAATCTTATATCTGAGCATCTTGAACATGTTTCTAAAAATGGATGCCTTCAAAGTGCAAACCCCAGAGACCGTCAGGCTCTCCCTGCAGTAAAGAAGGTGGGTCACTTCCCTGGACTTCAGCGATGCTTACTTCCACATTCCCATAAGTCCCGGGACAAGGAAGTACCTAAGTTTTGCCTAGACAGTCGGGCGTATTAATTCACAGCTCTACCTTTTGGCCTGGTTACAGCTCCTTTGGAGTTCACAAAGGTTGTAAAGGAAGTGAAGCTTATGGCTGAAGCAATGGATATAAGAATCCACCTGTACCTAGATGACTGGTAACTCGGATCTCCATGTCAGGAAACTTGCATACTAGATACCTGGACCCTCTTGGCCCTGTGCCACAATCTGGGTTGGGTAGTGAACATGAACAAATCTGAACCAATTCGACCTCTCTCTAGGTTTGGTCAGACCCACTCAGGAGAGGACAACCTTGAGGCAGAAAATACAGACCCCCCAAAGGGAAAGACCCCTGGTCGGTCAGACAGTTTATGTCCCTGATAGGGCTCCTGGCAGCCATAGAAAAACATTTCCTGTCTTGGGTCGCCTTCAGATGGGGCACATTCAACCACAACACCCTCTTCATCATCCTCTGCAGTTATTTACAGACACGTCAAATGTAGGTTGGGGTGCACACTTGGGGGACTGCACTGCAAAAGGCCTCTAGTCACAGCCGGAAAGCAAGTTGCACATAAATTTCCTAGAATTGAAGCCAGTTTTGCTGGTCCTCAGGAAATTCGAGCCCTTGTGCTGGCCCTAAACTATGTTGGTGGCAATGGACAACACAACAGTTGTGTTTTACATAAACGAGGAAGGGGTCATGATATCAGGGTCTCTTTGTTTCCTCCTCGTAAGACTGCTCTCATGGTGCAACCTCAGTCAGATAGTGCTGAGGGCCAGGCACATACCAGGATACCTGAACATGATAGCGGACAAGCTGTCCAGACATTGACAGGTGATTAAGATGGAATGGTCAGACCTGCAGGAGGTGTTCGACCATTTGTGATCCAGATGGCAGACACCTCCGGTGGATTTGTTTGCCACCAGGTTCAACAACAAACTTTCCAAGTTTCTTTCTCCAGTTCTGGATCAGAAAGCTCGGAAAGTGGATGTGTTGAGCCTTCACTGTGAGGGACTGGATGCATATGCCTTTCCTGCAGTGTCAATCCTAGGCCAAGCAGTCTCCAAACTGGTAGACCAGAGTTGCTGGAGAATGGTGCTGATTGCCCCAGGTTGGCCCAACATGCCCTGGTTTTGGGATGTGGTCGGCCTGTTGGTTCAAATACCACCCTTCTGTCACAACTGGGGAACCTGTTGACCCAGCCTTTCAGTGAGTGTCCACACAGGAACCTCCAGAACATGAATCTACATGCGTGGCTCCTCGAGCCACAAGCATCCAACAACAAGTGTTCTCTGAGGAAGTGGCAGCAAAAATTGAGGTCTGTGTTTGTCAAATGACGCTAGTCAAACCAGCTGGACTTCATGTCACCTTCTCTAAAGCAAATGCAGATTTTCTCCTCTATTTCAGGAGAAACATCTTCAGCCTAGCACTATTGACGACTATAGAACATCTATAGCAGATAAAATTGGAACTGACTAGGTCAGCAGTAGGGATGAAAACTTAGCTCTATTGTTGGAAAGTTTTCATCTGGATAAGCCAAAGGGAGGGAGGGGTGTCCCTATTTGGAATCTTTCCTTGGTGCTACACCAGTTGACGAAGCCTCCTTTTGAAATTTTGCAGAAAGCTTCTTTAAAGCACTTGACTCTCCACATCAGGATGATTGGTCAAATGTTTTGTTATACCTCTCTCCCAGCTTCTTGTCCAAGAACCAGCTGGCTGGAGAAGGACCTCCTTGTATGGCTCGAGTGATTATCCCAGCTCTGGCTCCTACACTAAATATATATATCTTGATATCGACACAGTGGGGCAAAATGTCTGACGACAACTTGCTTTTTCGGGTAGTTGCTGGTTTAAAACTTTCGGAAACCAGACTAGTGGGAGTGTTGCTCAAGAATCACATGATTCTGACACAGCGCAAATACTGATGACGTATCAACACAATTTCGTAATCCAACAACGGAAGTAAATCCCTGACATATCTACAAACATTACAAAGTACCCTCTTATATAAATTGCCTTGTTTTTTCACCGTAACAAGCACCCAACATAATTGTTAGACATGCCACTGTTTGGTAAAAAGAAAGACGAAAAAGGTATGTCGTTTCTACACAGTTGTAATTTGAACTGAACACGTATTACATTTACAACTTGGTCAACGCAGTTACAGTACTGCAGTGCACCTGCGTTTTGACAGGTTTTTGGCCATATTCGGCCGTTTTTCAGATGGTATTTTTTTCTAAATATCATAGCTTTTGTGACTTTATTTTCAACCTACTGTTGACGATTATGATTTGGGATTTTTAGCCTGTTAAAATTTGACTATTGATATCAATTGAGAAGGTGTACATGCAACTCATGACCATGTCAGCTTGTGACCCACAACTTGTACACAAATACATGTACTACCACTAGTAATAACAATATTTTTTAAAAATAAATATTAATTGTTCAGTTTTCAAATATGAACTTGTTCACATAAATAAAATATATAGTCCCCCAATTATTTTATGCTTTATAAATCGGCAAGGCTCATATGTCACAGATCTGTGAACGCATTCAAAACAGCTGGTGTCACAGAAATGGGAATTCTGCCTTAAATAAAAGTGTGCCCTTTTTTTGCTTTTGAATCATTTCAAAATATTCCAAACTTCACACGATCAGGGTTCAAATTGTCATTTGTGTTCCAATATTTTTTCCACACATATGGACTTACAAATTGGGCCTGGTCTCTAACATTTGGAAATATTGATGTTTCTTCATCCAAACACCAGGGAAAAAAAAACTGTGCCTTGGTAACTTTATTTTGTTAAGGGACAGGCAGAAAACACCCTGCCAGGCTGTTTAATTGTTTAAAGATTGACACATACTCTCGGATGAAATTTGGTGTATACCCAAAATGATAAGGGCTGTCAATCAGAGCCTATTAGTAGCAGTTGCTGTCCACCTCAAGTTTCAGTTGAATTTGTGACCTTGAAACAGTAATACTAGTTTGTAGCTTTGGACTGTTTTTGTGCCTTTCAGCCAGCTATCCTCCGCAGCAGCCAGCTTATCCTACACAGGCGCGGGGCCCGCCACCTGCAGCTGCCCCTCCGATGCAGCCGCCCCCACCCGCATACACACAGGTACCCTTGACATTAAATAGTATAAAAGATGGCAATGGGGAGCATGCATTGTGTCCGATTAATACCAGACTTTTAGACAAAGTAACAGATGATAGATAATAGAATAATTATATTTTGTGTAAATGTATGTACAAGTCCAAAATAAAACTGGAAAGAAAACTAAATCAAACTTTTGATCAAGAGGTAGATGTCTCTAATGACAGGTCATAGCAGTATGCTGTCAAACTGTTACTACATGTGTACTAAATGTCTGTAACAGTGTTTTTAAATTCTTTGACACTTTTTGGCAAACTGAAAACAGCACACAGTAAGTACTTAACCAGCCAGTCAGAGTTTGTGTGGCAAAGGGTGTGTGCTTGCTGTTAAAAGTATATTTCAGTGTCAAAATTATGCTATGTGTTTGAATACATGCTTTTCTCCAATTGTTTGGGGGGGGGGGGGGGGTAAGATCGAAATGATTAACCACAGTAATCCCCCCTCCAAAAAAAAAGGTTATAAAAGCACTGGTTGATGTATATTGTTGAATCGGTTAACTGTTTTCTAACTTTAGCGTATTTGTACACGATCGTTTAAATTTTCAGTATATTGACTTAAAACCTGAAAAGGTTAGAAAATTAAAGCATTTTATCCCTGTTTTATGTTTATAAAATATGGCTTTTATTTGTAAATTACCCAACAGTTTGCATGAATTTTCTAGTTTTCTATATTTCTGATCTTTTCCGCCTTAATGGAGAGAATAGTGTTTCTTGAAATGCATGAGTAAAACATGTATAGTTAACTGGTAACTACCTGGTTAGCTTTCATAACCTTTCATGCTTACAATTTTCTTATCTTTCAGTACCCAAGCCAGGTCCCCCCACCCCAGGGTTACGGTGCCCCACCCCCTGCAGCCACTTACTACCAGGCCCCGCCCCAGCCATATGGCATGCAGGCCCAGCCATTTGCCCAGGGACAGAATGTGATGGTGCAGGGAGGATTTGATGCAGGTGCACGCTTTGACGGAATTGCCCAACCCAATGTGCCTGTAAGTACTGAGATAATAACTACGTATAATAATTACCTCGGGCAGGAGGTTGTGTTTTTAGGTTTGTTTGTCTGTGTTCGCAGTTACTCCAAAAGTAATGAACTGATCTTTTTTCAGTTTTTCATATGAGTAGGGTTTGGCCAAAGGAAAAAGAAAGTGGGGGAAATCTGCATCATACTCTGGATTTCCCCCCCCCCCCCAATCACAAATTTCTTGAGGTCCCATTTTAGGTATATTTTCAGTGACCTTGTCTTTCTGGTTAAAATTACTTCTAAAGTAATGAAAGGATCTTTAATGTAGAAATAACACACAACTAGCGTGGGGCTATGCAGGGTTTTACTACGAATAGCGATATTAGTAAGGTGAAGCCTGAGTGTTTCTAATGAGCTATGGGTTGTAAAACTGTTCATGAAAATAGGTTCTTGGATTTCAGTATTGACACCAAAATAATTTCAATATTGTTTCTTACTCCCTAAGTCCTGAGACATTAGTTTGTTGTAAAATGTATTCTCACTAGCAGTTACAAAAGTAATTGCCTTTCATATGGCGAAAAACTTCATGCATTGGATCTGCACATTTCCTTGTTTGGTCTTACACAAAATAGTGGCATATATGACTATCTGTCACAAGATATTGAACTGTAACATTTTCTGTTTGTTTCTCTATTGAACTACATTGTGAAGTGGCTTTTACAGTAAACCAACTAAATTCTGCAGAGATAAAAATTTAAAATTCTCACGTGTAAGTGAATATATAATTTGAACATTTTTTTTTTCAAGAGATACATGCAAGATTGTAAACTTGGAACTTTTTGAAAAAAAAAAAATATATATTGTTAAAATATTGAAATACAAGTAAGTGCAATGTTTTTAATTGGGTATTAGTCTGTTTGGGTGTACAATTTGAACGTGAAATATAGTATAAAGCTTTCAGTATTAAATAATATATCCTTGAAATTATCACTGCAACGTATAAATTAATGCGTTTAATGTTTAATAGTGATAAATTAAAGAAGTATGTTGACAAATAAATTACTCTCAATCACTTCTTGGAAGTGCCCTCAAGACTTTGAGCAGTGATGTTCAAACTCAGGCATTAATATTTCAATATAGGGTACTATATATATTCCTCCCCCCCCCCCCCCCCCCCCCCCCCCCCCCCCCCCGTTTATTATCACACCACTTAAAGTAAATAAAAAAAAACAAACTATTTTCACATGAGATTAAGTCTAATTTTAACACCGGCAGAATTACGTTGCATTATGGCTTGACAGCATCATATTTATTCAGTGGACTCAGAAATGGACTGAATGTTTGTTTTGTGTACACACAGAGACACTTTGTAAGCTAAGACTTATATAATATCACTGAATCGAGTGGATCTTGGACTTATTCAAAGTGGGTTCAGATTCTGTCGTGGGTGTCCTCGTTTATTTTTCCAGTAGCGTAATACAATAAATTCTCTGTAACTATAACTGCCATTAGTAGAGTATTGCCATAAGTGAAAGTAGTTTCTGAGTCCAAGCCACTATTAGTGCAAAATACAAGGGTGACCGTAAAGTGTTAGCTACTGAGAGTGGCCATAACTTAATTTGATGCACAGAGTTTCAATGATAATAACAAGGTATAATTAGAACCTAAAATTCTTGTGTGTACAGTAAGTAGTAAAATCCTTGAAAGAGATAACACAGTTTCACCTTTGTGTTACGCTGTACCTGATTTTGCACTTAACAATAGCTTGCAATATCACTTTAAGAGATCAATCAGTCTTTGACATAAAATGTTTCTTTATCAGATAAATGTCTTCAAAGAGGCAAGTTTATAATATTAGTAATATGCAATAAGTTAATAACATAAAATATTTTTAACTCATTTTACAGAAGTACTCATAAAATATTAAATTGAATTCACTGATACATAAAATTAATATTAATAAGACAAATAACTTTGCAAAAAAAAAAAATGAAAAAGCAACAAATTCAGTCACTTACAGAATAAATTGTATTTGCAAAATGTATTTGAAAGTATATGAAGTTTTTTTCAAATGCAAATACTTTTCTTTTGAAATCTTCAAATGCAAATGCGAATACTTTCGAAAAGTATTTGAAATGCATTTAAATGCATTTGCATTTGACCCCATCTCTGGTTCTGTATTGCCTCATATCATTGTCCTCGCTACAAATAGATAAAGTAAATCATTCCAATTACAAACTTAATTTTGCTGTTCTAATTCTAACAGTATTTTTACCGCACTTAATCTCCATCTAAAGACAGACTCTAGGCACACCAAACATAAAAAGCAGAAAACTATAACCATTTAAGCTAAGACATGGCAATGGTTCATTCTGGTGGTGGCTAGTCGGTAATGGTGTTTATAATGTGATGAACACTTTTACAGTACTTAATCTATGTCAGTAGACGGGCTCTGAGGCATCTAGTTCAGAAGGCAAAAAAGCAGAAATCGTTGAGCCATGGCAGAGTAGACTTCAGAGATGCTGCAATTCATATTTACCATTGATTATATGCTTTGCTAAAAAGGTGGACGTTGAAACTATAATGAAGAAAGCAAAACAATATTTTGTGAAACAAGTGGGTTTTTCCATGTTCAGCATTCGTATGGTCTTATATTTTCAGCCCCCGCCACCAGGCTATGCTCCCAACGCCGCCCAGATGGCATCCATGTCCGGCGCTAATGTGTCCATCACTCAGAGGCCTTCAGACTTCTTTACTGGCGGTTCAGACGGCGGCTACACCATCTTCTAAAGGAAAACCTGCAATGGAAGTTGAGGCTTTGCCCCAATAAACTATGAGACAGCATTTGTTCTAAAGCTTGGACTTGAAAGTGGGATCCATTTATGCCCATACTCAACTTATACTATTTCTACTTTTTATTAATAGCATCTACTACTGTAGTTTAGGGATGGGTCGGTATCCAAAATGTGTAGATCGGGAGGGTGCTAATGTTAAAACCGTTCCGGTTCCTGGATTCCACATTCTGGTACACTTTAGTGCTGCGACGATGTTTGTAGAAGTTTGATAGTTCACTCGTTTACTGTCCCGAATTAGAAGTTTGGCCCAAACGTCTGAAATTCAGACTTTGCAAAACTTTTAGAAACCACACTCCATCCAAACGGATCCTATTTTCGCTCGTCTATGAAACCTGTTTTCTTACTGAAAATATGGCGGAATTTATTTGTAATATATATGGATTTTATATTTTTGCTATATTTTCAACGAAGTCACAAGATTTTATGTCAGATTTTGTTTTGACGATCGAACTAGATCGAAGTTCGATGGCTTGTACAGAAAACAAACATTCAACCCAAAATTCGAAGTGATTTCTCGGCCCTAGTACACTCCCGATGAAACAGGCCACTGACAGGTAGTAAAACTCGTGAAACCAAAACATGGGCATTTTCTCTCAATGAAATGGCTATAAAAGGCCCCAAATTCACAAAAAAGTACCAGATAAAAGTTTGCAGTTCCCTCAGATATGTGGTTTGTTTCCAGTATTTTTAAGCTTGCCGTCAATTACATCTGTTTACAAGCGAGATGGCGTTTGTAAAATGTTGTCAGGGTTTTTTTCAGTAAAATGCTCTCGATGTCGAGACACCAGGACTACCGACTTATCTCTACTGTATTTGATTGATTTTGTTGATTGTACAGAAATTGTTTTTGCAAGAGGAAATTATTCAGGTGTTGTGTGGCTTAATGGCCCACCTGGTAAGGTGATTGCTTCTTGGTTCGAAATCCTCTGGAAACCATGTTGCCTGCAAATCGAATGCAGAAGCCATCTGTTTACCAATGTGTGTTGTTCATTGTAAAAATATAGTAACAATTGAGCTTCTCTTTCAAAGTGGATGTAACTTTATTGCTAAAACTTTGGTAAGATGACTTGCTTAGTGTGTAAGTTTGTTTTTTAACGGTCACAAAAATTGCATTGTACTTTTGGAGTGGGGATAAAATGGAGATAATTAAATTCAAGTGATATTAAAAAAAAAATATCAATAAATTACTAGTGCCGTCACTCACTGCTACAAATGGACATCGAATATCGCCCACGTTGGCCGACCGAGTACAGACATATGTCGACTTCATAACCTTACCTCAGAAGGAAACCATCCAATTAAAATGTACAATAATATTGTTTTCTCACCTGTATACACCATTTGCTGTGTCATATTTGTCTTTTTATTTCAGCTTTTTATGCACTGTCAAATGCAGGAACGCTTTGAAAATCGCCTTTAGATTAAAGAGTATTATCTATTTGAAAAATATGCATCAGACTATTGCTCACAGTAGACATAGCAAACGATACTATCAGAAGTAGCAAGTGTTGCGACAGCACTATAAAATACTGTTTAAAGTTTTGAGATTCGACGCATTGTCAGTTCAAATTATGTCGGTGTAAAGTTTGTCTGTGGATGTCTAAGGGTTTTTACAGTACATAGTCTTGGTCAGTAAACATCAAAATAATATTTATAACTAGCGGTTAATGGTAACATCAATATTTGAGGCTTTAATGAAATATAGAAATATTTTAGGCTTTATTGTAAGGCTGTGACTTCGTTAGCAAAAATGACACCGGGTATTCGCCTCGAAAGAGCTGATCCGAATTCGGGTAACCATGTTTTAGTTGTCACCCAGTGGAAGTAGCAGAGAAGCAAACATGGCGGATGATGTAAACAAAACATTACGAAAAATAATGTCAAATATCCGTATAAATAAGGAATATTTTGTGAAAAACTAATATCAGCTAAAGAAATCTGACAGAATACTAAGGTTTATCCAAGTATTTCATTGATTTTCGCTATATTTAATATTTTTTCGTTAACCCGCTTCACCAGGTTGTACTCGGTTTCTTAAGGAATTCGGACAGTTTTCGGGTAACCGGGTATCCTATCACAGCCTTACTTTATTGTGGCCAATATTTAACCAAAACCACAAATAAACAGTTAATATATCTCAATTAACCATACTCAGCTTTAATCATTACATGGGGTTAAAAGGAGTTTGTTATTTTCAAAATGATCCAGACATTTCCAGTTGTAAATTATGGTCCCCTATCCCAAGTATGATTTTGACATCATATTTTAGTGTCGATGAGTGTATATTTTGGGGGTTTTCCAATGCTAATAGTTTATAATTGAGCCTACAAAGTTATACCCATTTATATAGCTGTCTAACTGTGATATGTATTGTAAAAATGTTAATCAACCTTTGTACCTGATTTAAATGTATTCAATATTTGAGGATAAAACTTAGTTAAGATTTTGTTGTTTTAATTTATGTTAATTTGGTTTGTGATCTGGTTTGTAATTATTTCAAAGCATTCCGTATGAATGTATCGTGTTACATGGCGAGGCACTAACTTCAGCCTGCTGTCGATTTTACCATTTGCCTTGATATGGGTTGCTCAAGTTTACTTTTTAAGAAGAGATTATTTTGGAAGCTTAAGTTGGAAATTGCACTAGATGCTGTGTTGCTGGAACGCTCCCAGTATCTACAGGATCTGGTTTCCGTTTTTTCCCGATTTCTCAGTAATCTTAATCAAAGTTTCAATATTAGAGGTGCGCAGATATTATTCCAGCAATGTATACCCTTCTGTATTCTGTTATCTTCAATCAGCTTTACCTTCTCCCCAGATTGGGTGCAAAATTGTAGTTTGCTGCAAATGAAAATTAAAAAGTTGCGGAAATTTGGCCCCTTTTGGTTGGCCAAAAAATAGGATGACTTAATAAACGTGTAGTGTTAATGAAAAAAGTAATTGAATATAATAGGAAGAGTTTCCAAATCACTTAACAAACAGATATATCGGCAGTGAAGATCACACATATTATTCGAGTGCATAGCATAACAGAAAAAGGCTTTCTGAAGGACAGAAACACAAATATATCGGCAATGAAAATAAATATTATACAAGTCCATTATGTTGTTCATCTCCATGAGCGACATAGTTTCTTTATTAAGTCTAATGAGGGATGTTTTACTTTTATTATCCACCATTTGGTATAACTAGTAAATGAAGTCCATATTCAAAGAATAAGAAGAAAGAAAACTGAAATATATACATCAAAACTTGAAGTTATGCTCGACATTTCTTCGCCATTTCTGCATGGATTTCATTGCAACAAAAAACGATCGGAAGCTCTGTAATAATAGCTTTCTAACAGTATATAGAACATATATCTGTGGCTTACATACTGAATGGAATATCAAAAGGAAATTTGCACCTATTGACAAAATGTTGACCCTAATTATCAATAGTATCTGGTGTCAGAAATACAAAAACATACCTATATGTCCCGAGTATCAAAAACATGATTTGGTGGGTAATACAAAGTATTATAGAGGTTCCCATAAACAACAAAAAAAAAGATTAATTAATTTAAAGCCTTGAATCATTGGAATTAGCTGATGTCACCTTTTAAAAATACTGAATATTATGTCTAAAATGGAGTATTATGCGATTAAATGCAAGTAAGATGTCTTAACTAATGTTTTGTTCCATAAAACATATCCTGATCAATATGGTATTTTATATATACATGAGCACTCTAACCTTTATATTGGGATCGACTTTTGATGAAATCTGCCTCGTTTAGCGAGCCTTGACTGCTCGTTCACATCCCTAATCTTGGATATACATGTAAGTAACGTATCCTGATAACATGGGTACAGTTTAACATGTAATGAAATTGGCACACTTGATCGGTTAAAAATGGTCAAACTGGGTGATTGGATTACAAATTCTGATGCTACCGTTTTTTTTCTTTTAGCAAGACAAATGGTTGAAGTGAAAGGTAGGCCAAAGATAGTGCCCACGCCCCGGTATTGTATGTAATTGGAATCCCTCAAAGCTTAACCCTCCAACTTCAGATTGGTAAATTATTTGGAATTCCAAGCCAAAGGCTGCAATTATTTGAAAGGAACTTAAATACAGTAAACCTTTATTGTGTGAACTATTGATGGAAGGTAGGAGTTTGTTTGGAAAATTTAAGGTTTCTAAAATGGGCGAAAAGTCTATCCATGTGAAACAGGAACAAATGGAAAATTTGGGCGTGTCATGCTATTCAGAATATAGAAGATTGGTTAATAGGAGAATTAACGGAGTGACATAGATTCACAAGTTTTGTCTTTGGGAGTGATAAAAAAAATATTTCACAAGGGTGATGTTACATTTATTATCCACCATTTTGTTTAAATAATAAGTAATAAGACATAAATTTCCCTTAAAATATATTTATAAAAAAAAAAAAAAAAGAAATTATCTTCCAACAAGGGGCACAAGTGAATATAATAATTTTTATGATTTTTCTACCATTTCTCCAGAGAATTTAAAACAACAAAAATGAAAAGAAGCTCTTCAAATACTGTAAAGACATGCCAAAAGACCTATAGTTTTGACACTTAATGTGAAATTGGCAACACGCATCTGTAGAAAGAGGCGTCGGGGGAATTAGGAAAAAAATTATTAGCCAGTCTTTATTTCTGAGAACATGGCAGATTTTGTAAATATTAAAAAACATTCCCAAACACAAGTTTATTTCCTTGTGTCAAACGCAAAATATTCAAATGCAAGTCCCACCGGATCGTGCTGAATGCATGCTATCAAGACTCTAAGTGGGCTGTACCACAATGATCCACAACTGAAAGTACAGGAGCCCATTTAGTTGTAGCTTTTGACCCCAGTAGAAAAAGGTCTGATCTAGGTATTAACCTCCAAAAATGCTTCTCCATTGCCTGGCATTCCCATGGTTTAGGACCAAGGCCCAAAGGACCATATGATACTAACAGTAACTATGTCACACAATGATTTGCTGGTACAAAGATGAGGGATGCCACAAAAGAAAATACTGATTAGAGATGTTAGGTTTTGAGGGCTTCAGAGGGCGTGTGTTTGAAATAACCCTGTACTGCCTTGCTACCAATTATTGCCGGCTACCAATTATCGCCACGTAATGGTCATATATTTTGAAAGCTTTTTGATGCGTATTTGTTCCATTCACTTTGGAAATTGTTTTACCCTATTTGCTAGACTTGGGATGCTACTTTGGTGAAGTTATACCTATTTGGATTCTGTCCGGCGATTATTGGTAGCAAGGCAGTGGGGTCTTTTCAGGTGAGAATATAAGGCTTAGCATGCAAGGTTAATTTTATCATTGGTCAGGTTTACATTGGTCACACTTTACCTGCTGTCACACTATTTTGAAATGCTCAGGGATTTTGCTGGGTATACACAGATGTTTATTGTAAATGGTGTCGCAGCCCAGTTCAAGAAATGGGACATAGCGTGGAATTGGGGCTTAAATCTGAGACATTGAATTCCTACATCATCTTTGCTTAAGAATTTTCATTGACAGAAGAAAAAAATCTACCGTATTTATTTGTATAAACGCCCCGGGGGCGATGCATTTTTCAAGGGGGGGGGGGGGGGGGGGGGGGGGCAGTGTGACTATTTATTTATTAACCTATATTAAAAAAAATCATCTCTCGAGTCCAGTGGCAATGGGCGATAATGGACACTTACAGCCTTGATCTTGCTTGCCAGCATGTATAATCATGGCAAGAGAGCTTAAATTATTGGAAACAAACCTTAAATTTGAAGAAATTATAAAGTTTATCTCGTATTTTTGCAGATTTCATTCCGTTTGTGATCATAAGTGCTTTGTCTTGTGGCTTTCTTTATTTCTCGTAAGCGGTATTCAATTGGGGAAGTACTAAAATGCATCTTTTTTCGGAATCCCGGAATCGCAAAGGTGCTGGCTGTTGAGAGGGATGTAAAACCCTGAAATATGTACTTTGCAAAGATAGACAGGAGGAGGGGGTGAGCGACTAATAGGGAGGGGCGTTAATATAGATAAATACGGTATGCCTGAGACTTTTCCAAGCTCAGCTCAACCTTTGTGGAAATTGTTTCACCATGACAAAAAGTGGTTCAAGTCTATATCAAAAACAAAACTAATCTGTTACGTAGAGTTGTCTTAGATTTAAGAAATTGGAACCAGGGCTTTTGTTTCAAGAGTGTTGGTTTAAATTAAGCATGTTGCCTTCCCACAGGGATAACCCTTCAAAATCATGTAACAGCAAGGCTGAAATTTGTTTTGGTCTGCAAAGCAATCAGAAACACGAGTAGTTTACTAGACTTTTGCACAATTCAAGAAAGTCCCGAAACAAAAACAAAAAATAAAGAAAAGAACAAAAGTGATCATTAGGAACAGGAGCCTCAGATAGCTCGCACCTAAAAAGGAAATATTTACTGAAATTCTTTCAGGATCACAAATATGATCATGAACCTTAGATAAAAGTAAAATGAGGGGTTTTCTCAGTGGGACAGATTTCACATTTCTGCATCTGAATAATTTAACAGATCACATGTAAACCTTCACCAGGGGGACATGGCTGACTTTTGTATGCTGTGTGGCGTGGCCGACTGTTTTTTGGCTGTATGAATATCGTAATGATTGTTGGCGTTTGGTAAATGACATCTCTACCCAACAACACGGAATAGAAAGCTTTCAAAGTGTCCGGAAGTAGAAATTTGCAGCGATAATTGGTCAATATATTGGTTTTGTCTGAACTGTAGCCTTTATAGCCTACAGTCTGTTATTGCTAGATTTCACTTACTCCCAGAAACATACAGCTCTGTCCAATGTTTGGACTGATTTAAAGTCATGCTGAAATTTCACATACTGTAGTCATCTCTGCTTTACAATCTGCTATTTACATTTCCAGTTTAAATACTTCCCCTAACACCCCACACCCACAAGTGACACTAAAACTGCTAAAAAAGCAACCACATGGGTTACCGTGTTTGGCATCTAATCACAGACTGTCCCATCTGTGAGTTTGATTCTCCTAAGTGGCCATGCTGAGGACCTATCCCAGCCTTGGCTGTTTGAATGCGATGTAAAACTCAAACTCTGACTTTCTCCCAATACCCTAAAAAACAAATTTTTAAGGTATCATTTACTGCAGTTCGCCACTTAAAAAAAATAATTGTGAAAATTATTCATTGAGCCTATTTACCAGAGCAGTAAACAAACTCGTGAAAATGACAAGAAAAGCTGTTGTACTACAGTAATTTTTTTCTATCTTTGAGAGATCTCTTTTGTGAATATTTTTTCCTCCGAATTCTTGCCCAAAAAACAGTCGAGCATGCATGAAAACAAAGGTCAGTAACCCTTGGGGAAGGGAATATTGAGATGTTTAGAAAGTAATTGAACAGTTGAGCAGAGGATGGTTGGGACACACATGAGACTATTGTCAATTCTAATTCAAAGTAAAAAGAACAGGAGATTGTCACCATGATGTGATATCACACTTGATGTATGTTGAATTGTTAGGCCCGACCTAAAATGAGGAAGCTGGTTATTGCATGCGATACCAGTTGGGGTACAGAGGAGAATCTTGGCTGACCAGTATACACCGATTCCATCCATCCTCTGTGATATGATGTGACAATGAATTTGCTTTTAAATTGCAAGTCACTCGAAAAATATGCACATATTTGGTAGATGAATTGTCCCATAAAGATGGAAGAGAATATCATTGTCCAAAGGATGGTTTGTGTTGGGGTTAAATCTATGGCTAGGTTACTGGCAATTTACCAATACAAATATTGAGTCAATATTTCTTTATTAGAAGGGCGAGGATAAAGGTCAAGGTTAGATCATTATGTCCTGCTTTACAAACACTCCAAAAAATCTCGAATGTATCTTTTGTAAGGGGCAAAAGTGAATACGATAACTAACAATTTTTCCTTTATTTCTGCACGGAGTTTTATGCAACAAAAGGCAGAGGCACTGCAGAGATACTTTCAAACTACTACTTTAAACATTCACCAGTGGTTTCTGACTGGTTCCTATCAATTGCATATTTTCTGCAGTAAAAATGTTGCTTGACACTGTAAATCCAGGTTTGTAACTAAATATTTGCCGTACTGTGTAGGTTGCCAGTGTCCTTGAGAATTCCAAGCCAAAATCAAAGTGTAACACTTATATAAGTCCCTAAAGGTACAAATTTATTGAAGGACCAAGTTTTATAAAGGGGTCATACTTTGGCATTTTAAGCTAGTTCCTGTTTTATATGGTTTATATGGGAGATATTTGTGCCAGGATTCATACATTTTGGGTGTCTAGAAGGTGACAGAAACCAGCACATACAGTTATTCAAGGTTCTGTTCTGTAAATTGTCAGCCAAATGCAAACATCCAATGGCATCCCTAGCTTCTGCAGAGGGCCTGCATCTAAATGTGAGAATCTGATTGGCTACTGTTTAGCTAGGTAACATCATACCCACATAAGTTTGTCACCTGCCTTGAAAATTGTAAAGAAAGGTCACACTGTAAAGAAGTTTTTTACCACACAGCCCTCAAGGGCCGTCACGGTATTGTTTTCACCCATGGTGTTCGGATGGGTGGGTGGGTATCTGCGGGAAAAAGTTTGTCTGGGCTGTATCTCAAAAACCGTAAGGTGTAGGAAGTTAATATGTGGTAGGGACTTTGGTTAGGGGGTGTAGGTGTGCAACGTCATGGTTTGACCTTAATTTGACCTTTGACCTGGCTGTAGTGACCTTGAGTTTGAAAATCTTGTCTGGGCTATATCCTGGAAACTGTAAGGTGTAGGAAGTTGATACTTGGTAGGGACATTGGGGGTTGTAGGTGTGCAATGTCGTGGTGTGGCCTTTATTTGACCTTGCCGTAGTGACCTTGACCTTTTAAATCTTGTTTGGGTTATATCTCAGAAACCATAAGGTGTAGGAAATTGTCATGATTGTGCACTGTCATGATTTGACCTTAATTTGACCTTGCCGTAGTGACCTTAACCTATAAAAGCTTGTCCTGGCTATATCTCGGAAACTGTAAGGTGTACCAAATTGATACTTGGTAGGGACATTGGTTGGGGGTTTTAAGTTTGCACTGTCATGATTTGACCTTGATTTTACTTTGCCGTAGTGACCTTGACCTATAATATCTTGTCCAGGCTATATCTCGGCAACCATAAGGTGTAGAAAGTTGATACTTGCAAGGACATTGGTTAGGGGATGTAAGTGTGCAGTGTCATGGTGTGACCTTGATTTGATCTTTATCTTGCCATAGTGACTTTGACTTTTAACATTTGTCCGGGCTGTATCTCCGAAACCATGAAGTGTAGGAAGTTGATGCTTGGTAGGGACATTGCTTGGGGGTTGTAGGCGTGCAACATCATGGTGTGATCTTGATATGAAATTTGACCTTGTCATAGTGACCATGATCTTGTTTTGGCTATTTCGTGGATTCCGTAAGGTGTAGAAGGTTGACACTTGGTAGGGACATTGGTTAGGGGGTGTAGGTTTGCATCATGGTGTGACCTTTAACGTTGGCTCACCTGTCATATTTGAGACATCTTTCTGACAAAGATATATTGATTGCTGCAACTGATTATTATATGCATTGTGACATAACTGTGACAGCTATTCAATTAATTAGTTTTACAGCTTCATAATTTTTAGTTTACTGATTAAAGCTGTCATCTTGCTATTGAATTGTCTTGTTAAAAACTTTATCTTTACATACATTTGCTTTCTCTTTGAAGTTATTTTCTCTACTCAAATATGATTTGGAATTTTATATAACTGACACTGCTCTGAAAATATCCCAATCTTTGTACTGTTTCACTACTTCTACATCTTATGATATTGAAAACTATTTCCCCAGGCTGTGGGGTACGGGCATCTCTGATGCTATTTTAATATTTTCATAGAATGCAAGTGATGAGCTTGGGTAGGTGACAAACTTCACTAGCCAAGGAATAGGGTTTACAGATGGATGGACAAACATTTAAAGTTTTTAATAGTGGTCATTGACCGATTCATGACCCAATACCTACTTACACCCACCCTAAAATAAAGACCGTCACAGTTAAATAATAACTAGACTGAGTTTCTGTCCCATCGCCAATTGTTATTGATATACTGATGGACACAATGGCGAGGGACAGAGCTCACATGTACTTGTTTTCTGTGTAAATTTTGAAAAGCAGACAATTTTTGCATTTACTTAATAATGTCCTTGCTATGACTATACACATATATCCAGTTTATAATACATATGTTGTTACAGTAAGCTGATTTTGAAAGCCAGAAATTTATTTTGTACATAACACAACAGTTGTGAAGTTTTGTTGACATTTTGAAAATGTGTTGAAATATACACATACCAATAAAATATTCATTAAATATTAGTGTATGGCACACATACATACCTCCAAGAATGCAAATAACACTTTAATTAGTGGCAATATGTGTAGAAATATGCCGTTCAAAATTTACACAGAAAACAGGTACAAGTGAGCTCTGTCCCTCGCCAATGTGTCCATCAGTACTAGTGTTGGGACTCGCCTCCAACTTTCACGGTCGATTATTCGTCCATTTTTTGAGCGATGATCGACCCCTAATCGATTATTTTACTCCATTGTTGGTCATTATTAAATAAACACTTTCCGAGATTAAGTATTGGTCAATCCGGTAAGAATAACGGTGTTCCGACATTTAGAATCGACCGAAAGCAACCTGTAAATATGGCGGAAAATATAAACAAACTCGAAATTCAGGACAAAACTGTCAGTTTATTTAGTAAAAGTACCTAAACTATGTTAAAAATACATGGACATTGAGATAAATGTCCATTTAATCGAGCACACGTCAAAACGTCCACCCACTAATCAGTACATCAATAACAATTGGCGATGGGACAGAAACTCGGTCTACACAATAACTATTATGTATGATCAATTTTATAATCTATAAAATGGTAAATATGTTTTTTATCAAAAAGTATAAATCATGAAGAAAATTAAGGGTGTACATGGGCATGAATTGGTCCACCACCACAGATATAGTTTTAGGAACAGTAAATTTAATTTAAATTTAATACTTGCCAATCTCTGAACATTTTCCTTTTCAAATATCCACAGAAAACACATAAATATTCCATAAGAAATGATTCCAAAACATTTGAAGTGAAGGGGGAAGCCCATTGCAAAGGGATGTTGTTTGAAGTTTGAATGGCCAGCCAAGTAATAATTTTTGTAAACATGGGGCATACAATATCACTTTAAACAATACTGGTTGAAAGGTGTCAGTTTGGTCACTAAGTGCATTGAACCCTGTCATCAGATGTTTAGTTCTGTGATTCAAGGTTTTGGGTGAAATCTATTTTAATATGAAAGCCTGTGTAATCATAAACAACAGAATGTAATCCCCTGCTGCAAAACAAGGGACCGTACATAAAGTCTACAGTGTATTAAGTAGATTTCAAGTATAAGGCTAACATGAATTTATAATGGTTGGGTTGTTACTTTTACATGCAGTAGGTGAAATCATTATTATTATGTATGTATAGAATTGTTATTAAACTGTAAGTTGTGTATAAAGTCAATATTTTATTGTCACAAACAAGTATCAGTTTCCGATGATTCAGAAGTTCTGAGATAATCCCCTTGTTGAAGTGGTGTTGCCTCCAAAGCATCTGTCACTTTTATGCAGGTTATAATATTGCAAAGTGCATTTCTCCCAGAGTGAAGCTATATTTAAACACTTTTCAGTGGCCTTTGCAAAATACCTGAACTTGACAATAAAGTATTGAAACCTGTCCAGTTTTAAACCTTCAGAATAAGTGATGTACCAACAGAATCAAAGTGTTTGTAGTTGTACCAGCAAAGTAACATTCATTGGCAACTTTATAAAATATTTTGTACAAAAGAGAAAACAATAAAACTTCAGTTTGAATATTTTATTACCAAGAAAAACGCTCTTGTTTCATCATTTAAAAAAACATGTCCAGTTCCATCAGTTATAGATTTTCCATGGTAAAATACATGCAGTAAATTCTAATATAAATGTAATACATATATGTATATACATGTATATGCAGTGTATATATATATATATATCAACTATTGTGAAGCACCGGTTTTAATTCTAATGAACTGCATTTAAACCTATGGGAGAGATATGACATTACACGTTATACATGCTGATTAAAAAAAGCTAGCAGAGACAATAACAAACATTTGAACACATGTTATATTTCCATCACATCACCTAGATGGTAGCCTTGAAACTATTGTTGACATAATCAATTCATAGAAGAATATATACAGAGAACTTTTGAAAGCTCACCAAATAGTGTGCAAGATGTGGACATCAAACAAACTTTATACATGTAACAGAATTGGAAACTCAAAATCTGGTTCCAAAATAGATTGGGCATTGTCTAAGCATATGGACACGGTATAGTTGTTACTTTACGGTTATTATACGGCGCATTATTGACGTTTATGGTATGTTTTCCCACCTAAATGTGACTGCACTGTATATATGTATACACATGTATACATAGGAATTTCATTTCCATTTCCAATAAATATTGGGCATTCATACATTATACTTACACTTTTCCCAATAGGTTTTACCATAAACTAAATGATTTTTCCTCCAGTACTGAGTACAGGAAATGAAGAAGCCAAACAAAAGAATTTAATTTTTTTTTTCATATATTGTGCATTAAACATGGCTTAAATATAGCTGCATCCCCTGTATACAATGCAGCCACATTTAAGTGGAATAAAAGACCATAATAAACCGTAATGATACCGGATATTTACTGTGTCCATCTACTTGGGTTATGCCAATGATTGCTCTAAAATAACTCGACTGGAGCTTTAAATACTATTTTTTTACATTCAAAATACCGGTAGATACCTTGGCCAAACTGAGGCCCATATTTACTAGCTTTTTGAAAATAACTAGAATATTATTGATGGGTGTTGGAAGGAGTTGTGGCCATATTTGGTATCAATGGAAAGCTTTTGATCCCAAAGTGTTTAATTTGATAAATGCAGAAGTTTGGAAGAATACTGACCAAATTCAGGGGCCGTATTCAACAACAGTACTTAGATCATTTCTAACTTCAAGTATTTCTTAGATTTCAAGTACGAAATGATGAAACTGAACATTCCTAACTTTTGTTTTGGGACTACAAAGTACAAGAAAAACTTGAAAAACCTTCCCTTACTTAGATCTAAGGGTCACCTTATCTAAGTATTGTTGTTGAATAAGGCCCCTGGTCTCTAATTATGCTACGGATACATCATCCACCACTTTTTCTAATTCTGATATTTTCAACATTTTTCTTTTCATCACAAAGTCATGTTATAACAGTATATATGATGCTTTTTACATCAAACCATCTTATTAAAGAAGCAATCAGTGCCCGTGAACGGACTCTGTGTCAGCTGACTGTGTGTTTTGAGTTTCAGAGTAGAAGTGACAAAAAGAAAAGGGCACAAAAGTTGTGCCCTGGAAATGGTGTTCAGAAGGAAAGTAAGAAGGTAACTGTTAAGGTGTAAAAAGTAAGTTAAAAACATATTTAAAGAAAATATTGCAAATGCAATAGTTTTAATTTTACTATGTTATAGCTGACCCCAAAACAGGTGAATAACATACTGAAACTAAATAATCCAAATAAGTTATAAGTGATTTACTCCAAAGTGATAACCTAAAAGTAGCTATTACTCAGCTATGCCATGAGCTACAGGTCCGAAATTTTACTATGTTATAGCTGACCCAAAAGTAGCTGAATAACATATTTACACAAAATTCTGTAAATACAATAGTTTTCAGGTTACAAGTGATTTTATTCATGATGGAAGTTACTGAAAAGTCCAAAAGTAGCTATTACTCACTTAGCTATTGAGATAGACACCCAAGTTACTCACATGTTGTAGCTATGGAAAAAGTAGCTGAATAACATATTTTAACAAAATGCTCTAAATGCAATACTTTTCAAGTTATAAATGATTTAGTGTTGAGTAAGAACCTCAAAGTAGCTATTACTTCTCTGTGCAATGAGCCACAGGTCTGGAATTTTACTATGTTATAGCTGACCACAAAATAGATGAATAACATAATGAAACTAGATACTCTAAATGCAATAACTTTCAAGTTATAAGTGATTTACTCAACAGTGATAACCTAAAAGTAGCTATTACTCAGCTATGCCATGAGCTACAGGTCTGAAATTTTACTATGTTATAGCTGACCCAAAAGTAGCTGAATAACATATTTACACAAAATTCTGTAAATGCAATAGTTCTCAAGTTACAAATGATTTTACTCGTGATGGAAGTTATTGAAAAGTCCAGAAGTAGCTATTACTCACTTAGCTATTGAGATAGACACCCAAGTTACTCACCATGTTGTAGCTATGGAAAAAGTAGCTGAATAACTAAATGTAATACTTTTCAAGTTATAATTGATTTAGTGCATGATTTCATTAATTTTAATGCATTAAAAATTATTTTAAAAATTCATAAAAAAATAATTAAGAAAGATCCAGGTCTGACACTCACACAAGGGAATCTACTTGTGTGCAAGATATTAGAGAAATCCCTGCAATAGTCACTGAGAAAATTGTGATAAAATTTTCATACTTAGGGTAGGGGTACCTCACTTATAATGGCTCTAGCAAACAGACGAACAAACAGATCTGCATTCCTTGAACACATTTTCATGCTAGGTCAGCATGTCCCTGGGCCTTGTAGTTTCGTCGGAGAAGTCGCGTACGTGTACGCGTACGTCCACGCCGCAGAGTGATGCCATAATGTCAGCTGACATAAAAATCCATCACTTTCCCAATTTCAATGATTTTGGATTTATGGTTGAGATTACTCAGAAACTAAATGACAGATCTTCCTGAAATTTTTTATGCAAGTATGGCAAGGAAGAATTCATTACATTTTACACTCTGCATACTGAGCTCGTTTCTACTTAAAATGCATGAACAAGTGATGGAAAACACTTTGCATGAAAGACTGTGCTAACATCTCATGAAAACATTTTTACTTTGCCTAAGTTTGTTTACTCATTATACCCCTTTCACATTACAGGCGCTATCACCTGCAGTAACCCGCGTTTGGTGAAATGACCTTGTCCTTGGATCACCGTCTGATGTCTGTAGACGACCTTGTGAGTCGGTGGCGAACTGTCCATTACCCTGCGAGTCCTACCGAAGTTTTAAAATATTTGAAGTTTCCGCCTCTGATTTTGGTACCGTGAGCATGTGTATATGAATTTCTTTCTACGGTAACCGAAGGTGTGGTCCACGGTGTACATAAGGTTGTGATTTGATCGTCTTTCAGTGTAATATGGCAACATAAGGTGAGTTAAGGTATTGGTCGTTTCGCCTCGTGTTCGTCCAATGGCTCCCGAAGGCGAGTTGAGGTTAAATGAAGGTTGTCTCTTGGTGACCAACGTTTGTAGTTCTGTCATCCTACTGTTATTGATGGTTAGAAAACCGTGTCCAATAAGTGGCCGTCTGCCTGTAGTGTGAACAGCTCGATACGAAATGCTGCCAAGAAAAACATCTAACTGCGGGACGTACCACTTGTAGTGTTGAAAGGGGCATTAAATACAAATGCACAGCTAAGAATTAAGTACTTATTTTCATTCCCTTTTCTTGCAAATCGAATTACATAATGTGACTTTGTCAATGAACATAAAATTCTTTACAAATATCTGAGTAACAAAAAACAACTATGCAGGTTTACACTTGCAAAAAGGTTTATAATATACAAAGTGGGGAAACTAACTTTACAAGCACCTATAGTTATGAACACTGTATATGTTTGTGGTTTTGCGAACATGAAATTTTATGAGCATTAATGTTTTGACACACCCTTTTCTTACACAAAACTAAAGAGAAAGTGATAAATGATGATTACATTTTTTACACCTGTACTGTGTAAGCATTAAACAGCTAACTGCAAAAAGTTTAATTTAAGCTTTTCCCAATTAACTACTGGCCTTATCCTCACTCTGAGCAATGGTGAGGATAAGGCAGGGTTATTTTACACAATAAAAACAAGCATTGTGGAACCCACACAGACGTAATGAGATACCAAACTTGCTAACCTACAAGTCCACTGGGAACTTCTACTGCAGTACACGACAGGAAAACTTCACCAATGACATGTAACAAAAAATATATATATGCCCCAAATGAAGAAAACAATATTAGACGAGTATTATATTGTTAATCTCAATGACACATTTTTTATGAAAAAATGCCTAATGTAGGATATTTTACTTTTATTATCCACCATTTTGTGTGAATATTATCGAAAATAAATCCATCTTTAAATTTGTAACTTTGCAATTTCTCAGCCATTTGTGCATGGATTGTCACGCAACAACAAAGAGCGGACGCTCTGTAGAATTTCCTTTCTAATGTACCGTAAATGACCTATTTAGCGCACAGTGCGCTAAGCAAAGTCTATTTTTATTAAATATTTGGTGGGAAAAAATTACCCTTTTAACGCACCCATCATGAAACACTTTCCGGGATGAAGTATAGGTCAATCCGGTAGAAAACGGTGTTTCGACATTTAGAAATACCCACTTCCTGTAAATATGGCGGTAGATGAAAACAGACTCGAAAGTCGCGACAAAAAATTCAATTTATTAAGTAAAAATACATACAATATATGAAAAATATGTGGATATTGTGCACTGTCACCGACTATATTGCTGGGAAAAAGAGGTAGGGTGCGGTTACAAGGGCGGATGCGCTAAATAGGTCATTTACGGTATATAAAATAATTTATATGTTAAATTGCTTTTTGGAAACATAACAGAAAACCAGCTTTTTTTTCAATGAATTTGTAACACTACTTATCCATAATGAGTGTTATCAAGGTATACAAAGTCAAAGTTGGGGTTTTACATCCTGTTCAACAGCCAGGGTCATATTGGGACAGGTCCTCGGCATTTGCCACTTGTGGGACTTCGAACACACACCGAGGTGACAGCCTGTGATTAGATGCCAAACTTGCTAACCACTGGGCCACTAAGGACATCTACCAGGATATACAAAACAATATCTCCCTGTATGAATGTCCTCTTATTATCATACACGGCTCGTGGTGAATAATAAAAGTAAGAAGCCATTAACCATTTGGCTAACGGCTAAATACCTGGATAAGCAGGGACCGTATTCTCGAAAGGTCCGAGCTAAATCTTAGGCTTAAGTTGGCCATATTTGTATACAAAAGTTAAGCCTAAGACTTGCCCAAGACCTCTCGTGAATACAGCCGCACTTGTACAATTAGCTCTGATATTTTCACAAAGGTACAATAAAACATCTACACTATTTCTCTTTGAGAGACTTCCTGGCACATAGAACAGTAACAAAAATAAAATAATATCTACAATATACCGTGTAGTATTAGTCAGCTGTATACGATGAGTATTTTACTTCAGGTATTTTTTTATTTGTATACAATGAGGCTGGAAGACGGCTCATTCTTTTGTCTCGGTACTACCAATGCTAGTTCAGAGATTAACGCCCATGTACATGAGATTACACCAGATTAAATATCCAGTGTGGCAAGATTCAAAATTTTTCTGTCAACCAATTCTTTACGCATAAAAACTAAATTCCCTTTTTTTTCTTAGATAATTCAAATGGCCATGAATTTAAATAAAACAATAATAACTAGGCCAAGATGTTTAAATTTTTTATTATTATTTTTCTATTTTTGGGGTGCCTTTTATATATCAAAAGCCCTCAAGGGCATCGGCCAACATTTCACCCAAAAGTGGGAATCCACGAGCACAAACACGACAGACGAGTGGCTAAATGACAAACTTGTCAAACCACCTGGCCACTGAGGCAACTTGCAATAGGTCGGACAAATGTAACTTTAGATTTATGCGACAAATCCATTGTATTTCTTAAATGCTTTCTGTTTCTCTTTGCAAAAAAATCGCACCCGTAAAAAAGCCAATCGAAAAGAAAACAAGGCAATCACATACACCCCCACTTAATTGAATTTTTTTATGGTTGCAATTCAGTCCGATCAATCTCGTATTTAAAACCATTTTCCAGCCCAATTTAAATACTATGTACAAAATATTTAACAAAAAAAGGGACACACACACACGAGTGTTTCAGCACAGCACCGTTGTGACAAAGATATACCATAAATTTCTAAAAATTTCACCCTGGTTTAAGGGACCATATTCACAAAAGGGATCAAGCTCAAGTTGAGCAGAAAATCAGCTTAATTTTACATAAAAAAGTGGATCACGATAACTTTATATTCACCAAAAACTTCAGCTGATAGCTGGCTCAACTTTTGGATTAAATACAATCCACCAAGGTAGGTGGTATAAATTATCTACCACATGTGGTCAGACCTTAAGTTTATAAAAGAACCAAATTTTTATTTTATATACAATATTCATGGACAAAGTCATCGACATTTACGATTTTTTATGGAACAAATTACTAAACAATTTGGTGTAATTTATAATTACTTGATGCCATGTTGGTAGCAAAAATGTCGCAGTATTTTGGCCCAGTTGATCTCAGCTTTGTGAATACTGATTTAAGCCAATTCTGATCAAAAGTCAAGCTATTTTTTCCTTGAGCTTGATCCATCTTTGCAAATACGGCCCTTGGTTTGTACTTTGTACACAGTGTAGAACACTTCAATGATAATAATAACCATTTAGATTTTTGTCTTTTTATCCATACAGATTCTCCTGTTTCTAAATATGCAATAGGTCCGAATTAAGAAAAACCTCTCACCAAAAGTTGACACAAACCTCGGCTCAAGATTAAAACAACAATTATGTCCGCAAATCTGCCATCTGATATTTTAACATAGCTACCAGAAATTTTTGTGATAACCATTCCGAAAAAACTATGGTATACATGCATACACAGGAACTGAATTGTGGGTTTATTGGTTTACTGACCTGGGGCCGGTTTCATGAAAAGTCTCAAACTGAGCCAGACTCAAGGCTGAGTCAGGGTCTCAAATCTGAGACTTTTGTCTCGGCTGAGTTTTTGGCTCAAATGGATTTCACAAAGGGTGGATCAGCTGAGACCAGTCTCAAGTTATAGTCTCAACTTTTTAATCTCATTTCATATATTTAGTGGGCTTATTTTTAGTTTAAAAAGTTATATTTCATGATTATTATCATTTCAAATATCTTTAATACTCATAATACAAAGAAATTATATGATAATATATTATTCTAAGTGATCCATAAGATTGAGACTCAACTGAGGTTGAGTCTGGCTTTGGGTCCACCCTTGAGGCCTGTCACTTGATAATAGCCTATAAAGCATGTCAATTCTATTGACTTTTGTTGGTAGTAAATATTGAATATGTGGCTGCAATTACAAAATAAAATGAAAATAGAAGATTTCAAGATTTATCAATTTCATTTTGGAACAAATTGTATTGCTTTATGTATGTGTTTTTTGGCATCAAAGCTTCGACTCAAATTTGAGACACCTCCTTCATGGGCTCAAATTTGAGCCTGTGACTGAGCCAGGTCTCAAGTTCAGCTTGTTTGTGAAATGCATTGAGTCTGAGTTCAAAATATTTCCAAAATTTGAGACAAAGTCTCAACTTTTGAGTCTGATTCAAGGCTTAAGTCTGTTCATGAAACCGGCCCCAGAGCTCCTCGCCTGTATAGTGGGTAAATCGTCTGGCTGTGTGAATATCAATATTGAACGTAAAAAATATTCCAATATTGGCCAATATCGGGGTTATACTGTGTACTAAAAAGTCCCAATCCGGGATACCGAAAACGTTTTTGTTCTAGCATATCCCAACCACTAACAGGAAGTAAAATTTACCAAAACAAAACACGGCAGTTTTGATCAAAAACTACACAAACGTGACATAAAAGTGTATAATTTCTTCTTATTTAGGCTTTGTTTCAAATATTTGCAGTGTAAGTTTACAGTTTTACCTAAAATGGCTATATTGATATATGTCTTTATACATCAATATCGGCAACCTTGTCCCAAACCAATAAATATCGCTAATATCGATAAACAATTTACCCACTACCCCCACCCTTTTTTTGTTTACCAGTGTTTGAAGATAAGTCACTTCGGGGAAAAAATTGGCTTGTTTCCACCACTATTATTTTCTTGGAATTTCACGAAGATTCAAATCAAACTTAGGTATATTACAGACACTGTTATGGCAGTGTCCTGTACATTTTTTGCCAAGCAATTTGATGATTAATTATAAGATGTATTTACTAGTGTAACGGTAAGCCGGTATTCGGGTATATTGTTCCATTGTAGTAGAAAGAATGAAATCCGCAAAGAATATTTTGGAACCGGTTATTGAAAACATCATTATTTTAGGCTAATGGCTGATACTTCATCAAAAACGACAAAAATATACATATTTTGTAAATTATGTCATATTTTCACTTTACAGTGCGCAAAAATCATTTTTATGTACTTAATAATATCTCGCAAAAGCCATTTCCATTTGCAAGTTATGGCTCATGTACGCCTACAATTAATTTTCACGGTGCAGTACCAAGCACACAAAATACCGGATTTCGTTTTGTTTCACAGCCCCGGTAACCGGTTTTGATTTCTGCAAACGATGCCACCGCTAGTATATACACATACTGAAAATGGCCCTATTTGGCAAGAAAAAATCCTCCCAAAAACTCCCGAATCCGGACAGTAATCCAAATCATTACCAAAGTAGATTTGTCTATTCCTTGTGCCACTGTCACGGTTTGGTGACAGTTTTATCAAAATCCGTCCATAATTCCCCCCCCCACCCGAGGTATTTTGCAAACAGAAAAACAAACCAATGTGACACAGCCTCCTTGGGTGGGTGTACAAATGTCAACATTTGGTGTTATCTATGTACAACTATATATATACGTGTAAAATATATTAAAAAAAATGCAAAAAAAAAGTCTTGTAAGTAGCAATGTCTTAGTCATACCATACTATGTATAATATAGGCACTTCGCAGCTTTTCGCATTGAGCTTATACAGTTATATGACATACCCTACTGTACTAATTCAGACAACCGTCCTTAATTCAACACAAACAGGAAGTACCAAGCAAATGTGGATTTGAATCAATTGGGTATCAGTAATTTAAACAATATGCACTATTAACTTGCACAACCAAATGAAAACCCCAAGAGGACAGTTTTCCCAATGACACAAATCCACATGATTTGTATTGTACTCCAATTTGTAAATATGTTACAATATTGCACAAAGTTTACATCAAAAGTTGTCCCAAAGTATTTCAGGTCGTGAGATTTTTAACAACAAACAAGAATATTTGTAGCAAATAAAATAGCACCTTCATATTGCACTATTAAGTTTACATCCATTGTGACCAGTTTTCTGACAGAAAAAAAAATACATAAGTAAATAAAAATATAAAAGCAAATATTTGTCGTTATGGCAAGACCGTGCGATAAACTTGACTGAAAGTACAACGCTACAAACTAAAGCGTGCTTTTATCAGTTAACTACTCTCGCTAAAAGCCAAAAGTGAAAATCTCTATCAGTCTGATATGGTATTTTAATAAGTTAAAGTGTTTTCTCAACCGGTTCAGATGTCTCAAATCTGGACTTTTTAAAAACATTTAGAAATCACCGACATGGTACAAAGGATGCCATTATATCGCCCAACTTTACAACATACGTTTTATCAAGAACATGGAGAGAATATTATCAAAAACACCTAATGGACGGATGACATGGTATTATATAATCTAACATAGTTATAGAAGATTTCATGGTAGGTTTCTGTAACTTTTATTTAGTTTTGACAGGGTTATTTGGATGATGAAATCTGATTGAAGTTTACTAGTCCATATAGAGAAACCCAAACATCGAACCCAAAATTTTAAACAATTTCACAGCAGCAATTCAGATATAGGCCCCTTTACTATGATCTATTTCATTTCTAAGTATTTCTGGCATTATTCAGATAAATATGGAATTATCTGACTTCTTATTCAGCCAAACTAATGGATAATATATATAAAACTAGAATTATGTTGCTCGCTTTATTGCGAGCCGGCGGTGTATCCCCAAACATAGCAAACCTGTAGAAGCAATAATAAAAGAGATCGCGGCTGAAGATTCCTAGCCCATCATTTCCTATAGGTTGGTTTCACATTGCAAACCTGTAGGACCAAGAACAAGCGTGTTATAAATGCTTTTAACTTTGGCTATCCTCATTTGACCTTGAAGGAGGGGCCCAAAGTCAAATCTGACCACATCAGAAGATTCCCAGCCCATGATTTCCTATACATTGGTTTCACATTGCAAACCTCTAAGACCAACAATAAGTGAGTTATAAGCACTTTTAAGTTTTGCAATCCTCGTTTGACCTTGAAGGAGGACCCAAGGTCAAATCTGACCACATCAGGAGATTCCTAGCCCATGATTTCCTATAGGTTGGTTTCACATCCCAAACCTCTAGGACCAATAATAAGCGAGTTGTAAGCACTTTTGCAATAGTTTTCAAGTTATAACTGATTTACTCAACAGTGAGAGCCTCAAAGTAGCTATTACTTGGCTATTACTCGGCTATGCAATGAGATACAGGTCTGAAATTTTACTATGTTATAGCTGACCCAAAAAGTAGTAGTTCTCTAAATGCAATAATTTTCAAGTTACAAGTCAAAATATTTGATGTTTTTGACTCCTCAGAGCATAATTTTGACTCCTAGGCTTAAAATAGCCATCACTGGCTTGATTTTGATCCCAGGCCTACAAAAAAGATAGGGTGGTGAGACATCATACCCACCAATTCATGTACTAAATATACAATAAATCTGAAAGAAACTGTGCCGCATAGCTTGAACACAAGCAATAGTCAAAACTTTTGACGTTTTTGAATCCCCAGAGCATAATTTTGACTCCTGGGCTACCAAATGAATAGGGCGGTCAGATCTCTGCCATAGTAAGCCACTTGCAAAGTTTAAAAGAAATCCCAAAAGGAATGTAGCTTGTAGGTTGAACACAAGAAATCTCTGCGCATGTGTATATAGACGCGGACGATGGCCGTGCATAATCCATAGCATCCCCGCTTTTCGGGGATACAATAACCCTCATCCTACAAGCTCGAATGTTCTTTATTATTATTTTTGTCTTTACAAAACGTAAAAATATTCATCATTTTGGGCAATTTTCCCTTCACGCAGTTTACAGAATGGAGGAGAAACAGTGCACACCAGTAAGCCAAGATTCTGTCACTGTAAAACTCACAGGGTATAACCACGGAAATACCAACTTTCACTTTCACTTTCCACAGACTCAAAACTACGAGACCTTCAAATCAATACAGGCTCTATGGGCATCTAAGAACCTTTAATTTGGACCTCAGTTACTCCCAAGAAAATACATGGCCTCTCTCTACTCAAAGCTACGACGACAACATTTCCTATTTCAACAAAATTCCCCTAAATCATCAACACGCTTGCATGGAAAACTACTGTAACAAATTGTAAAGTAAATATTTTCTTTTTTTGCCACCGTACGTATGGAAGCACTTTGCGGTATTTAAGAGCACTTTAATGAGTATTGTGCTCTCTTATATGCACCAGAGCTAATGTGTGAGACTCTCAGAATATAAGAACACATATTACATAGTTTATATCACTGGGAAAAAAAACTTTCAACAAAGCACTGCGATTTTTCAGTGAATTGTAATTCAAATGTCCTTTAAATTATTTAAAACAAAAAAAAAAGTGAAACCACAGCTTTACGATATATATCATCAGGGAGCCCAGTCCTCAAGGTTGGAGCATCGTGCGCCAAGCCGTGGCTAAAGTGCTTTTACTTACTCTGTGTACTGAAGAAAAGAACATTTATTTACGACACACTACATTAGAGGGCTTTCCAACGGCTTAAAACATTGGGGGGGAGTCAGAATTTCAAGTGGGCTTTTTACTAAGGCTGTGATAGGTTACCCGGTTACCCGAAACCGGTCCGAATTGTTTATGAAACCGAGTGCAAACTGGTGAAGCCGGTAACCGAAAAAATATTAAATATAGCATAAATCAATGAAATACTCGGCAAAACCTTAGTATTGTGTCAGATTTCTTTAATTACTGTAAGTTTTTCACATAATTTTCCTTATTTATACAGATATTTAACATTATTTTTCACAACGTTTTGTTTACATCATCCGCCATGTTTGCTTCTCTGCCACTTCCACTGGGTGACACCTAAAAGACGGTTACCCGAATTCGGATCGATTCTTTCGAGGTGAATACCCGGTGTCGTTTTTCTAACGAAGTCACAGCCTTACTTTTTACCCTAACAATGTGACACAATCTAAGAGACTGAAGAGAAGCGTGACTGCAGCGATAAATCTTTTACTGGCCAAAGTTTTACCGAATAAATTGTACGTCTAACGAATGATAATATAGCTGTACGTCTAACGAATTATAATGTAGCTCTGATGCATATAAGTAGACACATATATATATATATCACTGGGTTTTCTACCAAAAAGCACTTGAAAGTCGTAAAAAATATCCAGAATAAAATACACACAAAATTATACACCATTTTATAAACAGTGGGCTCATACGATTAAGAAGTATAAAATTTGCTACCTGTGCACAGAAAGAATAATCGAAATTTTGTGCTAATTTTCCCTCAGAGGAGATCTGAGAGCTTGTCTTGTCAAAAATGTCCGAAAAGAATTTCCAATAAAGCAAGGGAAACGGAAGGGTTTTTTGTCCTAATTGGGGGATTTCTTATAGTGTGGCAAATTTCACACTCCTTAATCAAATTATATGTAATCTGGACAACATATTAGAATAATAATAATGATATAAAACTTGCATAGTAATATCTTCAACAAATGCACTAACAAATGGATACACTTACAAAGAGGAATTCTCTTTTTCTGACTAAAAAGAGTCTTGAAACAAATGTTCACTCAATGGTGAAAACAGAAAAAAACCCAAAAAACTATAGTTATGAAATACACACACACTCACACACAAGAGATACGGATGATGAATGAAAATAAACAATGTGTCTTGCAAACAACACTCGCATCCACAATTATATACCCTCACAAATATATATGTACACGTTTGATGTCAGTTAATTAGATAATATGGTCAACTTTTCAAAAGTTGAAATTTAATTTTTTTTTTCAAAATATAATAAACTAGGAAAACTTTTCTTTCACTCTTGTGTTTTAATTCCACATTAATTTCACTATAAAATTCACTAAATTTCGCAATTATAAGCAGGAGTGTAACTGCAAAGTCATTTTCTCCTTCCACACAGAAGTTTTTTTTTGTATGTGTGTGTGTGTGTGAATTTCACACCTATTTCACTAATTTTCACACTAATTTCACTATACACAATTCCACAAGGCTTCACCTCATGGACAGAAACTTGTTTTCCTCCGGCAAAGATGCCAACATGGAACTCATGTCATTCACGACCATGTTACTTGTGTCCATGTGGTAAGAACTGTTCGACTGCGATGTCATCTTCCCGTCCATGAAGGAGTTCTGCGAGGTCGATCTGGCCATCAATGCCGTTGGACTCAACATGTTACCATGGATGGTTTCCATGGAGATTGAGCTGAGATTCTCAATCAGATTGTCCGTGGTGATGCTATTGAGGTTGCACTCCAGCAGGTCGTTGCCATGCATGGTGGCTGCGCTGCCGTGGTTATTGCCGTCCGTTTGGACACCCTTGTTCACGTCAGTCGTGCTGGAAACCTGGTTACAGCTCGGCGACATCTGCATGGTGTTTAGGTTCTTGGAACTGGCGTTGTTATTATCCGGCGGCATGATGGCACGGTTATCATTGTTTCTTATAGGACTGAAGTTTGAATTGCCTCCAAGGGGTGGGGCCATACCAGGATTTTGTGATGGAGGGCGTGGGTGAGGCATCACCATATTATTCTGACTGGGATGATTCGGATGACGATGATGAGCACTGTAGTTGGGGTACATGTTTTGATTCTGCATGTGGCTGCTACTGCTGTGAGACGGTTGCTGAGACTGCGGCTGTTGGCCGTTTGGCATAGCCAACTGAGACTGGGTGATATGCGGCACTTGTACCATGGGGCTCTGTCTTTCGTTATTGTTCGGCCCCAGAACCTGTTGTTGCTGAGATACTGGCCTGCTGCCCCCCATGTGCATGTTGCCCACTGAAGGATTACCGCTGTTTGCACTGTTACTCATGCTATTACAACTGTTACCATATCCACAACCATACTGTGTACTAGTGTTCCCTTGTTGCTGCTGTATCATGAAATTCGATTGGTTCATCCCACTCTGCATCATGGACTGCCACTGGCTGCCATACTCCTGCTGCATGGAGGCATTGTAAGGGCCCTGCTGATTGGCTGACATGTAGCCCTGTCCTTGCATCTGCATGTTCATCATGTTCATCCCCTGCTGTGCCCCGTAGTTACCCTGATTTGCGTGATAAAACCCTCCCCCGGGTCCCATGGGATACTGCATCGGTCCCATCGGCATTGGTCCCATCTGGTGGTTACCAGCCCCACCGCACGAAGATATGTTCTGGTTCGGATGACCCATCTGATGGGGCCAGTTCGGGGCCATCTGTTGCCCTTGGTTGCAGCCCATACCGGGCCCGGCCTGATGGCCCCACTGCTGCATCACTGGTCCATGTCTTGGACTATTCATCATTGGCGTCATTGGGTTGCCTTGGGGTTGCGGAGCGGCTGGGGGTGGCATGGTCTCTCTACCCATTCTGGCCGATCCGTCTCCACACACTGACCCAGGGGGTGTCTGCTTGCATCTGGTTGTATTCTTCGAGGCGCCATACATCTGCTGCTGTTGCTTCGAATGCATGCACGGAGGTCTCTCAATATCTGACCCCTCTCCATTCAGGCGATTTCGACTTGGAGGTTTTGGCTGATGGCCGAAAGATCCCCCTCCAGCACCGTTTGGCAGACCAGGGGTATTTGGTCCGCTGCCCCCCATTCGACCTCCGTGACCTTGGCTCCCTGGTGACCTCACGTCATGAGACTTTGGACTCGCGTCTGGCACTGTACTATCCGCCGGCACGCGGCTCTTGCTAATCGTCTGGTTGTACTTCTCTTCCAGAAACTTCTGCATATCGTCTGGAATGAGCAAGAGCTGATCCTGGTTCCCGAGTATATTGTCCTCGATCTCACTCTCATCAATCGTCGTGTCCAGGATACTGTTTGCGCAGCTATCCCCGACTAAGTTCGACTCCAGATCCGTGTCCTCAGCAAGACTATGATCCGTCACAAGGCTACTTTGGGCTGAAATGCCACCCGTTGCTGCCGAATACGGTCCCGGACTACTGTCTTTGCTTCGGAGACTCTTCATAGATGCAGGGAGAGGCAGCGCTTTCATGCTGTTAAGACTGTTGAACTTCTGGACAGATTTGGACTTGGAGAAACTCGGATTGTCGCACACGATAGGGTCACTGGCCCGCCTGGCGCGGATGTTCGGGATCTCGTGAGGATGCGGGGTTTTGTTCTGTGGCCTGCGGCCGCAGTCACTACTGGCCCCGCTACTGTTATTGTTACTGCTACCAACCCCACTGCCGGCAGTTACCATGGCAGCGGTGCTCTCGGCAGAAGAAGCCAAGAATTTCGAGACTTTCTCCCGGTTGTACTTCACCTGGGGCGGGCTTCGCGGAGGGTTGGAGCCGTGAGATGAATGTACGGTCAAGTTCTGGTTGCTTCCGAGCTGTGTTCTTTCAAGAGCCGCGGTCATGCTGCCAATACTCCCGGATTCGCTGATGCGTCGCGAGTGGGTCGGCACGTTGCCGGTGATGTCGTATTCATAAGGAGAGTTTGCGATGCTCAGGCGGTCACTGTTGTTGGTGGTGTTGCTGTGTTGTGGGTGGTGATGGAGACCGCCGGAACTCTGGCTGCCGCGACGACTGGAAAAAGAAAAGAAGAGGATATGGGCTCCAGATTACTGAGGAAGATGAGTAAATTACGACAAAGCTATATCATGTATAAATGGTATTGATCAAATGTATGAAGATGTAGAAGTATCGACAAATGCATAAACAGGTAAATAAACACAAATACGTTACATAATTAGGGATGGATGGGTCAGTGTCAAAAATGTGTAGATTGGAAGGACACCAATGCTAAACCGTTCCAATTCCGGAATTCCGAAATGCAACATCCTCCAATGCACTAGAGGTCAAAAGGGAGAGTCCAGGGACATATCAGGTCGAGATCCAAATTAGCGCCCACCAGGGGAGATATACTATATTGGGGGATATGCTAGTCCAAACAAATAGGTTTTTAACTGGCTTCCGAAACCTGTTACTGTGTGCTGTGATCGGACCGATTGTGGGAGTCTATTTCATTCAGTTGGGGAAGCCATTGCAAAACCTTGCCTCCCAATAGCCTTTCTAAGACAAACTGAGGAAAGAGATAGACAATGGGAGTGACATGGCTTGTTCTATCAAGTCTAAACATATATATCAAGTCTATATTTATATAAAAACACAAACTTTGTATTTACTAGAATTTCATGGTTACTAACTTTCCATCAAAGTCTATGTAAACTTTCAAATATAACCAAAGCATCCTTACCTGGAGACGCTGCCGCCGTAACCAGTGGACGGATATGGGCTGGCGTCACTGCGGATGCTGCTCATGTAGGAGCTGATGGAGCTGGTGTTGCTATCACGACGAGACAGCGGAGCCGGACCCAAGGTCTCCTTGGCATTTTGACCTGGAAATGTGTAACAATAAACTGCAATTTCTGCCTGGGGACCATGATATTCTTTCAAATGTGGGGCATGTACAATGAAAGCGAAATAGAGCTTGAGTAAGATTTTTCGCACAAGTTTAAGCAACTACCTTAAAATGTTCAATTACTTCCCCCTCTCTCTCTCGTAAATTGGACTTGCTCTCTCCTGGTGTAAAGGTAACCAAAAGGGCTGCCACATTTATCTAATCTAATCTGATATCCATCACTGATATACTCTAAGGCTTAAGTATATTTGGGTTGAAACATCGCTTACAACACTGTACAGGTCAAATCACGACGGGTAATTTTATGGGCAGAGGAAACTAGTACATACAGTCGGCCAAGGTTCTGTACTGTAAACTGCCGACCATCGGTAAGAAATTACCATCTTTCTCACATAGGGCTCAGGATTCGAACTGCCAACCTCCGAGATGGGAGGCAAGTGTGTTACCACTGTGCCACCGTAGCCCCGCTTTAAGGTGCAACTATACATAAATGTACTGAATAGTTGTAGGCCCATTTAATTATTTATTTATTTGGGGGTTTACGTCGCTTTCAACACTGTACAGGTCATATCACGACGGGTAGTTGGAAGGGCAGAGGAAACCAGTACATAAAGTTGGTCAAGGTTATATACTGTAAACTGCCGACCAACAGCAAGCAACTACCAGCTTTCCCACTTGAGGCCATGCCGGGAACCGAACCCCGGCCTCAGAGGTGGGAGGCGAGAGTGTTACCACTCTGCCACTGTGGCCCCCTGTAGGCCCATTGAACATAGCCAGGTAATACCCAAGTGGACACAGAGGAGGTGAGGTGGCTGAGGGGGGTGGGGGGGATAGACCCCCCCCCAACATTTTCTTTACCAGATATCTGCACGATGGCTTGACGAAGGTCATTAAGATGTAAAAGATTCAGTTCCCGATTCCAGAAAATTGACAGACAGGGTTTACAGTATATCGCAGACAAGGGAACAGCCCCATAAGGAATATAAAAATTCTGAATGCTCTTTAACCCTTCAAACTTTGGGCACAATTTTAGTTTTATACTTACTGATGAGATCGCTGATCATTTTGTTGGCAGTGCTGGGACTTCGAGTCGATTTCTGCGAGTTCAAGTCACCCGACTCTTCCTTCTTCCCAGTGCCTCCCCCGAGCCTCTTTGTGTTACCTGAAAGATAATATTTCATGTTCAATTGCAAAGATAAACCTATCAAAATTTATTAGAGTGGAATGTCCTTTATGTGACCATCTATAATATAAATATTCAAATTTAGAAACTACATGTACTAACTTATGCCCAAAGATTTGTTTCCGTGCAGTCGTTTGTGTAAATATATTTAAACTTAAAAGTCTGAATTTTGATCAAATTGTTCATCTTCTCAAAGCAAGCTTCAGGCCACATTTCAGTGGCTAAATTGAAGAACTAGTTTCATGAGTTTCCAAGTGTCTTGTTTTCTCTTTTTTTCCGAATAGGGGACAGGGGCGTTTCGCCAAATGCCTATAACCACGGGGCATATCACCTGTAATGTGACTGAGGTTTAAGGCAAAAGTGAACAAAAAACAAGGTGAACGATCCGAAGTCCAAAGACATAGCCAGGTCATACCAAGGGAGATTCAGGGGTGATAGAATTTTAATTTTAGCAAAACAGTAGAAATGTAATTTGTTACCTATAGGGGGCAGTGTGGGCACGCTGCTGTTCTTATTCTCGCCCTTAGGGGAGGGCTCCTTGCGTCGGAACGTGTTCTTCAGCCGCCGCAGCCTGTTGGGTATTAGACTTCGGGCCGACCTCACTCCTGTATGCGTCACCACCCCTCCGCCATGAGACGTGGTGGCTGGTAGCTGTAAATAATTACAGATGAAACAGAATTGAACATCTGTGATCCTGCTACACATAAAACCACTACTCTATTCTGTACTTTTATGGCGGTTAATCTCTGCCAGGCTGACTCTAAGGTGCAACACCAGAATCCAATTCCAAAAATCATTTATCCATAGTCATTGCCAAGTCCATAACCACAGAGACCACGGATAGAGTATATGCTAAGTGGAAATGCCTTTTTGAAGAGATACGATTTTAACCTTTTTCTGAAACAGGCGAGAGTTGGGGCAGAACGGATCTCATCAGGCAAATCATTCAAAACCGTGGAAGCATCAAAAGCAAAGTTGTGGCCAATGTGTTTCTTGGATTTATGTACAGATGGACAGAATTGAGGAACGTCCAAGAACCTTTCATCAGGACGGTTGTATCTTGTACTACCACTGAACTAAGTTTAGTTGAAGATTTTTTCAGGTCCATCCTGAAACTCCAAAAATGTTATAGGTGTGTATCAAAAATCTTCAGTCCTTATATTTCAATGTAGGTTAAATCAATCTTGAGTTTTCAAAACTGACCGAGTGGCAAGAGACGAGTATAAAAGAATAAATGGCTTACGGTTATTTGGATATAGGGCAAGAATATCCCTTGTTGTGTTCCTAGTCGTGAATATATATTTGCAATTAAAGAAAAAAAAAATACAACAAATCTGCATTGCTAATATTCGTCTTTTAATGTAATTCTTATGTATTTTTTCTTTCAATAAAATTTATTTTCATCTAAATATTCAATTCTTACCGAAATCTCGTCATCCGTTTCCTGTTCAGACACCAATGAGCCCGTGCCGAGACTCGACCCTCCAACACTGCTAGTCACATGCAAGCCCATGTGGTCGCCGGCTCCTCCATTTCCCGTGACGTGATCACTACCTGCGATATTTGCCGAGTCGTGTCTGGGGCTTCCCTCGCTGGTGCTGTGAACGTTGGGGTCTGCGGGGCTGTGGTACATCTGGTCGCTGCGTGGTGAGCCTGAAACCGGGAAATTAAGGACAACAATTAATTTCAGAGGGAAATAAACTTTTCACTATCGAAGGGTCATTCTATTCTATTCTGTACTTTTATGGTGCTTAATCTCTGCTTAGGCAGACTCTAAGGCACGAGACATTAGAATCAAATCAATAATCATCCTTACATAGACATAGCCAAGTTGATACCACAAATGACATAGACCATCGGCTAAGAAGCCAAAAATTTAGGTCCAATTAAAAATTCATCTGCAGAGTTTTTAAGCCTAAGCACTTTGGAATTTACTCGACTAAGTGCAGTTATGAAGGGCCACAAAAGTCAAGTAAGTAAGTGGTATTCTCAAATGCGAACCTCCCCCCCCCCCCCCCACCAACCCCCTCGCCAACACCTACAGTTTAACAGATGTATTACTGTACCTGAAGAGGTGGCGATATTGTCAGGAGAGTTCACATTCACAGTTGAGTCACCGTGTACCCGCATCTCTAACTCTTTGATGTCTGGCTTCTTGTCCTGCAAAAAATTTGGAAAGAAATTTGCAGAAAATAAGATCCAGTAGTTTTCAGCAGTGTCTTTCATTTTATTGAATGTTTGATAAAAATATATATATGCACACTTTTATACACTATGTTACTATTTAAGGGGGTCAGAGACTTGCCTCCCAAATATGGTCTGTTTCTTTAATTTTAAATTTACTTGATATTTTCCTGCGATAATAAAATATGGCCAATGAATTAGCATAAAGTATGTCAAGAACAGCTTTACCTGAGATTAGGCTCTATAAAACTGTATTATTACTTTACATCCCATCTAAGAATAGGTTCTATGAAACAGTATACTTAGATCACATCTCACCTTAGATAAGGCTCTATAAAACGGTATAATTAGATCACATCTTACCTGAGATTAGGCTCTATAAAATTGTATTATTACATCGCACTACACCTGAGATTAGGCTCTATAAAACAGTATTATAACATCACACTACACCTGAGATTAGGCTCTATAAAACAGTATTATTACATCACACAACACCTGAGATTAGGCTCTATAAAACAGTATTATTACATCGCATTACACCTGAGACTAGGTTCTATAAAACACTATTATTACATCACACTACACCTGAGATTAGGCTCCATAAAATTGTATTATTACATCACACTACACCTGAGATTAGGCTCCATAAAATTGTATTATTACATCACATTACACCTGAGATTAGGCTGTATAAAACACTATTATTACATCACATCTCGCCTGAGATTAGGCTCTATAAAACAGAAGAATTAGATCACATCTTACCTGATCCTCTCCGCCATCGTCGTCTTTCTTCCTGTCACCCGTGTCCTCGCCCTTGTGTTTTTTGTTGGCGTAGAACTCGGCGCCGTGTACCGTCTTCACGTGTTTTCTCAGCGAGCTGGGGTCTGTATACCGCTTGGTGCAGCCCGGCGCTTTACACACGTACGGTTTCTACAAATATAATACGACATAAATATATACATAGTAAAACAAATTAAATAACATATTTTCCAAGTGAGCTGGGGTCAGCTGGGGACTTTAGACATAGGGTTTCTGTAAATACTAAAAAATAAATATGTGTAAAATATGTTAAATAATATTTTTTTTTACATATGATGCATCTTATAATGAAATAAAAATATGATAAAATATTCATATAATTTTTAGTTTCAGGCATTTTATTTTGATTTCTGACACACAATGGTGATGACTACTTCCACTTCCTACAGGAAGTAAAAATCAATGTAACTATTGTTTACTTTTTATTTCTTCAAATATTCACCGTTTTAACAAATGTTAGAACAAAATAATTATAAAACCTTAATTATTTCAGTAAAAGTTATCAATGCACATCTATTTAACGAGCAAATGTAGTTTTTTTCATTTGTGAAACGATGGCACCACGATATCGCTGACGGTTTTGTTCACCGTATCGAGACCTCATATACCCTGACGATGACACCCCCACTAATTCAAGATAAACAAATACTCACGGCGTTGGAGTGAGTCCTGTTCTGATGTTTTGCTCTGTCCGAGGCGTTGCTGAAGGCTTTCTGGCATCCCGGGAATTCACACATGTAGGGCTTCTCACCCGTGTGAGATCGCAGGTGTGTCTTGAGGTTTTCCAGCCGGGAGTAGGCTTTCGAGCAGCCCTCAAACTGTAAAAGTACACAAACAATGACTCGAGCTTCCCGACAATTAAACATGTCTTGAATGAATCTATATATGGAACAACAGAATTGCCTTCAAACTGTGTAAACCTTTTTATTTACTTACTCCTGTTCTTTTAAATCTGGGGTTTTTTTGGTTGTTGTTTTTTTTAAATTTATTCCTAATATTATTTTTTTTCTCTTTTTTTTCACAATAACCTACTGTAATGGCCCACTGTAAATATTGTACTTTTAGTGGTACTTTTTGTACTATTTCCTGTACTTTGGGGCTACTTATTGTACTTTTTGTGCTACATATTTATACTACAGTGCTTGGCTTTTCCGCAGTGGGCTCTCCTCAAGTGAACTAACAGCCTGTACTACATTTACTGTACTTATTGTTCTGTTTACACTAGGGCAGGGTCGGTAACACCAGTATCTCGGTATCAAGACCAATTCACTTGAATACTGTGACTCTACAACCGGTATTTCGCATGTCAGTGAATAATATTGTGAGAAACCTTGAAAAATACTAGAAACAAACCTCAAATCTGCAGATATTGTAAACTTTTATCTCATATTTTTGAATACTGTGGTACTTTTATAGCCATTTCTTTCGAAAGCACTGCAATGTTTTGCTTTCACAAATTTTACTTCCTGTAATGGGCCTATTCGATTGGGTATATGCTAGAACACAATTTTTTGGGGGGTATCCCAACATTAGTACGGTTTCACACTGGTGGGATATTGACATGAAAAATCTGCTACCGACCCGACACTAGTTTACACCATTTCCTGTAATTGTCAATACGTAAATTTTCAAAATTACCCCCAGGTTCAAATAAACGCCTGGTTCAAATTAATGCCTGGAGCCAAGCACACTGTTTACAATCTACAACACTGCTTTTTGTATTTCAAAAGAACCCCTGGTTCAATTTAACGCCTGGTCTGATGCCATTTGAAAATAATTAACGCCCGGGCCATATTTTGGAAAAAATACGGTAGTTGCTGCGCTCCTTGCTGTGTTTGTATCTTTTTTTTTTCCATTCAGTGATGAAGTACAGTGTATAATCCACTATCTATCGTACACTTTTTTGTGTACTTTTTACTGTACTCAGTACAATACTTACTGTACACTTGTGAGGTTTCTCTCCTGTGTGCCGTCTCATGTGCACCACGAGCATGTATTGCGCCTTGAACGGCTTCTCTTCCCGCGAGCACTCTCGCCAACGGCAGATAAAGTGCTTCTTGTTGGCTGCTATGTGGTCCACGTTGATGTGCTACGAGGTAATAAACATGCCACACCTAAGTTTTAACTCTGAAAGGCTGGAGGCCATTCTGCTGAATCACTCGGTACCATGTTAATTGCGATTTTAAAGTTAACACCCTAGTATAAGTGCCACGTAATTTGTGTTAGGGATGGGTCGGTAGGCCCGGTATCTCGGTATCGAGTTCGAGTGCGTTTTAATGAAATACTGTGACGAGATTTTAAAACCGCCACTTCACCTAAATGCTAACTCGGCAAGCTGAAGGCCATTCCGGATCACTCAATACTCTGTTAATTGCGATGCTAAAGTGAACACCCTAACATATATACGGCAAGTGTCACATCATTAATGGTCACACATATTGGAATACAGCTGAAGAGAGGATGTTGGAAATACGGAGTATGGCTCTAGTTGTTGACCTTAAGACAAGAAACTCTACAGGGAACTAAATATAGACTCAAATGAAAGTCTTGATGAATTGTTTGTAAAAATCTTGACTACAAATAAGATTTACTGTTTTGGCATCTTATATTAGTAATGCATGGTATAAAAGAAAGATACTAGTATTTGTGTACAATTTACAATAACTTAACAGGCCGGTTTTGATTTTTTTACAAAGGATGTCACCACAAGTTTTTACTACTCACCCTAACTAGCTCCTCTTGAGTCTCGAACTCAAAGTGGCAGTCACACCAGTGGCAGTTTGTCTCCACAAACTCGGGCTCGCCTTCCTGAGGTTTCTCCTTGATACTATCCAGATTGCCATTGGGTTTTACGGAGTCGAAACTACTTCTTGTATCTGCGAAATGCACACACTTTTATTGCTCACTGTTAAAGTAGCGTTTCATAACAATAGCTATTCCTTGCCGCTGATAAATGCTAAGAGTACTTTTCAGTACTATGCTAGAATGATAAATATGAAAAAGTTTAAAAGAGCTGGTTCCAACAAGTCTTTTCTCCTTGGTGCTGTGTACGGCGTTATAAGGTTTCACAGAATCAAAACCATTTTTGAGTCTCTAAACTGAAGAAATTTTAACCATGCAACAGAATAATTGTTAACAGAAAAAGGTAGTGGCATTTGGGTGTATTGAATAGACATGGGAAGCAGAAGAAGATATAGGTTTTGCCTCCTTGGTGTTTTTGCTGTTGGGTTTCAGTGTTAAAACAACCTTTTTACTGTCTGTATACCTGAGATATTTTTATTTGTGATTATTAACTTTACATTTTCACGACAACAGCAAATCCCTGAACCCTAAATAATAACAAGCATAATTTTTGTTCCAGTTACTGATAAACTTTTGTATTAACTGTGAAGATAGCCAAACAAAGACTGAGACGAACAAATAAACACGCCCTAAAATATAACCTTGCCCGTTGTAAAAAAATGAAAATAATGTGTCCCATCAGTAGGTGACTTTATTTGTAACTTAACTTTTTGTAGGTAAAATACTTATCCACACTATTGCTTTATGTTGGTGAGAGCAAACATCTGCAGCCAGCTCAATTATTTTTAAAGGAAATATTCTTGTTAGTACTTGCTGCATACAAGTGGACTGTGCATGCGCCATAGCCTTAGTTCTCTCTAATACTTCATATTACTGACGAAGAAGAAACGAAGGAATTCTACTAATTCTTCTGATGAATCCCTGAAAATTGTATGCTTTGAAATAAACAATGGGTCAATGGGTCCTAAAGTCGATGTTTACTCTCCGAGTAATAAATAAAATATGAAGTATTCGAGAGAACTAGGGGCCCGGCGTATGCGCAGTCCACTTATGCGCAGCAAGTGAGTACCGACAAGAATATTTCTTTGAAAAATATTCGAGGTTGGTCGTGGATGTTTGCTCTCACCAACACAAAGCAAAAGTGAGGATAAGGTAAGGGTATTTTATGCAATAATGAAAAGGTAGCTTAACAATATATCTGTACCTGATCCAGGACTAAATTCCTCCGGTTTGACTTTCTTCTCTAAATGGTCCACGCTGCTAGATACCACGTTACTGTGTGGCTCCTTCACCGTGGTGCTGGGTTGCTGAAACAAATAAGCGACAGAAAACGTGATTCCAACATGAAATGGAAGTGTCCGTGAATTTGACTGCCTAAACGACAAAATACTTCATGGGAAAAATACAGCATAACCCTATATCTCCCTATTATCACTCATTATGGCTGTCTCTACAACAATCCATTCATGTTACAAAAATGTAAATAACAAAAGATATTTAAAATTTAAACACTTGTCATGTTAGAATAGGAATAACCCCCTCCCAAACCAAATGCTTCGCCGTCAGGGTTTCTAACCTCAAACCATGGTAAAAGTCTGCATATAGCATGGTTTAGTCAGGGGTTATTCCTATAACAACTTACTGTACTCAAAGCTTCTGTAAAGATGGAAACTTACACTGTACTACTGGTTTTGTTTTGTTATCAAAACCTACCTCAAGGAATACAGCATGCCAACTAACTTCATGATTTTAGTATTTAGATACAGAGCTGTGTTAATAGTCCCGCGTTGAGAAAATTACTCACTAAATTCTTGGGCAACTATATTGAAATCGACAATTTGACTATTCAAAAGCTCCAAACCATTAGCGATAGATGAAGTATCAGCAATGAGAAGTGACAACAACCGGTTCTTTAATATCCTTTGAGGACTTCATTAATTCTGCCACTGCCATTTCTGCCAATGTGGCCTAGTGGCTAATACACCCGCCTAGGAACACAGAGGATGTGGGTTCAATCCCAGGTACAGGCAGAAACATAGTGGCTTGGATGACCACTTAAACATGCAGCCCTCCATCACTGGGTCCTATCCCCAGTGGCAGGCTAAAGAATCTCAAGGACATTGATTAAATGGTCATCCTTGAGCCTCTGTCTTTCAGTTAGGATAATGTCAGTAATATGAGAGTTGGACTGTACTTGTACAGTCAGATGGGTCATATAGCACTTTGAGTACTCCTGTAGTACATGGAGATATTGTGCTGAGTATAAATACAAATAAAATTTTTTAAAAATTTCTTCCACAAAGAAATGAAATGCAGATTTGCTAGCAACATTAACTTTAACCTACCTGGCTCTCACTCTTTATGTGCGAGGAGGAAGAATTCCCATGACCTTGGTGTGACCCCGAGTTGCCGGAGGTCGGGGGTGCCTGTCTGCTGCCCATGAACGGGTGCATCATCCCTGGGGGTGGGGGCGGGTAGAAGTGGGGCGAGGGGTAGAACAGCGGCATGTTGGAGCTACTGTGGGAGGGGCTTAGACCAGCACCCAGCGAGGCTAGAAAACAAAAATACAAATGACTGATAAGACTATAAAAGTCAACAGACGTGGCATACGTTAAGGTAACGAACCAATACAACAAGTACACTTTAACATAGGGATGGGTTGGTAGGACCAGTGTCTCGGTATCGAGACCATTTTGCTGAAATACCGTGACGAGATTATAGACCGCCACTTCACTTGTCAACACATATAATGGAAGGAAGACCTAAAATGTTAGAAACACATAAAAAATCTGAAGAAATTATAAGCATTTTATCCCAAATTTTCATGCATTTGAAGAATTTATATGGTACCAGCGATTACGTGGAACAGAACTGCCATGTTTTGGTTGCGACACTTTATAACCTCAATCTCGCTTGTCAGCTCATAAAATAGAAGGAAAACTTAAAATAAACAAGAGGTCTGAAGAAATTTTAAGCTTTTATCTCACATTTTGTGCATTTGGTGACTTTTATTGCGATGTTGTGAAGAGGAAACATCCATGTTGTTTGGGGTGTACTAAAACGTGGAGTCCAGCAATCGGTACGGTTTTGCATTGGCGACCTCCCGATGTACACACTTTTGGTACCGACCCGTCCCTACTTTAACAGTCGTTAAAGCGAAATGATTAGCATAGTTTGGAAGCCCAGTAACTGCTTGCCATTAATTGTCAACTAACCAGTTCACTGTTTGCATTGTACAATATCTTTAGGGGCCGCGGTGGTAACCGTGGTAACACTCTCGCCTCCCACCTCTGAGGCCGGGGTTCGGTTCCCGGCACGGCCTCAAATGGGAAAGCTGGTAGTTGCTTGCTGTTGGTCAGCAGTTTACAGTACAGAACCCTGATGAACTGTATGTACTGGTTTCCTCTGCCCTTCCAACTACCCGTCGTGATATAACCTGTACAGTGTTGAAAGCGACGTAAAACCCCAAATAAATAGATGTACAATATCTTTGTGGAAACTACTGAAACCATTATACGGACATGAGTCTCGGATGTAAGCAAAGAAATACGGTAGATGGCGAGAAGCTGGAAAAGCAGAACATTCACCCAAATTGTTGGGTAATTGGCAAATAAACGTTGTACTCTGACATTTTAAACAAAATAAACAGATAAAATGCTTCTGGAATTGGTATACTAAATGGTCATCCTTGAGACTCTGTCTCTATTAAGACTTTTTCTCAAAATATATGGCTCCCCATACAATACAAACCCGCCGAAAGATGCCCATAGGAGCCGCTGGCACTCGAGCTCCGCGAAATCTGCCCAAACGGCAGAATCAGAGACCCCTCAGAACTGCGGGTCAGCCCTTCAATGTCAAGGCCATATTCAGAGAAAGGGGACCTTGACAGGGCACGCTTCCTGGAACTCTTCCCGATCACTGAAGGTCGAGGACTCGTTAGCCGGGAACCTGAAATAAAAGCAATTAAATTACATTTCATTTTGAACAATTTTTTTTTTAAACAATTAGTTTAGACAGCATTAGCCTAAAGAGATTAATCTATGTGCATATATCATTACACAGCATAAATTCAATTATCCAAACTTCTGTTGGTTAAAGGAGATTAAGTTTTATGAACTCCACTCTCCCAATGTTAGACCTGCCTACTGTGTCATATTATATTTTATGAACATTCCATTATCTGAACAAAATATATGTATGATATATTCTTTACCCGAGATGTTGAGATTATATAGGTGCTTATGTAGCAAGTGCAACTGCATACGAAACAATAAACATTGGCAGTCCATCACATTTCCTCAAATAAGAATATCTGGGATTGTCTCTAAAATATTAAATTTATAAACTTACTGACATTACTATTTGGTAAAATAAAAAGTAGCACAAAAACACGGAGCAAAGCCAATGAACATACTTCATGAAACACGGAAATTTTCTGTCAGGAAATCCTATTGGTCAAAATTCAAATTTGGCAGAGAAGATTCCAGTGAACAGCCAATCATATCATAAGAAAGCTTACTTTCTAGAGATCCAGGCAGGGTAATGCTGCCACTTCCAGGGGTGGCTGGATGCTCGCTGAAGATACTTCTACGGCTCAGCTGGGAGGACGTCAAATGCGAAGGGGGGTGGGGGAAGTAGGAGCTGGGTGGCAGACCTGTGAATAGGACAAGACGGGGTCAATTGCAAAGAATTGAAGCAAGCGATCAGTGAACGAGTAAATTGCTCAGATATCTAAATCCCCACTGTTCTTAGAAACCGTGCCATCCTGCAAATGGGCATTATGAAAATTTGCTTATACTAATAATACAACCAGCTGAAATGAATGATTACAGAGGGTTAAAGCCAAGTCATCCATCATTAGGCAAATAGAGCAGACTCAAGAAATTTACACACGATAATATCATTGTTAAAAAGTAGGGCTGTGAACGGTTACCCGAGCCTCGATAGATGAGTCGGGGTGTTTACTATTACATCGCCCGCGAAATGAAACGTTTGTGTAAACTATAATACATTTCAGCATTTACGTCAAATAATGTCAATTAAAGTTGTGGTTTTCGCCTAAAAACTTAAAATTTAATCCATATTCTATAATATCTGGTTAAAGAAGACGTTTTTCTTCAAATGTTTCATTTCCGAAATCGACTATTTGTTTACAGAAGACTTCTAATGGTAGGTACTAAATCTCACGGTTACTCGAATCGGTGCTGGTTGTCAGAGGGCAATTACTCGGGGCCGTTTTTAGCACCCTTCCCTGTCCTATTCATAATATAACCAGTTGAAATGAATGATTACAGAGATTAAAGCCAACTTCTCCATCATTAGGCAAATGGAGCAGACTCAAGTAATTTACGCGATAATATCATTGGCAAAAAATATATTTTACATTACGTTTATTTATTTGCATACTTGGTACCTGACAATGCGGCTGGGCTGAAGTTTCTATGTCCCAGGGGGCTGTAGTGCATTGCCGCTCGCTGATACTGCTCCCAATGTATCCTGGATGCGAAATTGGCCAGCGATTCCGGCGGAGGGCAGCCGACAGGGCTTCTCAGAGGAATGGACGAAACGTCGCTGTATGCTGAACTGCCAGTGAGGCTGCAAAATATAAACGAATAAACTTCAATTAACATGACATACAGATAGGGTGGATTATTTATTAAGCTATTTATTTTGGAGTTTTACATCGCTTTCAACACTGTACAGGTCATATCACCTTATCTACGTATTGTTTCATGAATTCAGCACCTGATTTAAAAGCTAATATGCACATATTTAGACGAAGAATGTTTTTCAATGTGAATATAAAAAGTGAAAAAATAGGGACCAAGAAAAATTTATATGGATTCGGTGTAGTGTGAATCAACCATAAATATTTGTCAATTAACAAAAACCATACAATAACAATAGAACTGAATTAATTCTACAATCCTTCTACAATAAAATACTATTCAGATGAATTTTACTTTCTAACAGTTAAATAGTTTACTACAGTTGTTATTCTTTTGTTTTGTGTATGTTTTGAGTGTTTTTCTAAATCTTTTTGGGTGGCCCTTTATATCAAAGCTAGACAACTGTTTGTGTATTGTCAAGGAATGTAAAAAAATTCAATGGAAATCAGGACTCCTAATCAGAATGATTCACGAAGGGTGAAAACGTGTCCAAAGACACCTTGTCAGATTACACTTTATTAAAAATGTTTCTATATATTAATACATTGTATACTGTATTTATCTGTATAAACAGCCTCCATATTAAATGCCCTCACCTCCTACATCCCCAACTGAATAAACTCTAACAGGACGTGAAGTTCATAGCCGTTTTGATCAACAACATTTTACACCAATTGTAAAGTATGTAATTATCACCCACTGCTCCTGAACCCTAGAGGTTTTTAAGCGCAAACTCTAGTGAGGCTCGCACTTCTAGGGATCACTCTTTTTTTGTTTGTTTTTGTCCCCAGACTTTCATGAATTGTGGCACAGCGTGATGAGTATCTGGATGTTCACTGAAGTTAAGTGGCAATGGACTACATTAGCACTCGGATGGGTGACCACTTTGGTGGACTACTGATGGCTTTGCGGCTCATGCCAGTAGATCAAAACCCCTTTCAGCCTTGCTCATTTCAAATAGTCATCAACCCCCCTTCTGAAAAATGCATCCTTTGTGATACAGGATTTACTCTTTGGAAAATTATTCTCATGTGACGCTCCAACTATTTGTTTACTTTTGCATTTTATGTTATGAAAATTGTCGCACACTCAGAGATAACTTTCAAAATGTCCAGCTTAATTTCCTATGCCCCACTATAATGCACAGTGTTTTTGAGTTGCTGGAGAATTTTCTTTTTATTTTGTTTTTTTTGTGATTTTTCAGTCGTGACAGCCTTAACTTGTGAATCCTACCTTTCTTCACTAAAAATAAATTGCCAAAACACCTTAAATCCTTTGTCTTTAAAATCTACTTTAGGTTTTTAGATTCTTTTTTTTTAATTTCTTTAAAACCTTCAATTTTCTTAAACAACATTCCGTTTCTTGATGAAAGGAGTTTTTTTTCCAGTATTGCACCAAGAACCTCCAAGTATATCCATTTGCGGGTATTAATTGCCTTGTCTGACGATATTTCTAGTTGTAGAAATACAGTAAAAGTTCAGCCCCTTTTAGTGGAATTTGATTAAAAGTTCAGAGTTGAAAGGTCATTTAAAATCATTCTTTCCTCTTTCAAATGTGATGCCAAGTAAACATATACACGGTTTGGTGGCATGGTTAGCTTCACAGTGGATTTGACTGCCCACACAAATGATGTGCAAATACCACACCAGGTAGTGGGGTCTGATGATTCTTTATTTATTTATTTACTCTTTTACATCACATCTTGTACCTTTGCATCAGTTATATTGTGACAGGTAATTAGAAGGGTGGAGGACAACAGAGAAAACCTCAAAGTAGCTATTATTCAGCTATGCAATGAGCTACAGGTCTGAAATTTTACTATGTTACAGCTGACCCAAAAGTAGCTGAATAACATGTTTCAACAAAATACTCTAAATGCAATAGTTTTCAAGTTACAAGTAATTTAATCAGTAGTGAGAACATCAAAGTAGCTATTGCTCAGCTATGCAATGAACAACAGGTCTGTGTAGAGGTCCGCGGACGCTGCAGAGTGATGCCCGAATGTCAAGCCGAGTGACAAGTCAGCTGACATAAAATACATATTTGAGCAAAAATAAAATGTGGCCATTAAAAAAAAATTAAATATTCAGATATTAGAGCGGTTTGACAGTAGAGATTCTGCCATTCAAAATCGATCCAATTAAGTTTACATACCTCGATGACAACTTCCGATACAATGCTAGGTCAATTTATATCTCACCTCATCGTACTGAGGCTTTCACATGGACAAAACTGCATTTTAATGTATCTAGAGACTAATTTTGCCAAGCAAAACAACTTCATCATCATAGGACTGATTTTTAAGTGGTTCAGTTTCTACTTATATTTAGAAACATCATTTTGTGATGAATCAGCCTGTATTTTGTCCCAGTCTTTCAGTTTCATAGCAAACTTTCTTCAAAATGACTCGCATTATATTTTTTTGAGTATGTTTCCAAATCACATATTCTTCTGCAAAATGTGGTGCAGCTTTTAATAGTATGATCATCATCAACTGTGATAATTATCACCATAACCTAGTTATCACGATATAGTGATTACTGGAGCCGACAGGAGAAAAATGAGCAATTAACTATTTATGAAAAAAAATAAACTGTACACAATTCTTTTTCAAAAATTGAAAAACCTACAAAATGTAAACAAAATCTTCGTATATACTCTGCTCTGTTTACTTTCTTGAAACAAAACAGAAACTGATAATGAGAAAAGGGCTCTTACAAGGAAATGAAGTTGCAACAATTGCGAATAGAAAGCCAGTAAAAGTGAAAATCATCTTCAAATTGCCTGTCATTAGTAACAGAAATATTGAGCTGCTGAAGCAAAAACAAAAAATCGACTTTTGATCTGTTAATTGTCTAATTGTCTACACCAGTAAAGATTCAAATCAAGCAAAGGGACTTTAGGTTTTGCACAAAATGGTATAGCACACACAAAATAACTTTATTTTTCATACACAGTTTCAAATTCTTAACAAGGAATTAAGACTGCACCACTTTTCTGCCTTTCTGCACAAGGTCTGTACGTTTTTTATCTGTTTTTTTTCTTAGTTTTTTTTTTAAAAATATGTTGTTTTATTATGTATATAATGCAAATTAAATTTTTTTTGTCTATTTCCTTCATTCTTTGGCTCATTTCACCGATTTATTTTGGTCAAAACAATGTATTGTAGAAGCTACGAGAACAGGTACACTTTTGGAATGAATGTGTTCGAAAAAAAAGGATTCCGCTTTCCATATTTTATATTAAAACATAACCTGTGCTGACTGCAAGACTAGCTTCCAAGTAGTTTTATGGGATAAAGTTTTTACATATAATCCCTTTGTAAATGAAAACACTTGGACTACAACAGCATTCATTCACCATTTGTAAACATACCTCCTTTCGCCTGATTTCAATTTGAAGGGGGGGGGGGGTACTTTTCTTGTATATATATTATTGTTCCCCGACAGAAAGAAAGAGGGCCCGATACTTTGTACCATCACAAACCATCCTTTTCACACCGAAGCTTTTGCATCCGAATTATGTATAATTTCCTAACACAGTTTGACATTGTCAATTTTTGCAAGTGCTTGCGTAGATGATGCGTTGGTTTATTGTGGTTAAACATATTTATCATAAGTGGCTATATAAATCCACGCCAACTTGTTTATTGCATTATTTTTCTAGTCTTATATTGGTATTCAAGTGGTGTTCAAGTTAGGTTATCTTTTTACCTCCGTCAGGAAGGTAATTTTTTGGGGGGGTTGGGGGTTTGTGGTGAAATTTTTTTTTGTCGGTACGCCTCTGGAAAAGATCCGGATCATATGCTTGATACCCAAAAAAATCCTGAATTTTCAAAGATCAGATTTTTAATATATTTTCTATGACTTTGGCTTTCTGGTTGACATATTACTCCAAAAGTATGAGTAGATTTTCATGACGTTTTTGATTAAGTGTGTAAGGACCTCAAACCTCAGTCAAAGGAAGAAGTGATCATATTATTGCAAAAATCCGGATCATATTCCAGATACAAAAAAAAAAATACCCCAAATTTTCTGCGATGCCCCTGGTGGGGATTATGCACACTACAACTACTTTCTGGTTCATCTTTTAATATATATACTGGATACACATTTGAGCCAGCGGGAAAGGCTAACAGGGCACAAAATAGAGACACTAGTTGTACTGTGTAAAACAGTTTTAATCCATTTACTTTGTATAAACATCGGGTGGTTGAAAAGAAAAACAACCCACTTGGCAAAATAGACAGTGGCTTCCTTCAATAGTTCTTGTAAAACTGATTTTTAAAAAAAAAATCCCTTTGCTATTACATGGGAAAAACTTTACAATCTTTTCTGCATTTGTTGAAGGGCTAAAAAAGCTTTTCTTTGTTCTTGGATACCTATATTAAATTCACTTTTCGTGTATTTAGAGGTGTTATCTTATATCTAGGATTACTTATTTGGGTTTTAACGTCGCTTTCAACACACTGTACCAGTCATATCACGACAGGTAGTTTTATGGGCAGAGGAAACCAGTACATACAGTTGGTCAAGGTTCTGTACTGTAAACTGCCGGCCAATGGCAAGCAACCACCAGCTTTCCCATTTAAGGTCGGGCCGGGAACTGAAAACCGATCTCAGAGGTGGGAGGCATTGCCACTCTGCCACTGTAGACACTTGAAATTCGGGCTCTGAGAGGGAAAGTGTTCTCATAATGACAAAAGACAAAACTCCTGTTAAATTTCACTTTCTGTGTATTCCAGGGGTGTAATCTCCGAGAATTCTAGAACCTAATTGGCCACTGAAGAACTAGTCATTTATGCAACAGTGAAACCCTCACATATTCAGGGAAGTGTTACTGCTTTGTGATTGCACGGTAATTCTACGGAGCCCTTGCCGCCTGTAAGATGTTTACTTAGTTTAACATTTGACAGAGGAAGGAGTAACCCAAAATGCTCTTTGACCTCTCCACTTTGGTCCTTAACTCCCTCCACGTTGGGCCTCAAACAAGATCTACATTTCTCCAAGTAAAAAGAAAACCTTTTGTTCCCTCAACCTTAGGTTTCTGGTAAGGCTAGAATACACTGGATAAACACATACTAGTTGAAGGCGATTGTACTGCAAGTTGTATTTTGATTGTAAACAAAAGGTTGTTGCTTCAGTCAGTGTTACTAAAATGACTCATCACTGAGCACAGTTTACATTTGAAACACTACTCAGGATGCCAAACGTGTATGTATTCCTAATAGATATCATGTGCTTGGGCATATTGTATTACATAGATTTTCTTTATAATCCCCTGTGTCTTCCAGAACTGCTATCGCAGATGAACCGATCATCAATCATTGATCCCCAATGCAAAATGTATCTATGCATTACCAATATTTTTTGTACTTTTTTTTCATTACCTTTGCCAAGGTCATTATAAGGTCATTTGTTTGTTTGTATGTTTGTCTATCTGTTCGTCTGTTTGTGATCACTCCAAAACTTACAAACATGCAAAGAAATCTTTGAAAAATTTTTTATGTGGGTAGGACCTGACCAAAATGAAGAAATGATTATATTATGGGGAAGATCTTCTGGGTGCCTTTAAGCGTTTTTTTTTTTGGCTTCACAACTTTGGTGGCTATAATGTCTCAATTATGGGCTATAATCGCTCAACTTTTGCATAATAACCTCTTCATTTTAGGCTAGACCCCAACAATTTGGGCTAGTGCCTCGAAATTTAGGCTTTAACCAATCAACTTTAGGTAATAATCTCTCAGCCTTCATCCTTTAAACTCTTAACTTGGGCTCTAAGGCTATGACCGAGTGCTCAGTATTTGTGACTGGAGTGGATTTGAGAAGATCTCCAGTGCTTTCTGGTCCACTCGATAGTCGTTTACTACAATATATTATATTTTCACCCAATTGGTTATGTTTTTTTTAAGTATGACAAAACATGAAAACATAACAAAATGTCAGAATTCTTTGTATATTGGGGAGTTTTATATAATACTTCTCATTTTATCACGATATCTAAAATCTTATCTCTTTGATAAGGCTTTCCCACCTTAGCATGTAAACTTCCCGGTGTCTCTGTGGTGTCGACCTGGCTATGTCAATGGAATGATGATTATTGAATTGGACCCGGTGTTGTGTGCCTTGGAGTTTGTCTTGGCAGAGATTAAGCGCTATAAAAGTTCAGAATGGGCTGGGCTGGGCTGGGCTGGGCTAGAATAGAATAGGAATAAGAATAGAATAGAATAGAAAAGAACGTGTTTTTGGAGAGGAAGAAAATGTGCATACTATGCCAGGCGAATACCAAACTGCGAGACGAATTTGGGTAGCTCGGCCACCGGGGTGGATTTGAACCACTTGACCAATTAATCCTTACGGCTATGGCCTCTCAACCTTCTGACTGTAAACTCTCACTTTGGGCTATGACCAATAAACTTTGCGGTCTGGACAAAACAGCCCTCCTAAATTTACATGTCCGTTTCTACCCACGACCACTTACCCGTGAGAAGGTGTATGGAAGGCCATGCCAGGTGGCACTGGTGGAGGCCAGTGGTACCGTCCGTCATTCGTGTGGCTGTTCACTGGCAGCGGCTGTCCACCCAGCGGGTACGGGACGTGAGGGTAAGGGTAGGGATAGCCTGCAAATATATAAAACCATACTGAATACATTAAAACACTTCAAACTGTGGTCATGAGTGACCTGTTTGTCAAATGTGGGGAAAAAAGGTGATCACTTCCAACAAGACTTCATCCAAGGCCCAACTCATCCAATGTGGCTTATTAGGGCAATGATAAAAGATCGCTTTAACAATTCCTGGATCCAGATGGTGAAACTGCATCACCTACAAGATTTAATAATCTATTCCTTGTGCAATTGTCGATATTTCCTGAAAATTTCATTAATATTAGTCCACTACCTTTCAAAATTTTCTTTGCAAACAATTAAAGACATTGTATACGATGGAAGTTAGCCATAACTAGAACCAAATCGGACAGATATTGGAGGTTCTAGTTACACAGAGTATACTGTATAAAACTTGTATAATGGTGGAATTTAGCCACGGCTAGAACCTAATCCCGTAGATAATGAAAGGTTCTCATTATGGAGAATCAACTAAAAAACTATGTTTTATATAACTGACATTCTAAATTACTCTAAAACATTGAGATAATCCCTTCTCCATTACCTTTTGGCCCCATAAGACTCGAGGTTTTTTTTTACTCAGACGAGACCTGACAAGCGAGGACACTTACGCAGTGCCAACATGACTGTGTAACTACATAGCAACCGTCACGCCCCAGTTCTCTTGCTGATTTGTGACACTTTATTTATATCCTAGTGTTGAGTGTACACTGCACATATATAGTTTTATAATCTACATTCTGCTTTTAATCCAGTCAAAATAATCTCTTCTTGTTCTAGTTTTCTTTTTGTTTTTTTTTTTCAAATATTTCCTCAATTATTTCTTAGAAAAAAACACACAAGTCCATTCAGCTACTCCGAGCGGTTTTGAACTTTTTGAAAAAAACTTCCACGGCACATTATATATTTACAAAGACTTTAGGTAACTTTAAAATCCATGATTCCTTGTGGGCTTTTTTCAATTTTTTTTATATCCTAACTTGACATGCACAACATCTTAAATTATCCATATTGTGTGTTATGTTATCCAGATTCACTCCTTCCAATGACTGTTTTCTGAAAGCCCAAAGTGCAGGGGTGAAAGGTCACCCAAAATCACTTACCGTAAATTTCCAAAATAACGCCCAGGTTCAAATAAACGCCTGGTTCAAATTAACGTCTGGGTACCAAGCACACTGTTTACAATTTATGACACTGTTTTTATACTTCAAAAGAACGCCTCGTTCAATTTAACGCCTGGTCTGATAACCATTTGAAAATAATTAACGCCCGGGCCATATTTTGGAAAAATACGGTATTCAAAAAACGGTTTATACAGAGTTTTCCTGCAACGCAAACCATGACAACATATCCTCTTAAAATTCACTAGACAAAGATAGAAGCTGGGTGTTTTTGTGGGTGTTTTAACACCAACCATCTACATACATAATGTATGTATTTATTCCTTAGAAAAGGCACATCTCCACCATAGAGTGTAAGAAAGTTTTTACGACCTTAAATATATCCATCAGTCATTTAATGCCGTCATAATAGAATATATACGTTTGTGTATACACCAGAGTAACGTGGTCAACTCTCTCTTCCTATATTTCACAAAGGTGGAGAGATATTTTGTGGTCAGGTTTTAGTCACTACCACCAGATGAATATTCCATTTTCTGTCTTAGTATGGTTTCTTTCTCTCCTTCAAGAAGTAATCATTTTCTAGGCTGGGCATCTGCAATTTTCTGGTTTTTTTCTTGGGTGACTGTTTTTTCTTGTAAACAAGAATTTGACATAGTTTAGCCTATGTTCTGCATGTCCAGAATTAAAGGGTATATATTTAAATTATTTTATCGTCAAGTAAGAACATATATACATTTTTTAAATTAACTGAAAGGGTATTTAACAACTTAAACATACCCCAATTCTTCCTCTGGATATATTTCCTTGATGTTCATTCCCCATATCTTTACTGTACTGAAGTATTTTTTAGGTTTACTATTAAATTCACTTTCTTACGGTTAATTGCCCCAAAAAACATAAATTTACTCTATCTTCCTAGTTCTCTCGTTTTATGATACTTAATCTTTCTCCATGAGAGAACTCTTCAAAGCCACAACGATTCTTTTTCACACGTCCAAAGTTAGAACTTAGAATTGACAAAACCTCATTTATACTTTCTTAAACGTATACACATATCCACTCAAACTTCAATTTTAAGCAGAATATTGCAAAATAGAATTCTTCCATTTTACACACAGAAGTATATATTAGGTCATTTATGAGCCCTTACTCTTGAAAATTACACTGTTCCCTCTAACCCCTTTATGTTAAACACTGTTTAATGGAATTTCCGTTAAGTACAGATGGATATATCAGTTACTCACGCGGCAAATTCCATTTACATATCACATATCCTGTTATCCTCCTTGCAAAAAAATATAAACAATTTTACTTTTCCATTAAGTTTCAATGCTAAGTTTCAATACCACTTAAGAGTCGATTGTAACTGCATAATAAAATATATTCCCTTTTTTACATTCCATTCGACACACAATTTCCTTTCAATGAGGGAATGATATATCTTTCAACAGCCCCCTAAACAATATTTCTTTTCTGTGACTATTATTATTTCTTCTTTGTTTGTAGATGCACACACATGATGAAAAAAACAAGCATGTGTAGTACATTACATATACAACACTGAATACTATAAGTACATCCTGTTTATGCTTGGGCTCTTTGATGAACTACTGCCCTGTACACGTTGTTATTTATAAACATTACCCTACAATTTGCCACTTGTGTGTATGCAGAAAATATATATTATATACAAAGATGCCTGTCATGGTTTTCACAACCACATAAGCATTAGGTGACTGTTTCCACAGCAACAACCAATACCAACAAATTACCTTTTTGATCCCTTTCACCTATTTTATTGACCCCCCACCCCACCCCCATAGGGGAGGTATGAGGTTATTGTTATCACATCTGTTTGTCCGTTTGTCCTAAATATACATCAGATTGAGGCCATATTTTTCGTACAGGGTGGGGCTAGCCCTGGATCGCTCCTCAATGATGAAAAAGATCTAATGATGGGAAAGATCTAAATAACATTCTGAATATATATAAAAAAAAACATTTTTTCTCAGAAATGTGCCCTGGTAGAGGGTTAACTGACTGAATGCTTTGTTATATATCTATAATGAGCTTATTTTTAAATCATCAGAGCTGGGGGGGAAGCTAGGATCGGCAATTAGCAATCAACTATGTGCATTAGCTTAAATGCAGGGAATGAGTCTAAACCTTTAATAAAAATTTGGACAGCGATAGAAATATGGTCGGTACTCAGACATCGCCAGTCGACAGTGAAGAAACATTCACTAAGCATTTACAGTTTGTGTGTGTGTGTGTAACTGTATATATTTGTCCAAGTACAAGACTTCCATCCATCCTACATCTTGTGGAGAAAATACCTCAAATTCATTTTAAAAGCTCTTTAAATTTTGCCTCAGGGGACAGACATTTGATTGAAATTTCACAAATTAAACAATACACAGATTTTCATGGAGTGAATTGCGGCAAAGCACTTGTCACAAAAAAATTAGAAAAACAGAATGTATTTGTGATATTTAAAAAGCTTGGTAAATGGTAAAAGGTGATGACTGGGCAAAATAAGAATCGCTTACTTTATCTTATTCAATGCTTTCTCAGTCTAAAACCACTACGCCCCCCCACACACCCCCAGCCCCTAAAAGCCCTTTAATTTATCCCTTATGAGTAACCAGTAACCCTGGTATAATATCAATTTAGGAGTCTATACATAAACATGTCCCTCTGCACAGGTAATATACTGTTAAATAGTTAAAATTCATCTTTATTCAAGGGTCGAAAAAAACTGATGCCATACTAAGTAGAACTATTACTTAGAATTGAACTTTTAAGCAGTAAATGATACGGCTTCAGGACAAATTCTCTAATTAAATTTCACCCAGGGATTTAGCAGAATTCTCCAGTTCCTCTGAAATTCGACATAAATCCTAAAATGAAGAGGTCATAGACCACTTAACATTTATTAAACAAAATATGTAATTTATTAAAATATCGTCCGAGATTTGCGGGGGGGGGGTTCAGGGGGTGTTCGAACCCCCCCTTGAAAAATAATGTAAAGGGGTTCAACCCAAAGTACAAAATTGCAAATTTTAATTAGTAAATTAAATTTTTATTAGTTAATACCTTACCTACCAGACGATAGATATATGCTGGCGCCAGCCGGTCCCGCCAAACGAAAGAAAAAGACGTCCTGGGTTTCACCCCCGGCAGGACCGGTACACTACATCCCACTCGCCAGGTGGCCTAGTTCCTGCCTCACTCGCCAGAGGGACGTGACGTCATAGCATCTTTTTCGTCCCTAAGGTTGAATTGGAAGGCTGAAAGCGGGGAAGGCTGGGTGGGAATTTCCCGTCTGGTAGGTAAGGTATTAACTAATAAAAATTTAATTTACTAATTAAAATTTGCAATTTCATTGCGTTAATACATCTTACCTACCAGACGATAGCTAGAATAACTACCCAGTGGAAGGAGGGCAGCCTTCTGAGGATTAGAGACAACTCCTATATTATACCTAGGTGTGAGGTTCTAGTCCTTTGAGGAGACATGTTAGTCTCAAGGGTAACTAGACCCACCTGCCCCCCCCCCCCCCCCTTTTTGACTGCTCTGAGGGGAGGAAGAGAGTAAGAGTTCAAGTCAATGATTCCCACGGTTAACCTGGAAGAGTAGGGAAAGTCCTATACCCAGAGGATTATTCTGAAGTAAAAGACTTTGAGAAGCCAAGGCCTAGGCTAAAAGTGAGCCTACACCTAAAACTAACTAGTATGTACACTATATATAATTATATACAAAGAAGCTTAGGGGACTAGTGGTGGATTTGCTGGGCAGCCACCACAGGACCCAAGTGAAAAAGCTCCTTATCTGCCCAGGCAACATCCTTAAGGTAAAACTGTGTAAAGGTGTTGTGGGACTTCCAGTGGCATGCTGCTAGAATCTGGTCCAGAGATATGCCACCTTGAAAGGCTTTGGAGGCCGCAAAGGCCCTAACATCATGGGCCTTAACCTGATGTAAGGTCAAGGAATCTTGGTCAGAGAGATCATAACACAACACTACTGTTTGTTTGATCCAGGACGAGATAGTGGCAGGAGAGATGTCCTTGTTAAAACCTTGTTTGAATGAAACAAAAACTAACTCCTTTCCCGTTCTTAGGTCCTGCGTTTTGTCCAGGTAGTAGCGAAGAGCCCTAACGGGGCAAAGGGATCTGTCTTCCTTTAAAGACTTATCCAGAGTGGGGGCTAAGGCCGGAATGACCACAGGGGCCACGCACTCTGGTCCCTCTTTTGCCAAGTGATTTTTCGCCAAGAAGCTTGGTGAAGGGTAGAGGGAAACTTTGGACCAATCAGCTTGGTGTCTGATATTTTTGTTTAACCAAGCGTGAATCTCACTCCTGCGTTTTCCTGAAGCCAGGGCTAGGAGAAAAACAGTTTTGAAAGTAAGGTGCTTCAGAGAAGCCTTTCTGAGTGGTTCAAAAGGCGCTTTTGTAAGCTGGTGTAAAACCAGGGAGAGGTTCCAAGCAGGAACCCCCCGGCGCCCTTTGGGTCTATCTCTGTGAAAACTGTCTAACAGTCTAGTCAAATTTTCATCCTTGCCGACATTTACCGAGGTATTTCCCAGTTTGTCTGCAATGGCTGACCTGTAACCATCAATAGTGCTGGGCTGGAGATTCTTCTCCTGGAAAAGGTGCAGGAGGAAATCTGCTATTTGTTTTATAGATGGGTTCCTGAAGTCCACCTGACTTGTTTCACACCATCTGACAAAAACGGCCCACTTCGCTTCGTAGACTGTTCTGGTTGAACGTCTTTGAGGCGCCTCAATTCTTGACGCCACTGGGCTAGAGAACCCCTGCTCCTTGATTGTCTGGGCTCTAGGAGCCAGGCATGGAGATTTAGGTTTGTCAGATCCCTGTGACGTGCCTTGCTGAAAGGTTGGGTCACTAGATCTGGGTGGTGTGGAAGACAAAGAGGAACCCTCGCAGATAGTTCCACTAGGTCCCAAAACCAAGGCATGTTGGGCCATCCCGGGGCAATCAGGATTGCTCTGCGATACCAGTGATCTGACAGCTTGCTGACCACCTTCCCCATCAGAGACACTGGGGGGAAGAGGTACATGTCCAGGTCCTCCCAGGATAATGTCAGAGCATCCACTGACCAGGCCTTTGGGTCTGGAATTGGGGACACAAATTGAACTAGCTTGCAGTTGTACCTTGTTGCAAACATGTCCACTCGGGGATAATGCCAGGTTTGACAAAGGAGGTCGAAGGTCTCTTGATGGAGGGACCACTCCGTCTGAATGACCTGCCTTTGGCGAGACAATTTGTCTGCAATTACATTCAGACGGCCTGGAATGTGTCTGGCCTTCAGTACTATTTGATTGAGGCTGCACCAACATAGGAGCCGCCAAAGAAGGGCACAGAGTGAGCCTGACCTCATACCTCCTTCCTTGTTGATGTATGCCACAACCGTAGTGTTGTCTGTGGCAATCAGGACGACCTTTCCTTGCACTAAATGTTGGAATCTTTTTAGTGCTAACAACACGGCTTTTAGTTCTAAGAAGTTTATGTGCAACTTGCTTTCGGGCACTGACCAAGTACCGCTTGCTGTGAAGTCGCCTAAGTGAGCACCCCAGCCTTCTTTTGAGGCGTCTGTAAAGATTTGAACTGCGTGTCGCAGGGGGTGTAAGGGCTGACCCTTTAGGACATTTTCCTCTTGGGTCCACCACTGCAGGTACTGATGGAGAGACCTCGGAATTGGGATCTCCTTTTCCAGAGATTCTGGGACTCTCCAGTGTTTCTTGAGGTGCCACTGAATAGGTCTCATGTGCAGTCTGCCTAGGGTCACCTGTTTTTCTGTCGCAGTGAGAAGACCTATGAGAGACATGAAAGTTCTCACTCGGCAAGATCTGTTCTGTAAAAGCACTGTTATTTTTTGTTGAAGGGCTTCCCAACGGTTTTGAGTAGGCCTGACTACTCCGTTGAGTAGGTCGTACTGGTAGCCTACGAAGTCGAAGACTTGTTGGGGTTCCAGTTCTGATTTTTGCATGTTTACCATCCAGCCCAACTCCTGGCAAAGGGCTAGGAGGGACTGGGTTCCCTGGTGGCAAGATTCTTTGGTAGGGGCTCGAATCAACCAGTCGTCTAGGTACTGGTGGATTCTTATACCCTGTGACTGAGCCATTAACTTGACCTCTTTGACCACACCAGTGAACTCCATGGGAGCTGTTGACAGGCCAAAGGGAAGTGCCCGAAACTGGTACGACTGGTTCTGAAAGTGGAACCTGAGGAATTTTCGGGATGTGTAGTGAATTGGAATGTGGAAGTAGGCGTCGCTGAAGTCTAGCGATGTCACCCACTCCTCTTGTTGTAGAGAGGTCCGGATTGTCTCTGGAGTCTCCATTTTGAATGTTTTTACGCATAAAAACTGATTTAGAGTACTGAGATCCAAGATTGGCCGCCACTTGTGGTTCGGCTTTGGGACAATGAACAGTCTGTTGAAAAAGGCTAGTGAGGTTTGAACCCTGACCCTCTCTACTGCCTTTTTCTCGATCAGAGCTTGTACAGCTGCTTGCAAGTGGGAGTCTCTGATGGGGTTTGCATAGCCACTTACTATCAGGGGATCCCTTACTAAGGGAGGTCTTACTTTGAAGGGAAGAACATAACCCTCCTTTAATATGGACACTACTTTTGGGTTTGCACCCTTGTGAGCCCATATTTCCCAAAAACTCTGAAGACGTCCCCCCACTGGTTGGACACTTGCAACATTGGGGACATTTGGAACATTTGGAGCAGAAACAAAGTGACCGACAAAAGAAGCACTTTTCACACACTTTATTTGACTTTTGATCTTTGATTTTGGCCTTACGTCTTTCTTTTGTGACTGCCACCTTGTTACAGTAGGTACACGACATACAACATGATAAGAAACATTTGTTGGAACAGATACAAAAGAGTTTCTTGTTACTACATTTTTCACAGAACTGACTGGCCGGGCCACCGGCACCGGACTTGACTTGCAGTAATTGTCATTTATACTGTGTCTTCTCATGGGCCATCTTGGTACCACGTCCGGGTTGAGCACCCCGGCCTCTGCCCCGGCCTCTATTGTGGGAACCAAACGCTTTCCAAGCTGGTAGTTTCTTGAGGTTTCCAACCAGTACTGTAGGGTTGGTATCTCTGTTTTCTGCCTCTACCGGCGAACCCCCCGCGGCCCGAGCCGGGCTGGGAAGTACTTCGGGAAGCTTCTAATTGGTTTATTTCATCCTCAGCTTTTCTAATGGCAGCATCTGGAAATAACCCATATCCATTCAGGGGGCAATTTCTCAAGGAATTGAAAGTATCTGGTTTAATCCCCGGTTTCACAGCTTCCAAGTATGAATCCCTACGGAGTAGGGTCAAATTTGCCATCTGCACAAATGTAAAGTCTGCCAAATGTTGTAGAGATTTACCCATGGCGAAACTGACATTCTGGTTAAATGAAGATAAATACAAAAGTTCATCCAATGCACCTTGAGCTTTGACAGAAGACTTGCCTTTCTTAAGTTCACTTTGTAAAATATGCAATTGTTCTTGGAAGGCATCCTGTATTTTGGTAATACAGCGATTAAACCCCGCTGACTGGTTGCAAATATATGAAGACTCTTTTGCTGCTTTCTCCCACTTACGCATAGTGTCTTGTGATAGTGGGCGGGATGGAGGCTGAGGAGATGCAGAAGATATGGTTGAAATCCTGGGGAATGAACTATTGATCTTCGCCGCATCATTTGGCCAAGAATTCACTGATTTACCCGGCCTAGTTGGATCTGTAGGCTCCGCCGGGTGTATCCCATACCATCTGCTCTGGGATTTGGGGGGTCTGAGGAATTGGTCCACATGCAGGCCACCTGGATCACTAGATTTTGAAGGATATCCTTCTATCAGTACAAGGTTTAGAGTTTCTAGTTTTCGGCACAACCAATCTTCCGGTGGAAGATCCACAGAAATCTTGCCCACAGGCTGAGAACGGTGACCTGCCCAAGGATTATCAGTGCGGGATTGAGGAGAAAACTCCAGGTCAGGAATGTGTGTCCATCCCATGAACGCGCGGACGCCTCTCACAGTCTCGCGGTAATTTTGATCTTCACTGAGAACCCGGTCCGGGTCTGAGGTTTCTAAGTCTGGGGATTCCTCTGCATCAGATAACTCACCCTCTTCAAATGTTTCCTGAGGATTGACATCGCGGAAGGTGACCGGCCCGGAGCCGGAAGAAGGTTGTTGAAATGCAGATTGAGAGGAAGCAGACATAGCAGCTGACGACACAGTAGCCACCGGAGCAGGGTGTTTAAACATAGGTTCTGCTTCCGGGTAGAGGTTTTGAAGTGGAGATTGTCTGTCAGCAAAGGAAAAATCCTGATCTCTAGGCTCATCCGGGCCAACAGCCGGACCGGCTGGGCCGGAAGAAGCCGAAGTAGAGACAAAAAAGGGCGTCTGGGAAAGAGCACCTGCTGGAGCAGCATGAGAGACCGGTACTTTGACCGGAGAAAATGTTGGATTTTGTACAGAAGGTGAGGAGCGATGTCCTAAAGTGATAAGTGCCTCAAGCCTGGCCATACGAGTGGCCCACTTTTCGTCCAGTTCCTGAAGATCTTTCTTAAACTGAGGCACAGGAAGGGACAAATCCGGAGCAGAAGAAACAGATACAGCAGGTTCTTGTTCTGGCTGGGTATCAAGTACTACCACAGAAGACGGATCGACTAACACTTCCTTTGCTTTAGCCTTTTCCTTTCTGAGTTTATAGGTAGGAGTACTTAACTTGAGCACTTGCTCCGGGGTAAGGACACTGCAAAAGTCACACTGCAGATTTTGAACACAAGGGTCATCACCCTGTCCTTTCTCGCGACAACGCGCACACCTACTATGTTTGTCAAATGAAGCCATAATATGGCCACACGCACCCTTTTTCTGTCCTGGAGATGCCATGATAGAACAGTTAACTAATGGCAACACTTCCGACACAAATTAAACAGATATAACACAAATATAAAACTAAAAAGTTCACAGATAAAAATCCACAACTTTAAAAATCGCGCCAAACGAAAAAGATGCTATGACGTCACGTCCCTCTGGCGAGTGAGGCAGGAACTAGGCCACCTGGCGAGTGGGATGTAGTGTACCGGTCCTGCCGGGGGTGAAACCCAGGACGTCTTTTTCTTTCGTTTGGCGGGACCGGCTGGCGCCGGCATATAGCTATCGTCTGGTAGGTAAGATGTATTAACGCAATGAAATTATTTCTTGAGAGTGGTGTTAAATTTACAGGAAATGCACTCTATTTTTACCAAAAATTAATTTTTTTCCAGGGGGGCATGCCCCCCGACCCCCTTAGTTATGTCTGATGTGAACCCCCACCTTACTCAATGTGAACCCCCACCTTACTCGATGTGAACCCCCACCTTACATAAAAGCTTCATCCGCCCCTGGTTATAGTGTAGTGTGAAATGGGTAGATGTCTCTAATTTTTGCCTGAAAGACGATGGAGAAACCGTCGTTCAGATGTCCCCAGGGTCAAAGGTCAAAGTTGGTGTTTTACAGCCAGGGTTATATTGGGACAGGTTCTCAGCATTGTCACTTGTGGGATTTGAACCACATAGATACGATGTCCTCAGGGATCTCATTCCAGAAAGTTGAAGCAATCAAATACAAACCTGTCAGCTAAAGTACTTTTTGGATTTGTGCACTGAAGACCATGAACTGTGGAATGTTCAGGTACTTTCTGTTAGGTTTACCATGCCTGGTGCTGTAGGCACCAGATGCTCGAGTAAGGTTGGCGTTTATAGATATAAACATCCGGACATATACCGGATCCATATACATGTATATGTACTTGAAATACAATCATAAATGTCAGTACAAGAGAGTGACGATGAGCTTGTTAAATAGAAAAAATATCGGACAAAATGGAAAGTTCCTCTGTAATTCTGATCTGGCCTATAGTTTTGGTAAGATACGGTATAAAATATTCAAGAGGACAGTAAATATTTCTTTCCCTTGAAAAAGTGAGTGTATCCAATTATCACGGAGTATGTAATGCAATTACCATCCATAATACGGCTCCTGTGAATGCTTTATGCCGCAAAAAAGATGCCACAAAATACCCAAATTTTAAGTAACCTCAACTCTCTCCTCCCCGCTAGCCTTGATAAGGCTTTAATGTATATAGTCAAAAGGCCTTTGGAAACACTTATTGGACAAAACACTGCATGAAAGAGATCTATCTATTCCGCTTTTGTCTCTTTCCCCTGAGTTGAGACCTTTGACATTAACACACAGCACAATATCTCCTTGGATTCAAAGTCAGCCATCCAGTCTACACAAGTGCAGTCCCAGCTCTCAAGTGACTGACATTCCCCTAACTGAAAGACAGGGGCTCAAGGACCGAGGATCACTATTTTAAGTGATCATCCAAGCTACTATCCCTGTACCTAGGTTCGAAACCACATCCTCTGTTTACTTGAAGTGAGTGTGTCAGCCACTAGGCCACAGTAGCAGAAAATGGGCAATTGTTTCTTGAAAATTAACAGAAAATGGCCCTCTTTGGGAATTTTTTTAATACAAATCCCGTGTAAATTTAAGTGGGGGAAAAGAGTGTTGTCTTGTTAATTCTAAGCTACAAATAATGCATAACAATACTCTTTGAAGTGTACTCAAGGGTCCTTTGACAGTACCGCTCCAAATTAAATTTATTAATTGACCACGCACTTTCGTGGATGTGTCCATGGATATCTGTGTCACTGACCATGGATTTCACAGGATTATCACTCACGAAGATTAACATTATAATACTCATGCTACACATTTGCATCATATTGTTATCTTCATTTGTCATCTATTTTTTCTGTATATGCCATTCGGGAAATTTTCCAATTATATCCAGTCACCTTAGACAGGCTAGTATGCCTCCTCTCCTTCCACTGTCCTGCTTCAAAGAAAGCCAGTGGGTCATAAAATGAAAACATATAATATAAAGTACGGGACAACCGTGTATGTAATTTGGTGCAATTTGATGACAGGCGCTAGATAACTATCTAAGGTGAAAAATGACACAAATGGTTTTTTTCTTTTCTTTCTACCTTTTTCGTGCAACAGAAGAATTCTGATGCCTTTTTTATGGGAGGACAGCCTTCTTTGTTGTCATTGTATTAAGATATTGTCAACCTCATCCCCTCCCCCCCTCAAAACCCCCTTTCTCTCCTATGTTTGTTTATACATCAGAAGAGTTAAGAGAGAGGACAAAGTGACTAGTAAATGCCATAGTTAACAAAACCTATAAGACTCACTGGCTTTAGTGGGTAACACACCCACCCAGGCAAAATCCAAGTCAAAGTTATTACGTGCATTGATGGAGGTACTACGCTTTTAAGAATATATTTTTAGGGTCTTCTAAGGGGCTCAGTGGTGTAGCGGTTAGAGTGCTCGCCTTCAAGCTCTGAGGTCACCGGTTCGAATCTTGGCCCGGACGCTTCATGTTAGAAAGGTGGTAGTTACTTGCCGATGCCCGGTGGTTTACAGTATAGAATCTTGACCAACTAGTATGCACTGGTTCCTCCACCGGTAATCTACCCGTCGCAATATAAACCTGGCTGTTGAACGTGATGTAAAACAAAAAATATATCTAAATCTTAATTTTAAGGGCCTTCTATTGAATATTTAGACAATAGAAATCTGGACGGCCAAGATACTGCACCGAGAGCCTCAGTCTGAAGTTTTTTCATATAATCTGAGACACTCTGTGATAAATTTGATTTTAAAGAAAGAAAACACACGTTTGTAACACTTTTAGTTTATAACTTGGTTTGAAATAAATCAGAAAACCTCTGTCCACCATTTTTTGTGCAAAGGTGTCAAATTATAAACTAACTTGGAAATTGTTCCTTCTTTTTGCCTAACTCCGCTCCATACAAATCAGGAATGAACTGTTTACCATTTTTGCGCCGAGGTGTCAAATTATAAAACATACTTTGGCAATAGGTTCTAGTTTTTGACTGTTTCAGCACATAAATTCCTCTTCTCATTCTGTTGAAGAGCTTGATTTAAAGCCATTTTCAAGGTTTACTTGCTAGTTTACGATCCTTGTAATAAAACCCTCAGTTTTTCTTCCACAAAATAACTTGAGCGTTGAATTGTACGTATATGCTGTAATTTTATTTGCCAAGATGCGAAAATCAAATTTAAACAAATTTAGCTTTGGTATAAGCTTTCCCACAATGGTGAGTTAATCTCTGCACAAACAGTTTGTGACATACCTAAAATGGCTACGGTTGCCATAACAATCTTAAATTCATTATAAGCTCCAAATTTCAACTGATCTCCTTCTCTGTATCAGTGAATTCCGGCAAAGTCAACGAATATTACCACTGTAGCACGTTTCCCAATACAGGCAATGACCAGCTATTAACAAGTTTCGAAATTGTATGAGAAACCTCTCCAAAAACTACAAATGAAGCATACAGATTCATCAGTTCGGTGACTCTGTTATAATTTTCGCTAATAAAACCTAAGAAAGGTTAAAACAATGTGTTATTTCATCGGATATCTTACCTTCGTAACCTCTAATAACTTTTTCTTTTTTTTTTTGAAAAGTTTGAAAGAAAAAACTACACAAAAAATTTATATTACTGTCAAGGGCAACAACTGGATTCAAAAAATTTATTTTTGACAAAAGCAAACAACAACCCAGGTAAACTGGTTGCTTTGGCTTACAGTTTCTGTTTTCAATATAATAATTTTCCAACAGAAAAAAGAAACCAGTTTAAACCAGACACTTAGTGACTAGTATGTGTCACACAATAACTTTACCCTCGAGGCAAAACATAAAAGATTGACTTGCAGGGCGAATAATTTTCCGTGTGTTTTATTTACAAATGTTGACACCCAAACTTTCTTTAAAGACATAGTATATCTTTACGACAGAACACAGTCTTACTACATGAGATTTGAACATAACTTATTTGCGTCATTGTGATCTCAGGTGCTTCAGTACGTCTCCATTTGCTCGATCTGCGAATAGATTGTTGCCTCGATTTTGACATGAAAGCGAGGGACTCCTTTCGTGGGTGGACAATTAGACAAGTGGTTAATTGATCACTACAGAAATACTTCATATTTGTGGTCAGACCTGTTCTGAATATAGAAACTGGTTTTTGGGGCTTATAAACCGAAGGAAATCCGGGATTTGCAATGCCTGCACTGATATGATGAAAAGTTTTTGCGAACTTACAGGGCCAGGATTGAAACAGGATATATATATATTTCCAAGTTATTTTGAAGCTTTTAAACTTCATTTACAATAAACATAAGGTTTATAAAAGCGAGATATTTCCTCAAATTTATATGTTTTTGATCGTCTTGACGAAATATCAACCACTAGTACGCTAAATATAATGACGTTTTCAATTACCAGTACCTAAGTATTCTTTGCGGATCATGTCATTTCTACCTAAACAAAACGAAATGCGGTATGCCAGTTTACTGTCAACACCACCACTTCCTATATATAAAGCAATGACAAAATAAACTAAACATTTGAACTTCTCACCACAGGAACAAGTTCTGACCACTCACCAAAGGCCGGATCCAAGCAGAGTCCATTCCTGGGATCGTACAATGGATGAAGACCAAACGGAAAGCCGGATGCCCTATTTCTAGCCCCTCCAACTCCTGTTGCTTCACCGGCTGAAGTGTGCGAGCTGCCCAGTCCCCGATCTACTGCCTCTGGCTGGTGGGAAGGTAGCTCTGCCTCCGACGAACCCTTGTGTGCGTGAGAATGTGGGTGGTGGTGATGGCTATTGTTGTTGTTGTTACCGTGGGAACTATGAGCTTCCTGTTTCTCTGCAGCATCTGCAAGAACAAGAAATATAAAATGTACCAATAATGAAAGTACTTTCTTTTCTTTCATTTTATTCATAAATTTTTCATGAGCACCCAATTCGCTCCTTTGTTCTTAATTTCTCAAGAGGGTCAACCCATTTCTGAGTACCTACGTATCTCATCACTGAGCCCCAAGAAACACTAGTAGAGATGATTTTAGTCTTAACCCAAACAACTCTGTCCAAAAAAAAAACATATATTAAGTTTGCATTTCGGTAAATTGGTTTCGAATGCAAAAATTCACGCATGAAATCTGATATCACAACCACCACTTCAAATGACGCATCCAGGGAACTGGGTATTCAAAGAATCCATCTTTGATAACACACAAAAACATTGTTACATTACAATCTCCCGTTACAATGACACATGCAAGAAGGTATTGAAAGAGTGCATTTTTCAACAAATTATTACCTTTTTCTAAGCATCGGCTAAAAAGTTAATCCAAATGAAATACTTCTTTCAGACACACAAAAATGTTTAAAAAAAATATTACAAAACCGTGAATTTAGATTTAAAAACAAGATATAGATGATAATTAGCCGCAAATATAAAGCGTCTTTCAAAAACCATTTTTATGGCACATATGGTAGTTCTACCCTTAAACACGAAGATGCAATAAAAACATTAAAATTAAACTCCTGCATTAAGTGTATCATTAACCAGAGACCACCTATGTTGAAAATTCCGTTGATATATATCTCCCTGTTTTTGATTCAACCACAACGTTTTCCAAAAATGTAATCCATTCAAAACACACTTGAGCTTATCGCACAATTAGTATCAATAAATAGTTTTTAGTTTATGTCATCTAACTCTGGCAAAACAACCCACCACTAAATTTCAAGCTTTTCTATCTAATTAGTGACTGTTTTATCGGTACAATAATTAACCACCACCCCCCCCCCCCCCCCCCCCCCCCCCCCCCCCCCACAGGTATTCCACCTACTCTTTCTATTAGTGAGCCCTTTCTCCCCCCAAACCCCCACCCCAATCCCTTTCCATTTTTCTCGGACTTAAGACTATATGAATCTTATCAAATTAATCACAACCACAGTATCCTATTTGACATTCACTAAGTTGAACTGCAGTAGTTAGAATCTCTGCACACACCTTGTTGATCAGGTTTGCAATAACATATACCTAGATAGATTCACATTTTAAGACTGCTATTTCCATCTCTATAAACGTAAAATCATTTAACGCATGTGTGAAAAGGAAATCGAATAGGTATTTTAACATATGAATAAATATTTACTTTCCCGTTTAAACTTAAACAGATAATTCCGTGTGTTTGTTTCCTCCCCCGCCCAACTGAAGTTATAAAGCAAGTGGATTCCAATACCATAAATATCGATTTCAAATCACGATATATTTTTTTTCCGGTTTTGTTTTTTCAGTTTTTAACCTGCCCTGGCAAAATGTCACACACCATAACTGTCACTGTCTTATCGACTTCAGCTGTCTTTCAATTTTAATGTTCTGCACTTTTCAAAAAATGACAAAAAATGGTTGAATGCTCTGGAACGATTTATAGGAACCATTGTGTGCTCCATTTAAAATTGAGTATCTTTATTTGTCACTGATAATTAAGACTTTACAAGAAAGTGTAAAATGGTGAGATACTAGTTTGAGGAGGTGGGAGGAGGGGGGGGGGGGATGGGTCCTCCTTTTAAATTGCCGGGTTTCTGTGTCAAATAAATTATGCCATTAAAACAAAAACAAAAATATAAGACATCACACAAGTAATGATTAAATGATGTTTATCATTATTATACGGCAATTATGACTGCATTGCTAATACGCCTATCTCATTGATTTTGATGGGTGGGACCTGTTAATTTATGGACTTTTTTTTTAAAAAAAAGTACATCTTGAAGCAGTAATACTGTTGTAAATAGGACTTCAGCATCACAATGTAACACCTCAGCTGTCTGCTGGGTTGGTTTATTCTTGCAGTTTTACACCACCAAAGGTGACATTTAACCCTTTCGCTACTGAAGGAACATCATTCCATGGGACTGTAGCCATATGACGTCATATAACGTCAGACACGCCAATGAAGTAAAATAATAACTCACTACCTTATACACTTTATTTGCAGTATTTTTCGGCATATTTCATTAGGAATTGATGAAAGTCGAATGGGAAATTTCGTGGGAATTCCCCAAATAAAAATAACCACGAGTAAACAATATGCAGCTATATGCGCTAAATACGGCAATATCTACAGAAACCAGTTAAAATAGGTGAAATGGTGAATTTTTTTTAAAAAATATAGCATAACTTTCATATAAAATACTTAAAAAATCGGTTTAATACTGATACACCAAAGAAAACGTACAACAGTACACTGAAGGGACTGCTAGTCGACATACATGGTAGCGAAAGGGTTAAAGACTAAAAGATAGATGTTTAGGGATTGGCCGTTTCATCAATGTCCAACTGGGGTTTTAAGCCTAGGACCCAATGACAGAGGACCGCCATATCAAGTGGTCATCTGAACCACTATGTATCTGCTTGTACCTGGGATAGAACCAAGACCCTGTGTGGTCCTGTGTATCTTACCCAACTGCACAAGTACAGCCCACGCTCTCCAGTGAGAGTGACATTCCCCTAAGTGAAAGACGGAAGCTCAAGGAGGACCATTCATCAACATCCCAGACGATTTTTGGCCTGCCACTCGATGACAGATGACCGCCATCTGGGCCACGACATATATCTGCTTGTACCTGGGATTGAACCCAGAGTTAGTGTGTTTCTAGACGAGTGTGTGACCCACCCACTAGGGTGAAGTGGCAGGTATAGAGACCATTCTGGTGAAGGAAAAAATCTGAACCCAGGGTTACAGTCTCATTTAGAAAATTTAATAGTAAATTAAATTTTTATAAGTTAATACCTTACCTAGTGGACAGATGCATTTGTCCGGCGCCCTGCCGGTCACGCCAAACGTTAGAAAAAAACGTCCTGAGCTGGGCTCTGGCCGGGACCGGTAGTGTCCTGTTCACTCGCCAGGTGGCTGTACAGCCTACCTGTCGGTATACTGCGCATGCGTGCGCATGCGCTCTTCCTCTTTTTGTTGTCTACCTTATGACCCCTTGTTGGTTATGATAGCGGGGAAGGTAGGGTGGGACTCCCCCTGTCCACTAGGTAAGGTATTAACTTATAAAAATTTAATTTACTATTAAATTTTCTATTTTATTGCGTTAATACAACTTACCTAGTGGACAGATGCAGAATGACTACCCAGTGGATGGAGGGTAGCCAAACAAGGGGAACCCATAAAGATAATAGCATAGCGGGTGTGTCCGGTACTGGTTAAATAAACCAACCTTAAATGGACCAAACACCCTGGCCCCCCCCCCCCTGATTTTTCCACAGGGAAAACAGCCTGTGCACCAATTCGACCCGAATGTGCAGGGAGACTAATGAGGGCATGAACTAACAATTCATGAATGAGGAAGAAGAACAGGAGCAAGGAAATACCATCCTTGATAAGCTCCTGGATCCACTTTGGATCACGGCTATCCAGTAGCAAAGGATAGTTTTTTTTTTTTTTTTTTTTTTTTTTTTTTTTTTTTTTTTTTTTTTTTTTATATATATACACTAAACCCAAAAACATGTGTACACTATATACAGTCAGCCATAAGACCACTACTGATGTTCGTGGATCTGCTGAGCCGCTACCACAGGACCTAGGTGGTACAACTCGGAATCTGCCCAGGCTAGGTCCTTCAGGTAGAATTGTGTAAAAGTGTTGTGTGCCTTCCAATGGCAAGCTGATAGGATCTGGTCCAAGGAAACCCCGCCCTGGAAAGCTTTGGAAGCGGCAAAAGCCCGTACATCATGAGCTCGGACTTGATGTATATTTTGAGCCTCATGATCAGAAAGTTGATAACACAACAACACAGTTTGCTTGATCCAGGAAGAGACAGTAGCCGGAACAATATCCTTCTGAAAACTCTTCCGGAAAGATACAAACACCAGATCTTTGCCCGAACGCAAGTCCTTGGTTCTGTCTAAATAGTAACGCAAGGCCCTGACCGGGCAAAGAGACTTGTCCTCCTTGAGTGACCTGTCCAATGAAGGAGCCAATGCGGGAATGACAACCGGAGCCACAGCAGAAGGTCCGTCCCGTGCTAGCTGATTCTTCGACAGAAAACTGGGAGAGGGATATAATGAGACCTGACTCCAGTTCTCCTGATGCCTGATGTTGCGGTATAACCATGCATGGATTTCGCTCCTCCTTTTGCCGGAACCCAAAGCCAAGAGGAAAACCGTCTTAAAGGTCAAATGTTTAAGCGAGGCCTTCCGCATGGGTTCGAAAGGAGCTTTGGTCAACTGGTGGAGCACTAATGAAAGATTCCAAGCAGGGACTCCCCGCCTGCCTTTCGGTTTGTCTCTATGGAAACTGTCCAACAAGCGAGTTAGGCTTTCATCCTTGCCAAAATGAACCGGGTCGTTGCCCAACATATCGGCAATAGCTGTTCTATAGCCTTCTATAGTACTGGGTTGTAACTGTCTCTCCTTAAAGAGATACAACAAGAAATCGGCCACTTGTTTTAGAGAGGGCGCCCTGAAGTCCACCTGGCTGGATTCGCACCACTTAACAAAAATGGCCCACTTTGACTTATAGACCGCTCTGGTTGAACTTCTCTGAGGAGCCTCAATTCTTGCTGCCACCTCCTCAGAGAACCCTTGTCGCCTGATGGACGAGGCTCTAGGAGCCAAGCATGCAGATTCAGATGATTCAAGTTCCTGTGAAGAAGGCCGTTGAACGGTTGAGTCAACAGATCCCTCTCTAAGGGAAGACTGACGGGAATCTGACTTGATAGACTGATCAGGTCCCAAAACCAAGGCATGTTGGGCCAACCCGGAGCGATCAAGATCATCCTGTGAAATTCTTGATTTACCAGTTTGGATGTGACCTGACTGAGTAGGGAGACTGGGGGAAAGGCGTACACGTTCAGGTTGCCCCATGGAAGGCTGAGAGCATCCACCGCCCAAGCTGTCGAATCGGGAACTGGAGAGACAAACTTGGGAAGCTTGTGATTGAATCTGGTGGCAAAAAGATCTATCTGCGGCTGGCCCCAGTTGGAACACAAGCGATTGAACACCTGTTGGGACAGGCACCACTCGGTCTGGATCACCTGATTGTGCCGGGACAGCTTGTCTGCTATGACATTCAGTCGACCCGGAATGTGCCTGGCTCTCAGAACTATTCCTCTGGGGTGGCACCAGGAAAGGAGTCTCCAGAGAAGGGCACAAAGAGAGCCTGATTTCATACCCCCTTGTTTGTTGATATAGGCGACCACAGTTGTGTTGTCGGTCGCCACCAAGACAATCTGGTTCAGGCAGAGAGGTTCGAAACTCTTGAGGGCCAGAAAAACTGCCTTGAGTTCCAAGAAGTTGATATGAAGTCGACTTTCTACTTCTGACCAAACGCCTCTTGCCGTAGAGTCCCCTAAGTGAGCGCCCCAACCTTCGTTTGATGCGTCGGTAAACAGTTGAAGGGCGTGACTTAATGGATGTAAGGGTTGACCCCTTAACACATTTTCCTCGTCTAACCACCAATCTAGGTGAGGTTGCAGAGAGGGAGGTAGCGGAATGACCTTCTCTAGGACCTCGGGCACCCGCCAGTGTCTTTTTAGGTGCCACTGAATGGGACGCATGTGGAGACGACCTGACCTGACCTGTTTCTCGGTGGCTGTCAAGAGTCCTATCAAGGACATGAACTGCCTTACCGTGCAACTGTCCCGGGTCTTTAAAAACAACAGTTTCTGACGCAAGCTTGCCCATCTTTCTTGAGTTGGTAAAACCCGACCCGTCAACAGGTCGAACCGGTAACCGACGAAGGTAAAGACCTGTTGAGGATTCAGTTCCGACTTTTTGAGGTTGACTAGCCAGCCCAGTTCGTGGCAAAGCGACAAAAGAGCCTGGGTGTGAAGGAGACCAATCTCCCTCGAAGGGGCTCTCAGTAACCAGTCGTCTAGGTACTGGTGGATTCTTATACCCCTGTTCTGAGCCATAAGTTTCACCTCCTTGACTATCTTGGTGAACTCTAGAGGAGCCGTGGCCAACCCGAAGGGAAGGGCAGTGAACTGGTACGCTCTTTTGTTGAGAAAGAATCTCATGTACTTCCTCGACCGGGGGTGAATAGGGATGTGAAAATATGCGTTGCTGAAATCCAGCGAGGTCACCCACTCCCCTTTCTGTAGAGAGGTCCGGATGGTTTCCGGAGTTTCCATCTTGAATGTGCCGGTTTTGAGGAACTTGTTCAACCGACTCAGATCTAAAATAGGCCTCCACTTGTTCTCCGGTTTGGGTACTAAAAACAGCCGGTTGTAGAAGGCGAGAGAAGACCGGACCAGGACTGGCTCCACTACCAACTTTCCTTGGAGAGAGATCAGTGCCTCCTTGAGGAAACGGCTTTTTACCGGATTGGCATAACTGCTCTGAATGATTGGGACCCTGGTGAGAGGAGGTCTTAATCTGAATGGTAGGCTGTAACCCTCCCTTAGAATGGACACTGCTCGAGGGTTTGCGCCTAACCTTTGCCAAACTTGCCAAAACTTTTGAAGACGGCCTCCTACAGGACCATCGTGCACAACAGTGGGGACACCTTGAACATTTTGGACAAAAAGACATGGATCGACACAAGAAACACTGTTCACATGCTTTATTTTTCTCAACACTGGTACGGGACTTAGACCTTTCTTTTGCGGAAGCCCGGTGGTAGGTACAGAAGGAGCATGAGTTGCAACATGAAAGAACACATCCTGATTTACATGATCTACTTGCCTCATGGGAAAGTCTGGATTCTGAGATGTGTGGGGTCTTGAACCTGTCTGAACTGAAGTCAGTAATTGACCCGAACTTTTTGTTAACATGTCTTTCAATGTCTCTTGAACACTGGAACCGGTCATTGCCGGTGGAACTTGATTTAACTTTGAACAAAAAACTGGTTTGTGACAAACTATCTTGACTAAGTTTAGAGTCTGTTTTCTGCCCAACCGATTTAATGTCTTGACTACCGAGGTTGGGTTGTAATGGTAACTGTCATTTTTGTTGTTTAAATCCACGGGAGCGAGAGAAACGGGGGTTACTACTACGACCCCTTCCTCTTGATCTGCCCCTGCCCCGAGCAAACTGTCGCCATGGCTGATTCGGTTCAGCTGAAGCTGTATTCCTAGAATCCCGGCGATCATAGGGTTGGAACCTATTTTGGTTTCGCCAACCAGTGCGCTGCATAGCACCCGGACCGGGTCTTGGAGCAGCACTGGTGGTTTCAGACTTGGTAATATCCTGTTCTGCAATACATATCAGGTCATCAGGGAAGAGACCATAGTTGAATAATGGGGCATTCCTAAGGCGATTCCAGGTGTCAGACTTTACTCCAGGCTTTACATGATCTAAATAAGAGTCACGTCTAAGAAGCACAAGATTTGCCATGTTGACGAAAAGGCTGTCAGCTAGGTGCTGCAAGGAAGTTCCCATGGCAATGGAGACATTTTGATGGAAGGCTATGGTCGTGAAGGGCCTCTGAAACTTCTTTGGGGGCCTTCCCTTTATTGAAATTCGACTGAAGGCACACTAAGCTCTGATTCATCCGATCCTGCAGTTCACTAGCACATCTGTTAAAGCCTGCTGCCTGGTTGACAATGTAGCTGCCTTCCTTGGCATTTCGTTCCCATCGACGTAGATACTCTTGGGAAATAGGTCGTGAGACAGGACCAGAAGGCGGGTAGGAAGAGGCCTTGGTAATACGTGGAAATTGTGAATTAACTTTTGCCTCGGTGTTCCTCCAACTAAAAACCGACTTGCCAGGACGAGGAGTAGTGTCAGGTTTGAGGGTGTGCATCTGATACCAACGCGCTTGCGATTTTGGCATTTTAATGAACTGATCCTTTTTCAACCCACTTGAATCTTGACTTCTAGAGGGATAACCCTCAGCAACTGTAGTATTTAAGCGTTCAAGTTTTTGACATAACCAGTCGTCTGGTGGCATAGCCACAGACACACGAGCTGGTCTCCTGGGAACCTTCCCCTTCCAAGGGTTGTTGCTCTTGTCGGGCTCACTGAAATCAGCCTCAAAAACCGGGATATGAGTCCATCCCATAAAGGATCTGACAGACCGGACTGTCTCACGGTAATTCATATCCTCTGTAACTTCTTGTTTCTCACCAGTATCCGACAGTTCTCCTTCATCAGGTTCAGAAGCTGAGTAACGCTCATTTTCTTCCGGGTCATATGGCAGATCAGAAAACACACTAGCCTGTGAATAATCTTCCGGACCGGTTCTGTAACTAGCACTGGCCTGAGAGTAACAGGGAACCGGACCGGTAACTGAAAGTTCCTTTGTCGGTGGACCGGTTGACTGGCCAGCCGGATGAGAGACAGGTGCTTTGGATGGCAGAACTTGAGAGCCGGTGTCGGTCATATCTTCAGCGGGTGCCTGTGCTGAACTTGTAGGTAGTTGTTTTGCACCGACCGGATGTAAGTCAGCTGAAAGCTTGTCGGTGGGTTTACCAGAATGTTTACCGGAGTGTCGGTGAGACTTCTTGTGTTTGTGAGATTTTTTCTTGTCCGGTTTAATATCAGACCCGTTAGCATCTACAGATTCTGCCGGAGGCCACACCGGACCGGTGGGTCGGGCAGAAGAAGGGTCAATGAAAGGAGTATCTGATAGCACCTTTTGAGCAGAAACTGGTTTAACTGGCATAGAGGGAGCAGTGAAAATGTTACCTCTTGAGAGAAGAGCCTCAAATCTGGCAAACTGCTCAGACATCTTGTCAGATAATGCAACCAACTGACCCGAAGTGACATAAGATTCGTCTGAAGTAGAAGCAGAAGACGCGGCAGGTGCCTGCGTGGAAAGCTGCGCAGAGGGTTGAAAATCCGGTGCAGACTGTGCAGAAGGCTGCGCAGAAGAGTTCTCTGTCGGTGCGTCAGCAGACGACAAGTCCTCCACCGGAGAAATAACTGTCACCTCCTTGGGGGACACTAGCAATCCTGCTTTCCTTTCCTTCCTTATTCTATAAGATGGAGTAGACAAAGTTTCCTTTTGCGTATCTGAAAACTGGTCACATAATGAGCAGGGTTTGTCCTTAACACACGGGTCCTCCCCCAACTTCTTGTCCCTACATCTTGCACAGCGTTCGTGAAGATCGAACGCAGCCATTATATGCCCGCAAGCGCCTCTGCGCTGCCCCTTAAAATCTCCAGGGGATGCCATGAATATTCAGTAATAATTTGATATGAAATTAATGTCACTTTAAAATGTCTATCCAACTCTAAAATGTAAAACGTCTCTTTATAAATCCTTTGACAACTTTTTTAAAATGGCGCCAAACAAAAAGAGGAAGAGCGCATGCGCACGCATGCGCAGTATACCGACAGGTAGGCTGTACAGCCACCTGGCGAGTGAACAGGACACTACCGGTCCCGGCCAGAGCCCAGCTCAGGACGTTTTTTTCTAACGTTTGGCGTGACCGGCAGGGCGCCGGACAAATGCATCTGTCCACTAGGTAAGTTGTATTAACGCAATAAAAATGTTCTTTCAGCAGCTAACCTCACGCTACGATGGGAGGTCTCTGTGAATCTGACATATAGTGGGTAAATGGTTTTTGTTATTAGTAATACAGTAAAACCTCTATTATCCGACCTTCAATTGTCTGAATTTTCAATTATATGACCTCAAACCCACTCTCCCAACTGCATTTAAACCTGTTATTTTAGGCTTCCTATTATCCAACCTTTCTACTATCCAACCTAATTGTTACTCTCCCTAGAGGGTCGGATAATAGAGGTTCTACTGTATTTATTTGTTTTGGAGCAGGGTTGCTTATATCGACGGCTATAGACGTATATAAGTATCACCACTTCAAGTAAAACTGTAAACTTACACTGTACAAATATAACCTCCCGATATTGAAATATTTTTACATTCAATATCGATATGCACACAGCCAAACGATTTACCCACTACCGACACGTTATCACGACATGTCCTGGGCTCGAAACCCACGACTACAGAGAGGTGAAAGAGCCAACTGATTCAATATCAAACTTATTACATACGCAGTCGGGGTTGAGGCTTCCGATTGCTTGCCAAAGTAACGCAAGTTACACTCTGACTTAAATACACATTCCAGTGTTATATGTGTCAGTCTTGAAAAAATTGACATAGATTTTTATTTTTAACACAACCGTAGGGAGGTTAAGTATTTGTTTTGGGAATGGATTAGATCAAATGAGGTTTTAAACATTGACAATAAGAAAGGCTGAGATGAAATTTCAACTCACTTTTTTACAGAAACTGAATCCTTAATAGTATCCATCGCTGATTTCTTCTTATCCGAAAAAAAACCCCAACAACTTTCTGTTTGTTTCTTTGGGAAATAAAAATTCACTATTTTATATTTTCAGCTGGTTCATCACTATCCTTTACAAAAGTGTGCCAAAAATAGAAGCAACTTGCTGATAAAATTGAAAAGAGATTAGCGAAAGTGAATCACTAATTGCTTGTTTTTTTTTGTATCCAGACTGTAAAGTTATATCCAGTGGAAGGGATTTGACATAGAATAACTAGATATAAAACTTATCTTTTATTAAAGTTAATCTGTAAAACTGATATCAGATATAAAATCTACCTTTTCACAACAGACCTGGGAATCAGAAATCCCATAAATTATATATTATCCAAAGAATTATTATTCCAATAAAAACTCTGACAATGAAGTGGCCACTCGCATACGATTTTTTACTGAGTAACAAATGCAGTAGACTCTGTATAACTAGAACCTCCAATATCCACAGGATTTGGTTCTAGTTGTGGCTAACTTCCACTATATATAGCAGATTCTGTATAACTAGAACCTCCAATATCCACAAGATCTGGTTCTAGACTTCTAGTTATGGCTAACTTCCACTATACACAGTAGACTCTGTATAACTGGAACCTCCAATATCCACAGGGTTTGGTTCTAGTTATGGCTAACTTCCACTATACACAGTAGACTCTGTATAACCTGAACTTCCAATAACCACAGGGTTTGGTTCTAGCTATGCATGGTTAAACTTCCACTTCTTATAAAACAGACCAAAAATACAGAGTTTTCTCATTGCTGGAACTTAATGGTCCCACTTATACCTCAATTCGACTTACAGTGGTTCTTCTGATACAGATTAAATTTTATATCCAGGCAAGAAGTATGTTTCCACTAGTTGGCTATTTTGTCATCTTCTATTTATCATGTAAGTATCCTTTTGTTTTTCAGTATTTCTGTCTGATAGTCTCACGTCCATCTCTCTCACCGATTTTCTATCTACACCCTTTTTCACCCGGAGCTGTATATCCTCAAGATGTCTTAAAAAAGAACTTGCCAAAAAACGATTTCATTCATCTTTTAAAAATCTCTCCCTATCCAGTTTGTGTGAAGAATATGTTAAAACATCAACTTGTATTTAAAACAACCTTAATGCTTCCACGCAAAAAAATTGTATATCTAAGTAAAAGCACATATATATATATTCTCATGATAAAACTCTATCCCCCCTATTTTCATTTTAGCTTTTTTTTAAATCCAGATGAAAAGATTTGGGGGAAAAAATATCCTGGGTAAATCCAGTGCTGTAGTATTCTTAAAACAATCTCACATAGCCAAGGTGTAAAAGAATTTACTACTAAACTTGATGTCATAATATACAATACACTAGTGGCTGTGAGTGTGTGTATGTGCATGTGTAATAGACTTGAGGGATGGAATCTTTTACCTACATACACCAAACCAACTTTATACATCTTGGGTGGTCTAAGGCAGTGTAACGGAGCAACCTTTTGCACATTTCTACCAGGCAAAGCAAATGTACTTCTTAGAGTTTTGCAAGATACTTCCTTGCGCTGGATTATATTCACAATTTTTAAGCGTGAGCTCTAGCGAGGCTCCAGCTTCTAGAGATCACTTTTTTTTTGTATTTTTTTTTTTGTCTCCGGACTTTCATGAATTATAGCGCAGTGTGATGAGTGCCAGTCTCTTCACAGAAGAAGTTAAGCGGCAATGGGCTACATTAGCACTGGGATGGGTGACCGGTCCAGCGTACTACTCGTGTCTCTGATGGTTTTGCGGCTCATGTTAGTAGATCGAAACCCCTTTAGCCCTTGTTTTTTTTTATCTTTTAATTGAGACATAAACCCATAAGACTAATTAACTCTGCCAAGGAGGTATTAAATTCATGACCATTTGTCTGTTTGTTTGTTACAGAGGCCTGTTCCATTTCTGCGAGTGGCGTTTACAATAGGTTTACGATTTGAAGTAATAAAAAATGCACGATCCAGGGCACAGCTTACGATAGGTTTACAATGGCTTTAGGAAGTGTTCCCGATGCACAAGATATTGTCCCAATAGCTTACCAATTGGTTTGCCCATTGCCTTAGAAAATCTTCCGATGGGTTTGCGATAGTTTCCTGATCCATCCGAATAGTTTACGAGTCCCCTAAGATGAAACGGATGAGTTTGCGATCACTATAAGATGGAAAAGATGGCTCTATGAGTGTAAAGATAGGTTTAAGATTGCTGTAAGGTAAAAAAGATGACAATACGATTGTTTACAATGTTATAAATCTGATAAGAATCTGGAAAGGTTTGTGACTATTTCAAACAGTTTGAATTTCTCGAAAACTGTTCCCGATGGGTTTACAAATACTGTACTTGTAAACCTATCAGGAAGTTCTGTATTTTTCATACAGGATGTCTGTACGATGGCTTTAAGATCAATAAGATGTATAAGATTGAGTACTCGATTCCTGAAAATTGACCGCCGGGGGCAAGGTTTAGGGTATATCGCAGAACTTTAACTTCCCCATTAGTGGGCTTACGTAAACACTACTCGTTGCATCTTTATGAAAAAAGAAAAGAAGCTGAGTCTGGGTCCAACTTAGATCAACCATTAAACATTGATAGTGATCTGCATCACTGTTTGGATATCAAAAAGTCAAAAATCCAACCAACCTTTGTTTTCGGGACAGTAAAGGAGTAAACTACTGAACTTTTACAAATATCGTCGCAGCACTAATAAATATAGTACACTCAGAATCAACAGTAAAGGCCCTTGCACATATACGCGGCGCGGTACGATTTTTACTGCATACTGAGCAGACGAATTTTCTTTGCCTTGCACATTTGGGCGGTTTTTCCCAGCAGTTTTCAGTATATTGACAAGATATTTTAACTAGAGTGAAAGTGAATAGAATAGTTAAAATAATCATAAATGTAATTAAAAAGCTAATACCCCACAGTATATTTCCACACCCTCCAACCCTTACATGCATTTAATCTTATTACAATGAAAGGCCTTGACCAGTGTCCCTTTTATAATACTGGTGATTACACCCCCTTTCAATTTATAAACTTCTGGCTGTGTTGTGCCTACAGATATTGTCACACCCCTAACATGGCCTAACATAACATCCCTCTGTCTATTATAAGGACATAATCCCTCCACAAACAAGACCCTAGACCAGTATGTCCATTTTAGAATTGCTGTTAATTGCAACCCTCATTCAGTTAAACCTTCTTATGTGTCCATATAGACACCCACCATATTTTGTCATCTCTCCCCTAGTAGTTAATCCCTTCATAATGAGCCTGTGTGCTTGCATTTTGTTTTCCAATTAATATATTTGTATAAAGTTCTGTGATAGACTGCCATATTTAACCTGTGGGGAATTTAAATATCAATGAAAACTTGGGGAAAATAGTAAAAAAAGCAACGCGGTTTTTGAAAAAATTAGAAAATTTTCTAAATAGAAAAATCCGCGCCGCACCGCTAACTGCCGCACCGGACATATGTATAAGCAGTGAACTACTTCCATTATTTCTATTTTATTTAGCCGCGCCGCATCGCGCCGCGCCACGCTAGTGTACAATGGGCTTAAGACTTCTGATATATAATTCAGTATCGATAAGTTATTCCTTCCCTAAAAACAAGCACCTAAATTAACTTTAAAATCTGAATTTTTACCTTTTCATGGATCACTGGCCCCCTGGCTCCTACTATATTCGCACATTATGACATAAAACCAAGCAATTAAATTCCTTTGGCCTTTTCCACACACAAACACAGGCAACTTGCAAATCTTGATTTTCATGGTAAAGGAATTTTATTTTTTATTTTTATTTTGCCTACATTTTTGATCTCATGTGAAGATGACATATTTCCTGTGCACGAAAATACCATCCATCATCTTTTTTTTTTATTTGAAAGGTTAAGAAATAGTTCAAACTAGAAAGCACCCGTAGAGTGCCGACCTCTACCACTGCACATTTCTAAAAATTCAAGAATTTTTTTAGTATCCAGAATATCAAATATGACCCAGATTTTTCCTTAAATATAAACCACTTCTTCCTTTGGCCCTACCCACATAAAAATTTTCAGAAAGATCAGTTCAATATTTCTGGGGTTGTCATGAACACAGACAAACTGTATTGTATTGTATTGTGTATTTTTACTCAATGCATTTATTTATTTATTTATTTGGGGTGTTACATCGCTTTCAACACTGTACAGGTCATATCATGATGGTTAGTTGGAAGGGCAGAGGAAACCAGTACATACAGTTCGTCAGGGTTCTGTACTGTGAACTGCCGACCAACGGCAAGCAACTACCAGCTTTCCCACTTGAGGCCGTGCCAGGAACCGAACCCCGGCCTCAGAGGTGGGAGGCGAGAGTGTTACAATTCTGCCACCGTGGCCCCTTTTACTCAATGCAATATCTCCATGTACTACAGGACTACCGAAAGTGCTATATGACCCATTTGACTGTTCAAGTACAGTTCAACTCTCAAATTACTGATATTCCCCCATAACTGAAAGATAGAGGCTCAAGGATGACCATTTTTATCAACGTCCCTGAGGTTCTTTAACCTGCCACTGGGGATAGGACCCAATGGTAAAGGACCGCCATTTTAAGTGGTCATCAGAGCCACTATGTATCTGAATGTATCTGGATTTGAACCCACATCCTCTGTGTTTCTAGGCAAGTGTTACCCACTAGGCCACAGTGGCAGACAAACGAACAAAGCCAAAAACCTAAATACCTAATGGAGGCAATAAGGATTTTATAGTTTATTCAAGTACCAGTTAAAGCCTAGAATAGCCTTAATAAAGACTAGCGCTCAGATAATGTAGAACTGGACTAGGGCCGAAATTCATACACTGTGGCAAAATTTGCAATTTTAACCTCACACATGGAAAGTTTTAAAATTTACAGCTGTGAATCCCAACCAAATGGTACCTGTATCTCTTACAATGACGTAAGTGATACTACAGCTGAATTTGTTTTGTTTACTGATTTGTTTGTTGGCTTGTTTATTATTGACAGGAGTTAGATTAAAAAAATTCGAGGTAAAGAATATTTTGTTTTTTAATGTGGCTCCGTGTGTTTATATAATGCTACAGCATTAGTTTTTGGTTTATATTAAAGTGAAGGAGGAAGACTTTCCCCTCTGAGGTCGGAATTATTAAAAATCCTATCAAATTTCACTTTCAGTATATCTTGCAGGTGCCAAATACAAGAATCAACAAACATGGTTGGTTGGCTGCCGTGGTGTTTACATTTCACCCTGAGTGTGACAGTGAACTCCTCTATATAAAACCTTATATATTCACAGCAGCCTTCCTGCTTTGATGTGTAATATTAAACATATGACCCCTTACCACACAGAAGTGTTGGGATGTTAACCTTAGCTTCATATGTTTACAGAATGGATGATTTTTACATGTTCTTTGACCTTTCCAACATTGGGACTAGTGTTGGTATCAAATAGAAATATATCTATTGATACCAAACCATATTTTTACCTTCTGTATCGATTGATATTGAACTATCGGAGCATGAGATGCTTTCTGGGGGGGAGACCTTCCAAACTCTTTCTCGAGGTTTAGTAGTGTCCCGAAAAGTTAAACAAATATGGCAGTTACGTTTTTGCAGTAAGTAAAAGTTACCGAAAATGATATAAAATTCAATATAATCTTCAAATTTTGTACTTTATATGAATGGAAAAAACAACAGAGGTGCACCTATTCAGTAGTATGTTCGAATATTGATACTGTACCCTACATTATCGACATCACCATATTTAGCAAGAATTAGTGGGTGGACGATTAGACGTGTGCTCGATTAATCGTCGGTGACAGTGTAGAACCGCGGTCGGTCACTGACGTTTTCTAATGATCAATTATTAAGCTTATATCTTACCTTTCCTGATTTATATCAATATCCAAGTATTTTAAAAATATTTTAGGTATTTTTACTTAATAAACTTGAACAAAACCAACACCAACTTATAGCAATGGTCAGGAAATGGTAAGTGTATTTTCGCAATAAAATGACAGTTTTGTCTTGAATTTCAAGTTTGTTTATGTCTACTGCCATATTTACAGGAAGTTTCTTAAATAATAAACAATAATGGAGTAAAATAATCGATTATGGGTCGATCATCGCTCGGAAAAATGGACGAATAATCGACCATGAAAATTGGAGGCGATTCCCAACACTAGCAAGAATTGATAAATATTTCAATATCGATAAACAATACAAGAACAATTTGGAACTATAAATAGTCCTTTAAGGATGCACAGAAAAGGTTAACAATGGCACAAGGAACAGATTCTTAGATTTTGGTTGTGCCATCATCTGGATCATCATCTGGATTCAGAAATTTTTTTTACAGGATTTTTTTATATCACTAATTAGCAATATTGAAGGTGATGGGGATCTACCACTGTGGCCTAGTGGGTAACACACTTGCCTGGGAACACAGAGGATGTGGGTTCAAACCCAGGTACAGGCAGTCCTCTGTCATTGGGTCCTATCGCCAGTGGCAGGCTAAAGAACCTCAAGGACGCTGATAAATGATCATCCTTGAGCCTCTGACTTTCAGTTAGGGGAATGTCAGTAACTTGAGTGTTTGCGATATTGCACAGAATATAAATACAACACACATGGGCCTTGGCTGAGTTATGCGCTCTCTGAGTTCACTTCTCTGTGATATTATATGCAAATTTTTTTGTATACAGAACTATTTTGAATAAATATCTTGGTCTTTTTTGATAGAACATACAGGTAAAAGAAGAGACTAATTCTGCGGAGAAATACGAACGTTATGCTTTAAACATTTTATAGGATATGTGTACTGGGCCTTTGCAATATGAGGATTAAGTTGTATATGCACATACAAGAGTAGCCCACCATCTGGTGTGTAGAAACAGTGGTATTGACCACTGGAATAAAGGAGGAAACACATCTTCATAACTCTACATAAACTCTAAAATCTAAAGTTTGAGACATCCAACGGTTTGTGACTCAGTTTGAGTGGGTGCTGCTAAATATAAATATCCTATCATCACAGAGCCATTTCCAAACCATTTTGTACAAAGGCACTTGAGCATTTTCGCCTTATCATCTAGTTACAGTTTATGATCTCTTGGCTTCCTCTCCCCTGATTATTATTATTATTATTATTCCTACAAACCACATTTGACTCATCCAGGAAGTGAAAACAAACACCAATTGCTTAGGTCAGAAAGCTGAGGCAAGCAATCAGTGACCGCCCCAAAAAATGGTCATTGATTTGGGATCACTGGGATATAGTGGTGCATTCTATTAATCGTCGGTAACAGCAGTCAGGAGGTCAATGGAAATTTTAAATCACTGATTAGTGATTGATATTCTGTTTGCAAGTTATAAGTGCTTTCTCCAATAAGTTGTTACATTCTATGTATTGTTTAGTTATACTATTTTTGGCCAGAATTTGAATTAATATTGCAAACTTTTCAAGGGAATTAGATCTGCTTCAAGCTAATGTCATATTTAATATTAATATCGTAATGTTGCATACGTGTGAACCATAATATACATGCATATATTTAATGCTATTGTAATTCCTTTTTCATTGTATGGCGTAGGAAAGGTGAAGTAAAAATTTATATCTCTGTATCCCTTAGAATATTGTAAAACATCTTTGGTATCTATATATTATATAAGCCTGGTTTCTCGTCTGTTTCAGAACTATATATAGCCTTGTTTTATCATATCTTTCTTAAATATTTAAACAAATATTTGTCATTTATAAACCACTCATTCGTGATAATAAATTTAAGCTCATCAGACAGCAGATGTCTTAACAGTATATTTAAAAGCCAGTATATCTAAGAGTACATAAACTTTATTCGGTAAACTGAAGGTTCTCACTAATTAGAAAGAAACTGGAGCCTCAAGCAAGGCTACACTATATACTTCAGCTAATCAAAACATAAGATGGGTGTTTTATTACAGTAAGTTGGGTACTATCATAAGAAATGTCTTGAATGGTCTTACCCTAGACAGTCAAGTATTTGTGACAAACACACAACAAGGTGTGTCTAATACTTTAGCCATTTGAAAAACTACACACTGTTTCTTGAATTTCATGCAACTTGACACCTTCTTTTGACTAACTCACAGAAAATGTGTATATAATTAAAAATACTGAAATTCCAGTTTATAATCCAACCTCAAAGAAGAGCTTTCAACAATGTGGGGTAAAATGGATATTAACTTTTATTATTATAAATTTAATCTTTTGAATTTTAATAGGGGAGGTATTCACTGACATGGGTCAGCGAAGACCAGATCAAATTTGAACAAAAAATATCAACTTCGGATCATATTTTTGGATCATGTTAAAATGCTTTACATAGCATACGATCTGATTTTTTTTATCCAATTTGGATTGATTTTGAACAATGCACTTTGATGGCTTAACCCTTGGATTCAAGACGGGTCAAAAACGACTGATAGATGGTTGCCAAAACTTGGGGAGATTTATGTATCCAGAATATGGCCCTGAGCTTTCTCAAAATGTAACCACTTCTCCCCTTGGCCAGGCCCATACCCACATGAAAAAATTTATGAAAATTTGTTCATTACTTTTGGAGTAATGTCAACCAGAAAGCCAAAGTCATTGAAAATGGGACCTTTTGAAAGTTCAGTACACATGAAATCTGGTGCAAATTAAGGTTCTTCTCTCAACATTTATTAAGTACCCAAAAATGCTCATTCAGAATAGTTAAACTGGTCATTGAGTGGCTGCCTTGCCATATGGTCACAGACTATTTGTTGAGCAAATGTCTGATCATTCCACTTGACTATTTATTGCCCAACCTCAAAATGTCAATCAATTTGTTCCACTGTGTCAAGGCATCGACCATTGGCCCATCAGCACTGTAAAAAATCGGGTATAAGAAAACACCCGCAACCAAATCAGCAAACATGATCAAATTGGTGTCAGTAGGCAGTTGGTTTTGTGAAAACACCAACTAACTGTACAACAATTTCATAAATCCACTGTACATTCATTGTAAACAGTAGACAATGTCACTTTATGACCCCTCTGTAACACGATCACACCCTGAGGTTTCCGCGGCATACAATGATAACGATTGTGAATGGCTAAACTGGTCTGAAATCTGGGAAATCATGCAGAAAGCCCACAAAAACATCTTGACATGCAAACAGTTCTATAAATACGGCACATATAAAGCAAAACGTAAAAATTTGCATGTGAAAATTTGCGCTGGAATAAACGCACACAGACCCCTGCCCCCTTAAAATGAGGCAACAAGAGGCAAGGTGATGAACCTTACTTCATTTCTCAAATTCTGTGTACAGACATTGACAATTTATGCATGAAAACATAAAGTAGACCCTGCTTAATCAGAACCCCCATTAGCCATAGGATTAGGTTCCAGTTATGGCCAACTTTTACTTTTGCTTAAATACAGTATATTTAAAGGCTGAGAGATACTATATCAAGAAAGGTAAAATAACCTACCTGTAAATAAAAATGGGATTTTTACATGTCTTTTGACAGAAGAAGTCCAACTGCAATTCTAACTTTATATTGACAGCACAACATTTAAATCACCATCTATTTTTCAATCCATTCAGTATCACATGCTTTACCACTGTCACTAAAACAAACTGACTTAGCGTTTCAAAGTCAAAGTTGGGATTTCATATCCCTTTTGACAGCTTAACTATTTTTTGATATTAGACTATTTTAGCAGATCATTACATCAAACGTTTTGTAAAAACTTTCATATAGCATCAAATGCTTCACCAATATTAATAAAACCAGCTGATTTACAAAGTCAAAGTTGGAATTTTAGGTCCCTTGTAATAGCTTTTAACTATCATTATATTAATTGCTATCAAAAATTGCTCACTTGAAACTTTTTTCAACAAACTTCTTCACATAATCAATGGTTTTATCAATGTCACTAAAGCAACTTTTAATGTTACCGCCCCGGTAACAGTCTTATAAAGTTGCAACTTTTTCATTACAGTAGCTTTAAACTACTTATTGATTGTAATGTATTGATTACTTAAATCACGCTTTCGCAACTTTTCCAATAGAATCAAATGCTCTATTAATGTCACTTAAACCAACTTGCCTAAAGTCTCTCAAAGCCAAAGTTGGCGTTTCTGTCATTTTAAAGAGATACGGTCTTTTAATACATGATGGGGGTGGGTGTATACACGTGTTGTAACTTCATTTTTTAAAGTATATTGCCCATTTTATCGTCCACTTCAATGTCAAAGGGTAATAAGCCATGCCAAAGATCAAATACTAAATGAAATATTACACTGCCCTTAAAAAGTTAATATCAATATAAATCTCCACGCCTTATTAATTTTAACTCGCCATTTGAGAATGTTTGAATTTTGAAAACTAACTAGGAATGTTATCCCCTTTATAATACTGACCATTTGGTCTAGGGTCAGGCACATTTGACCGACCCCCTGCCAATTAAATGGACTCTGCCAAAGATTTACTGGGATAATGGCTTTTTTCTGAAGGCAGAACAGCTTGAAATTGACGGCCTAGGTTTTACTTTTTTTTATTTTTATTAGTAGTATATATTTCATATATCATTTCCAAAATAAGTGAGCAAGTTTCTCATCAATCTTATCGTTAGTAATGACTTCTATGGTGAGAAATGATATATTAATGTGGAACAATATGAAAATTTGAAATCAATATTGAAATTTTAAATCAGTAGAGACTGTATTTTTGGCTATGCTTCTTCTAAAATATTTTCGAGATACCAGTCTAGGTTTTTGCACAAGTTGTAGGTGTTAAAAATTGCAATATGGATGTTTGAAATTAACATTGTAATTTTAAATCAATACCAACAGGAAAGATTGTATTTTTGGTTATGCTTCCTTCTAAAATTTTTCAATATACTAGACTAAGTGTAGGTTTTAGCCAAAAAAAGTTGTAGGGGTTAAAATTGGCAAACCTCAAACATCTTACTTCTGTTTTGCTATACTCCAATTTTCAGAAGCCTTTCTAAAAAGCTAAAAGCTAATGGAATAAAAGTTAACATCGGGTGGTGCCATATTCAGACACACGTCACTTGTAAAAATCAAAAGATAAAAAAAAAAACAAAAAAACGATTGCTAGAGACACATATTGCCTTCATCTCCCTCCAATAATTAGGAGAAAGAAAGAAAAAAAAGCCGTAGTCACAGGGCACATGCGACTCAATTGAAAATTTGATCTCCCTTTCAAAATAGGTGACTTCATCGGTAATTACTGGCAATTAAAACGTATCTAAATCATCATTCAGACCCAACCACCATGGGTGATATTATGGCCACACACAATTATACCCAGTTCACAGTGATCCAACCACATACAGTCGGTTAATCGCAAAAGAACCGAGTAATAAACTGTTCAGGGTCTGGTTTCACAAAGCCTCCTGTGGCAGAGTGGTAACTCTCTCGCCTCCCACCTCTGAGATCGAAGTTCGAATCCTGGCCCGACCTCAAGTGGGAAAGCTGGCAGTTGCTTGCCATTGGTCGGCAGTTTACAGTGTACAACCTTGACCAACTGTATCTACTGGCTTCCTCTGCCCATAAAACTACTCGTGATATGACCTATACAATGTGTTGAAACTGACATTAAAACCCAAATAAAGAAATCAACAAAGCCTCCTTTGGTATTAAGGAGACATTCTCACCTATGGGTAGGCCACCTTTAGATTTCATTCAACAAAGTCTCCTTGAGCCTTGCCAAAAGGTCTTGCTCAAAACTTAAGGGAGGAACAAACTGTCTCCCTTGGTTAAACGAACAGGTGAAAACTGGTGATATTAGCTGCAGAACCTTATGCACACACATCCCTTAAATATAAAGTAGGTCTTTGCTTTCCTTCAGATTTAAAGGGAGTTTCTTCGAAAGGTTCACATTTTAAGGAAGGAGGCTCACCATAATATAATGTATCGTGTTAAAAGTAGTGCTGGGAATCGCCCCCTAATTCCCATGATCGATTCGAAGTGTTGTTTTCGATATCACTGTTACAACATCGGACCCCTATTACATCACAGGTGACAGACCAGATAAGTGTGAAGGTAGCATAACTCAGATTGTTAAAAAGTAAAAATACTGTGCCTCAAAAAGGAAATAAATAATGAAAACCTTAAACACAGTGAAGAAAGGACTCAAATTCTTGTGTCATCTTGTCTTTTCACAAAAAAATATTGAAAAAAAAATGTTTCTGATGCACAAACAACAAACTTCTTCAATTTTTTTTATTATTGTCATCGTTTAAATTTTTTTTTCATTTAATTTTTTTTAACAGAATGTTGCAACAAATAGGTGACATCCATAAATACATTTATCAATTGACAGAACCAATAATTAAGCGATGTAAAAAAAAAAGATATACGCTAAGTCACATTCTTAATATCATAAATTGTCTTCTGAGACAAATTCCACACCACCCCGAGAAAGAGTTGTGGAGAAACTGAGGAAGAAAAGACGTTTTAGTGAATTTGAGTCACATTCTATAAAAATTTCATTTTTACATGGCTGGGCACACAAAAACAGATACAATATGGTCACCATTTAAGCCCTCTTAAGATGGTCATAGGGGAAAAACATTTTATCCAGACATAATTTAAGTTCTGTTCAGTTTATATTGGCGCCCGATCTTACATGCTGACGTGACCTACTGATTCAACAAAAGTTGGAGAATTGCTTCAAAATCGAAGTCAAAGTTGGGGTTTTACATCCGGTTCAGCTGCCAGGGTCATATTGGGACAGGTCGTCAGCATTGTCACTTGTGGTGGTCGAACGCCAACAGTTTGGTAATTGGTACAACCACCAAAAAACCTGTCTTATAAAACAAGGTATTCTCATGTTATATTCAATTAGTAACCTCTGCAAAGGAGATCAGGGGATTTTAACAGTGCATGGATCTTAATCTAACTTAGAACTGATTTAATTTTATAAATGATCTGCAAACAATTCTGGATCCGGGATTTTTTAAAGAATTTTTTTTATCACTGCACCATAAGCAATACTGCTCCTCAAGCGATCTTGATGAGATAATTATTTTACGAAAATTTCCAAAATTCCTGCCATCTTTTAAAACTTTTCTTATGTCCATACCCTATTGTGTAACTTAATGTTTAAAACTTTATATGCTAACCTTATTATTCAGTAGCTACCCCCAACTGAAGCCTGCAAAGAAAATGTACAAACACAAAATACTTTGCAACCTAAGAAAACCTGTTTATGAAAAAAAAAAAGCCGATTTCTGTGAATGCACCTTTTCACCGATACCCTCCACAGCTGTAACAAGAAGACAAAGGAACTTGTCAAAATACTCTTCTCAGAGGAACTACCCTTCCACCCACCTCTCCCCCCCCCCCCCCCCAACCAGTATCTTGGGTTTTTTTTAATAAGTTTTTGTAATGACAATTAATGGGAGGGGGGGATTTTTAAAAGAGACGTTCAGAAAGTGACAGTTTTTTTTTGCCTTTCATCGAAAGAGACCACCAATAAAGTCTAGAAGAAGAAGGAGGAAGGATGGGGCACAAAATTTCATTGAATATATGTGCACAATAAACGTAAGTAATGTGGCACAAAAAAATTATTCTGAAACTGTATTTCCCTAATACAGACCTGTGTGCGTAAAACGCACTAAGATGAAATAGGAAAGCCACCTAACTGGAACGCATTTTTAAAATTTTATTATCACAACTGGGAAAACGAATCAATGCAATCCAAGTCTAAAGGATGAGGATTGTGTCTTTGTCTTCTCGACAGATAAAATTTTAAAATGTTTTCACCAATATGGCTGATTTAGAGTAGAAACTCTATTATCCAACCCTCTTGGGGGGGGAGAGTAATAATTAGGTCAGAGAAGAGAAAGATCAGAGAATAGAAAGCCTAAAATAACAGGTTTAAATGGAGATGGGAGAGTGGGTTTGAGGTCAGATAATTGAAAATTTGGGTAATAGAGGGTCGGATAATAGAGGTTCTACTGTACTTTTTATTATCCAACACTTTTCTTGCACATTAATAACAAGTTTACTATGCTCTGTACTCGTTAGCTACACAAGAGTGCAAAATATTTAGCAAGTCCTTTGCTTTTTTTCTGGCTTGATGTACTTCATGTTTTGGTAGTGTCTATCAGGCTTCATAAATTTGGATTTACTTTTTTTTTTTTGAGGTCGCATTCAACAGCCAGGGTCATATTGCGATGAGTAGTGTACAGGTGGAGGAACCAGTGCATACTATTTGGTCAAGATTCTGCACTGTAAACTACCGGGCATCGGCAAGTAACAACCAACTTTCCAACATGAAGCGCCCAGGCCGAGATTCGAACTGGCGACCTCAGAGGTTGAAGGTGAGCACTCTAACCTCTACACCACCAAACCCCCTACCAGGCTTCATAAGTGGAGATTCATCTTTAGGTAGGTCGTGTTCGAGACAACATGGAAAGCATTTTCAGCACGTGGCTGATTTTTGAAAAACCTGTCACAAGGTGAACTAAAATGTACATAACACAAGGGGCAGCTTCTTTTTAAAATGTGCAATACCCACTTAAGCAGTCTATTTATATGGCAGTAAAGAAAAGATTGTGAAGCAAAATTGAACTAGACAACAACCAGAACTTGACCATATGGATATCGGAGGCTCCAGTTATACAGAGTCTACTGCATATGGGGGAAGTTAGCCATAACTAGGACCAAATCCTGTAGATATTGGAGGTTCTAGTTATACAGAATCTACTTTATATTATAAAAGTTAGCCATACCTAGAATCACATCCTGCAGATATTTGAAGTTCTAGTTAAACAGAGTCTACTGTATATACTGGAAGTTAGCCCAAACTAGAACCAAATCCTGTGGATATTGGAGGTTCTAGTTATACAGAGTCTACTGTATATAGTGGAAGTTAGCCACAACTAGAACCAAATCCTGTAGATATTGGAGGTTCTAGTTATACAGAATCTACTGTGTACAGTGCAATTAAGCCACAAATAGAACCAAATTCTGTGGATACTGGAGGAACCTCCAGTTATACAGAGTCTATTCTGTAGAGTGGAAGTTGTTGGACATTATATTTATACATAGTCTACTATTTATAGTGAAGGTTGGCCATAGCTGAAATTATATATCAAGTACATCCTGTGGATATTAGAGGTCCTAGTTTTATGAAGTCTTTTGTACAGTGAATTTTACATTTATCTTTCTCAAATGTGACATTCCCTTTCATTTGAAATAGTTGGTTTCGGAGGAGTCTTTGTGGTTTTGTCGCTCTGACAGCACACTGTTCACTTGCTGATGCATAAAAAGTTCATTACAGCATTGATTCATTCCCCGATTACATACACACAAGATTGAAGACGAATTAATTGTCCTAAAACTCTCCATCACTTGTTTACACTTCTACAGGCAAACTTCTCCCATCTTAGATTGCTTCCAGTTAAACATTGTACACCAAACCAGGCAAGAAAGAATCGGTGAAGACAGCTGAAGAGTTACGTTAAATAATTGATTATCAGAAATTGTATTGTATTTTTATATCTCCATGTACTACAGGACTCAAAGCGCTATATGACCCATCCGATTGCCCAAGTACAGTCCAAATCTGAAGTTACTGACTTTCCCCTAACTGAAAGACAGAGGCTCAAGGATGACCATTTATCAACGTCCTTGAGGTTCTTTAACCTGCCACTGGGGATAGGCCCCAATGACAGAGGACTGCCATTTTCAGTGGCCATCCGAGCCACTATGTATCTGCCTGTACCTGGGATTGAACCCCCGTCCTCTGTGTTCCTAGGAGAGTGTGTTACCTACTAGGCCACAGTGGCAGATATATAAAGTCACTGACCACTGTCACTGAAACTTAATCGATCTGTCCCATCACAGTGTATCCATGACTTAAGTTACACTGGGACACCATGGCAGTCACTCAGCAGGACACCAGGAAAATCAAGAGACATTGAAAAGTTTATCATGACTGAACATTTTGTAAGTTACACACTTACCTTATCCTCACACGGGCTGTGTTTTGGGCCAGTGTAAACATCCACGACCAATTTGAATATTTTAAGAAATATTCTTGTCGGTAAAAGTGCGCACGGTTGGACTGTGAATGTACCGCATCCCTGGTTGCCCCTGATATAGTGATACTCCATATTTTATTTGGCCCATAGAGAGTCAACGTCGATGTTGAGAACCATTTTACATTTGGTAATGGATCTCGGGAGAGTACCAGGAAGCTCAAGTAATGAGACCTTTGATGTGCCAATACCAGCAAAAAATGCAGCCACATTTGGAGTTAAAACGTCAAAGATTTGGGTTTTACATCCCGTGCAAGAACCATGGCCATATTGGGACAGATACTCAGTATTTGACACTGAAGTTGAATGCCCAGAGAGGTGACGGGTCACTGATAGCTTGTGGTTGGGCCACCAAACTTGCTTGCTAACCACTGGGCCACTGAGGACCTTCATTCAGGGCTACAGTCAATATGGTTTTGAACAATCTAAAACATCACTGTGGACTTTTGTACTGGACGTGAAAGCCAATGATCACATGCTTTATAAAGCGACAGGAAAAAACAATTTTAAATGGGTGTATATCAACGTGCTTTGCCGGGCAAGTGCGAATGGGCTTACAACACATATGGGAATTGGGAAGACATTTCAATTGCCATAAAAGTCTTCATTAGTTGTGGGTGCCACATATAATTATAGCCTCATTTACAGGTGAGGGGAGAAAAATGAGATAATATTTCACCGTATCTGTTTAAGAGGGGCTTTTCCTCCACCCTTGGCTTTTCTTTCCATTATTTTTACACGTGGAGAGTTCCGCAGGGGGGTTGGTTTTTGGGGGGTATAATTTAGTGGCCTTGCTCAAGACGCCTGGGTTTCAAATACTACAAAGTCAGGATTTTACGTCCAGTTCAACACCCAGGGCCCAGTTTCACAAAGGCCTACTAAATATAGAAGATAATATGCTATTGAAGCTAGATCTTAATAGGCCCTTAGTAGCCACTACAAAAGTGTTCCACTGAGCTGATATTTGGGACCTATCAAGTTCCTGAGACAGCAGGGCTTCTAGTGAGCACAGCCTACCAATTACCGCAGTAAAAAACCATCTCAGGGAAATAGATAGTATAGGCTTAGTAGACTACTAGGACTTAGCAGCCTACTAAGGAGATGGTAGACCTTTGTGAAACTGGACCCAGGGTCCTATACATATTGGGGCAGGACCACAGCATTGCCACTTGTGGGAGTTGAACCCGCACAGAGTTTGATTAATTTGGGTTTACCCTTGTTTTCAACACGCTGTAAAAAGTTATATCACGACAGGTAGTTTTCAGGGTAGAGGAAACCAGTACATACTATCTGAACCAAGATTCTGTCCTGAAAAACTGTTGGGCACTGGTATTAGCAACTCCGAACTTTCCCATGTAGGGACTGGGGTTTGAACCGCACATACAGAGATGACGGCTTGTGATTAGATGCTAAACTAACTGACTACCGGACCCCAACATGGACTATGGTAACTAGCTGAAAGATCAAACGGTGGGTTTTATATCCCGGTTAACTGCAATAGGAGTCTAGGACACTTCTTGGCATTAACATTGTTTCCAGATTTGGGGCAGAGATAAATCAATATTGATACATTGATCCCTGTATGGTTTTACTTCAACTCATTTAGTGGATGATTTGTAGGGTGATTATTGATTATCTTAACTGAGCAACAAGTCAACATAAAACTTACCCTTCTATAAATATGTAAATATACAAGTGTTTTGAAAAATATAATATCATTATAACCAGCTGTATATAGTACTGTAATTGATATGTAAAATTTAAACTCCAAAAAAATGAGTGAGCCTACACAAGGCTAACGGTAGGAATATAAGAGAAGTAGGGGGGTTAAAGGAGGGGGTTTAAAAGAGCTTATGGGGTGCTTGATTTCTGTCATTTAATGAGAGGGAAAATAAAGATTTGTATACGTTTATGACCCCGCTTTAATGTCACTTGATTTACTGCCGGTCATGTAAGGGTGTAAGGTGGGTATCCTGTAAGAGAAGGGAGGGTCAGTAATTACCGCAGTCATTCTAATAGAAACCAGTCGCTCCTTAATAATGAAAAAATTACAGGAGGCCCCGGATAAATAGAATGAGTCTATGTTGAAAATGTTAATTTGAATGTGGAACTCATTGGAAGGTCCCAATGTCAGACCACGTATTACAAGGGTTTGACCTTTGGTCTTTCAGCTAGGAGAATGTCAGTCACTCATCATGCTTGGGCTACACCTATGCAGTTGTAATCGGTCAAAGAACGCTTTGGGTCCGGCAGATACAAGGAGATATTGTGCAGAGTACGAATACTGACAATACAATTAATATACATGTACTGACAATGCATTAAGTTTTTTTTTGTTGTTGTTCATTTTTTTTTCTGTCATTTCTTTTCACACCACTCTGGCTTTTATTTTATTTATATAAATTACGGTATCTTTTGAGTGGGCGGGCTGGTAAATTGCCGGGTTTCTTTTAGTATGGGATGCTAAACACCGCTAATTCATGGCTGAGTCATGTCGATGATGGGTAGCTATCAAAAGAATGTTTTGAAATTCAAAACGGGGAATTATCCCTAATGGATCGAATGGGTGATGTAAGATGGATACAGATGTTTAGGAGAATGTAGTAACATAAATACTGGTCAATTGATTGACTGATTGGCTGGTTGGTTGATCATTTGATTAATTCACTGGTTGGTTGACTGGTTGTTTCACTAATTGATTGATTGATTGATCTGGGTTTATAATGTCACTTTCAACACCCTCTGTAGGGTTTATAATTTATCTAAACGATTTTACACATATTTTTGTCAGTATCGAGTACTTTACCTAAATACGCTATTTTCCCATTTCTCAGCAGAACTTATTAAACAGTTTCACATTTTGATGCCAAACACCCCCAAAGATTACACATATATTAAAAGTACAACTTTAAATAAAAAAGCTTTTTTTTTTTAATGTCCCTTGCAGAAGTTACGGTCCATTAGTGTTCACCAGGTCCTGGAATGAAACCCATAGCTACATGATTATTTGTATCACTTGAGACCCACAAAACCAATTGATAGCCAATATGTACAAATGAAATGAACCCACCCCCTATTAGCTTACCGTTGTTGTATAATAATTCCCAATAGGGTTATCACAGATTTTGGCTTCCATGTTTTTAGTTTTGAGGCCACTTAGCAATGGAAAAAAAATAACCCCTGTGGAAACGAATGGTTACAAATCGCCTTTCCCGAAACATTTATTTGAGCATGGAGTTTATGTATCAGGAACATTTACCGCAAAAAAAATATAAGAGATGAAAGGAAACAAAGAAGCTAGCGATAATATTTCCACATTTCCCACAAAATGGCTTTGCACTAACAAACACGTTAAAACACAAGTTACCCAGCCATTTATTTCTTCTCCTTTTCAGTTTTTTTTCTGTCCATTCCATTTGCTTCTAGATAAGACAACCTTCCAGGCCTGTTTACACCTTTATGATTCCACTTTGAAGTAAAAGCACAGACTACTGTTTTTTTCATTCAATTAATCTCCGTTCCCTCAATGCTGATCCCTAGATAGATTGGAAAGGAATTGCTAAACATTCATCATTACTTAATTACTGTGATTATAATAGAACTGCACAGCTTCACAGTAGCTGCTCCCACAGAATGGAACAAGCTCCCTCTGGCCATTAGAACCATGGAAAGGATCTCTGGATTGAGAAAAGTTGAAAACATATCTTTGCAGATTAGCCTATCCTCCACCATAGCCTATCTCCCCTATCGGATGCTGATATGTATACTGACCTCCATTTTGGAACTGAACTATCCCTTTTTGGACATCATTTTAAGGATTTATAGAAGATTCCACAGTCGAACAAAGGCGTATGTAAGCACTGTGTACCTCGTTACCTAGTTGAGTTAGTTGATCCTTGTAGATAACACCTCTGAAGTGAAATTTAATTTTCTTTGAACGAATAACATTCCCCTTTAAATGAAATCAATGAGAGCGATAGACTGAGCACTCAGATGTTAACTGTTGGTGCTGAGGAAACATTTGCTAAGTAGCGATTGCTAATATCCCTCCTCCACTTACTCGGAACGGGGGGCCCTGAATGAGATGGGAGTTTCTTGAGTCCTTCTGTTGCTTTCGGGAGCACTTTGGAGCATTCATAGTATTTGCGAGGTGATTCAGTTGTGTCCCCAAAAGTTCCATGCAACACAAAATTTTCAGGGGAAATTCCAGTATTTTTAACTTTTGTTACAAAATCCCAGTGTCATTCTTAAGTCCTTCAGGTCAGTGAGGGTTCATTCCTAGCTCAATCCTTATCAGATCGTTAGCTGTTTTTTATCGTACCTTAGCCTTCTTCTGTGGTTCCTTAGCAATTCTGTGTTGCTTCGCTTCCCAAATCAAATATGGAACCACTCAAGATTGTTGGGAATCCCTGCACAAATTCAGATCTTTGGATCACTTTGGCAGTAGTTCCCTCGTCATTCCTTGACCACGCAGAGCTTTCTTTAGTGTTCGGGAGTCTATCAGGAGTACTTCACAGATAGAGAGTAATTCGGACTTTGGCTGTACGAGAATCTCATGACTTGGCCCCAGAATGACCAGGAATGGGCATAAATCACACAAACCATTACCCTTGAAAATGCACCCCACTCCCATCCATTACTGTGGAACATGCTGCTAAGAGAGGTAGACAATCAGAAAAACTGAGGAAGAAGTGGAGCTACTTATACAGAGGTCAAGAAGGGAAAGATCTGAAGGAAGCACCAAGTAATAACGAAAAAATACTACTAAACAAACATAGCACAGTTCTGTCTTGGAACCATGGCAAAATTTCTCTATTTTTTGGTATTATTATGTTTTTTAAATGGCAATTTTTGTAGATATGGATGGTGTGATAATTTTATTTTATTTATTTTAAGGAGGGGAGGGGGGTGAGTTAATGAGCTGATTTGTTAAGCATTCACACAGAGTAAACAGATTGTACATTCCCCCCTTAAAAGCTCCTTAAAACCCATACTGGAGAGACCAAAGGGCATTTAAGATAACCCTCTCACCTGTCAAACATGATGCTAAAGTAAATGTCCTCACATATAATGTCACAGTAGAAAGTTTAATCTGGTAGAATTTCAAATTCTACCGGTATAAAGTCAAATTGGAGTTTCTATGAACATAAGCTTGTAAAATTCTTGAAATAGACTAAACGTTTCAGTTTCTGTCATGTTTAATTATGTTTAATCTATGTTACAGATAGACCCTCTGTTTTTGTTTCAGCTGGACCTTCTTTCAAGCTTATGTGGAGTTTCTGCAAAGATTACATTCTGGTACACAGAGCAATACCTAAATCGCTGAGATTGGAATATCTGACAAGTTTATTACATTTCACAGCAATACCCCAATCTCCTAGATTGGACTAGAATCCGCGAGTTTAGAATTTTTCAGACAATGGAAAAACTTAACCCTTTAATGGAATACCGGTGTACCTCTTTTCATTTAAATTCCATAGAAATGGAATCGGTATCCAAAAGATGTAGACAGAAAAGAATCGGTTTAAACATTCATAGAGATGAAGGCTACATATCTATAGTTAGAACTCGGTTCCACTCATCATTTTTCTGACTTCGGCCAGATTTTTGTGGCACTTTTGAAGAATTGGCTCTTGAAATAGTATACATTTTACCCCTCGTTTTTAATATGTGGAAGACTTCTGCTATCTGGCCACATCAAATTATTCTATTCTCATTATTTTTTGTTTTGGTTGCAATTTTTGCAAGATGTGAATATCAGTATATTTTTGGTCCAGAGAGTTCCCAGCCCCCAATTTATTTACATAGTACTTGACACAAAAGTGGGAGATATTAACCTTTCATCTCAAAATCCACTTGGCCCTTTTAACTTAGGTTATTTATCCAGACACAGTCTTGTCTTGTTGTTATGGCAGTATATTCTTTAGTGTATCTGTTTTTAAAGTCTTGCTGAAGGCTTAAATTTCTATCATATCTTTCTCAAACACATACATAAAAATTTCATACTTATGCTCTACAGGCAGTAGGTCCCACGGTTAAAATTTACTCGGGAGCGGAACTGCCTCCCAGGAAGAGCCATTTCATCCGAGCTGTTCATACTACAGGGGTTAATAATTCGCGGTTATTGGCGAACCCCCCCCCCCCCCCCCCCCCTGTCCTTCAACTACCGTTTGAGATTTGTATGCGACCTTGTGACACAGTGGCAAAACGTCCAATACTTTAACTCACCTTATGGCGGGGTATTACACTGAACGACGACTGGATCACAACCTAATGTACACTGTGAACCACATCTTCGGTTACTGTAGTGAGAAATGCCTATGCGCGTGCACGAAATCGTCTGCGCGTGCTCACGGTACTAAATTCAGAGGAGGAAATTTCAAACATTTTAAAATTTCTGTAGGACGCGCAAGGTAATTGACGGTTCGCCACTGACTCGCAAGTCTGCAAACGGACACGAGGCAGTCTTCCAGGGACAGGGACGTTACACCATACGCGGCCTACCACGGGGGATACCGTCTTTAGTGTGACAGGGGTACTATAGAGCACTAGTACATGTCAGGAGGTATAAGCTCATCAGACCAAGATCAGAGACTGTTTTATTAGCAGTACGCCAAAGTAAAAGCCACTGCATGTAGGAGTACATTATATAAACTGAAACTTTATTGTGTAAACTGAAAGCTTTCAAAAATCATTAAGAAACTCGAGCTTGTAACAAGGCTACTGCATTTCGGTACATGGTCTGGCAATTTTGAAAGATGACGATATTGCTTTTGGGGCGTATTCTGGTTTTCTTTAGCATTTGTAAAGTGAGCCCTCAGAACCCACTTGCCCATATTAAAATAGATTATTTACCTTGGCTTGGTTTTCCAATTTTTAAAGGACGGCAATTTATTCCTTTCTGTACCCTTTTTAATAACAGCAATGTTTGTAGAGATACACCTTTTTATCACCTTGTTTTTTTGGGGGATGAATTTATGGGTTTGCCATCACATTAACTACATAAGGTCTGAGTACACTGATGCAGTCTTTTCTGAGATGTGATGATAGGGTGTTGACCTTATGTTAAGGTTAAGGTTGAGTCAAATTATCAGAAAAAAATTTTCTGAAGAAGTTATTCTATGTAGACTATAATCCGGCAACGGTAGCGGCGAACATTAAAACATGAAAACAATAGGCATCTCCAGACAGACCACATATTTATGTAAATATTGATATATCCAGTCACTAAAATGTCTGCTCATTTTAATACCAAGGGGGAAACCCCAAGTGTTTTTCAACAAAAAGCTCACTTTCAATCAAGAATTTTAAGAGTGCATTGTGTGATAAGAAAATGTAATTCGCAAATCAAGACCCTGAAAATTAAATTCTAAAATCTGGCCAGTATTTCACCCATCAAATTGATCCTATGCAACACCTCAGAGGCTGACTGGATTTCCTGCTTGTCCAACAGGTCTCTCTGTGCATATCTCATGTCCATCTCTTGTCAAGTTACCTTTCTTATGATGCTATACATAACATCTATGTAGGTTACCGTATTATTCCATATAAACGCCCCCTCCCTATTAAACGCCCCTCTCTAACTTTGCAAAAAAGGTCATATTCCAGGGTTTATAGATCCCAGGATTTGCTCCAAAAAAAAAGATGCATTTTAGTACTTCCCCAATCACTAGTCCTTCCCCATTTTAGTACTTCCCCAAAATTAAAACAAAACATGAAAGTTTTGATTACAGACGACTTAAAATGATAAAATCTACAAAAATACCAGATAAAAGTTGACAATTTCTCCAGATTCAAGGTTTCCTGCAGTTATACATGCTGGCAATCGAGATGAAGGCTGTAAACTGTCCATCACCACCCACTGCCACCCGACTCGCGAGTTGTTTATTTGTGCCTGTAATAGTCGCGCCCCTCCCTTGATAAAAATGCATCTCCCCCCCCGGGCATTTACACAAATAAATATGGAACTCAGTTTCAGAATATTCACGAAAAAAAATCGGCACTTGCTCACACAAAAACCACCAAAATATAACCATAGTAACGGAGAATAAAAATCACATTGGCCCTGGTCCTTATTTTTCATTATTTAGGTCAAATGCATCGCTCGGTGGGTAATAAAAGTATTATATCATGTCACACAACTGCCCTTTTTTGGTACAATTAGACAATTTTCTACTAACCACGATAAGTCGACAATTGTTCTGTGTTGTCTGTGGCCATGACGCTTATATATTTGATGGCAATGTAGTGTTTTATTTCTTTCTTTTTTAAAGTCTTAAAACACAACATGCATATGTCAGCAATAGGCTTTAGTGGGGACAGTGAACAAGCTAGTAGCTATTAGCCTGTAAAACACTTAAAACGGAGCCTTCACAAGGCCTAAGACAGGCACACAAAGACGAATGCAAGCATGCATCTCTCAAGGATTCAAACTGTGACAGAGGCTCTTTCCAAAGCTTACAATTTTGACATATAGCTAAAAACTGCAATTACATGGGGTTATATAAATTTTTGTGGTTTCATGGTTTTTATATATATATTTTTTCCCCAAGGCAAATCAACTTCATTAGACTGAGTCACCATGTCAGGGGCATAAAAGATCAGAGATGTAAACTATTGGAACTTTGCTCCAACTTTCAAATTACTGCCCGCTTTAACAAAATGTATAGCTTTCTGTCAATCCTACTTTCATACAAATATACTTCTTTCATTTATTTTAAACTTCAATTGTATTGTTTTGTAAATATTTATATTCAGTATGATATCTTCTTGTGCCAGAGAGCCTCAATATGCTATTTGACCCATCCTGACTGTGTAAGTACAGACCAAGCTCCGTAATAACTAACATTTCCCGAGCTGAACGACAGAAGCTAAGGGGTGACCATTTATCAATGTCCCTGAGGTTCTGTAACCTGCCACTGGGGATAGGACCCAATGACAGAGGACCGCCATTTCCAGTGGTCATCCGAGCCACTATGTATCTGCCTGTACCTGAGTTTGAGCCCATGTCCTCGGTGTTCCTAGGCTTGGATGTTACCCACTCGGCCACAGTGGCAGAAAGCAGACACTCTGTTATGCCAGCCTTCGATCATCCAAAAAACTTTTGATCTTTGACCACACAGTCTGACAACCACCCCCCACCCCCCACCCACCCCAACAAGCAGTGAATTTTACATGACTGGGTAAATTTAACCTTCTTTACTGTAATAAACAGAGCATATCACCGTTTATGTTTAAACCATCATCACCACAAGGAACCAACCAGAAACAGCACATGAGTTATCTTAGCCAAGAGTCAGGCCCAGCTTTTCATTTCTTCGGAAACCGTAATCTCTGGTCAACACGACACAAAAGCTGATATTTTCACCCAGCTAAAAACTGCACGTTTTGCATGATAATACGATAAATTTATTCAAGATACCTATGTATGATACCTTTTTACTGTATTTTTAATATAGTCAGGAATCAGGTATTTATGTGCCTTATCTCTGGACTAGCGGATTACTAAGGCACACCATCCAAATCAAAATTCACAAATCAATAAGTTGTGAAACATAGTCAAGTCATCATCAAGGGGACCATCAGTGTTCGGTAGCCCAAGAAACTAGGGTGGGAAAGTGTAGGAGCAGTTTGAATTTCCAGTGGCAAATCATTCCAGAGTTTGGGAGCATCATATGAGAAGCGCTTATTGAAATGGCGTTGGCCATTGGGTTGGATGGCTCCAACAAATAGCTACTGTTAGGAAATGGTAAGGGTATTTCGCTATAAAATTAAGATTTATGAACTGAGAAGTTGTAAAACGGAACCTTGAGAAACATCTTTCTAGATTGCTATGTTTTAACAGCAGATGTAGACAAAAACAAAAATGGAGCACAAGACTTTACGGTAGGTTTCTCTATACCAGATTATGAAAGTGTTGGATGATCGAACCAGATTGAAGATTCACATCAAACACCGAAACCCAAGCCCAGAGTTATTTCGCAGCACTGGTGCATACTAGTGGGTCAAGAGTGTCACTGAAACCAACTTGGCACCAGAAAATAATTTCTAGTTTTTCTCTACTTGATTGCCAGGACTTGGATTCGAACACAAACAATGACAGAGGCAGGAGGCAAGAGTGTTACCAGAAGTCTATTTCATCACCCTTTCTTGCTGATTTTTGAAAATAATTTCTAGTTTTTCTCTACTTGATTGCCAGGACTTGGATTCGAACAAACAATGACAGAGGCAGGAGGCAAGAGTGTTACCAGAAGCCTATTTCATCACCCTTTCTTGCTGATTTTTGAAAATAATTTCTAATTTTTCTCTACTTGATTGCCAGGACTTGGATTCGAAAACAAACAATGACAGAGGCAGGAGGCAAGAGTGTTACCAGAAGTCTATTTCATCACCCTTTCTTGCTGATTTTAGATTTGTAGGGGTTTTGTATTTAACCCCCGTGACAGTAGAGTTGGGATTCCAGTAGGTTAACCACCGACAAAGCTGGATTTTCAGGTGTGTCAAGATTACGCCAGATATGGAGAATAATGAATGTTTTGTTTTTGGTCCTTTTTTCTTCCTAAATATCAAAACAAAAGAGACTGCCTTGCCACTGATAAACTGTCTACAAATATCCTGCGGAATGCAAATTTACTGGCATTTGCTGGCAGTATCTTTCCATGAGTTCAAGCATGTGTAGTATTGCCTAGACTCTCTTGGCAAAATCAAATATTCGGATCAAAACATAGCATCACTAAATGGATGGGTTTAAGGATTTTTAAGTCCCTTTCAATGTACTGTTAAGGTCATAACAAAATAACTAGAGTAAGAAATCTAAAATTCGCCACATATCTGAAATTCGCCACATGTGAAAATACTAATAAAATATATGAATTGTGGTGCGATTTGTTGAACGTATAGTAAATTAAGGGTTTTTGAACTGAAAAATGCCAATTTTTAGACAAAAACAGCATTTTCTTCATAAAATTAACTAAGGTTTTAGAGGTGGCGAATTTTAGATTCCTGGCGAATTTTAGATTTCTTACTCTATAGTACTGAAAAAACAGTTGGCCAAGATCCTGCATTGAAAACCATTAGTTTTATATTGACATTTATTCTTTAATTATAAAACCTGCATTTCTCTTCTGAGTAAGTATATATCGTATATAGCTCAGGAGTGTTGAAAGGGTAGTCTAAGTACACGGGTTGAAACAGAGATAAACAGACAGAGAGTGAGACAAACGGTTGCCAGAGATTTGTATCATCTCTTTGTGGTACATTTTATTTATTTTTTATTTATTTGGGGTTTTACATCGTTTTCAACACTGTACAGGTCATATCACGACGGGTAGTTGGAAGGGCAGAGGAAACCAGTACATACAGTTCGTCAGGGTTCTGTACTGTAAACTGCCGACCAACGGCAAGCAACTACCAGCTTTCCCACTTGAGGCCGTGCCGGGAACCGAACCTCGGCCTCAGAGGTGGGAGGCGAGAGTGTTACCACTCTGCCACTGTGGCCCCTCTTTGTGGTAAACAACCAAACTGCACAAACTGAATACAAATGCTTTTTCGATTGAGTCATGGCCTTTTATTTGTTATCCTGAATGGAACATTTCTTGGGCTTGTTGAACCAGTATTCCTTACGCTCTTTGTGGCCGCTGACTGGGTTATCGGCCACTGTGTCACAAGGTCGCACACGAACCTCGGAAAATAGTTGGAAGGACAGGGTCATTTCGCCCAGCATCTATAACTGCGAACTGCACCGCTTGTAGTTTGAATGCTACACCAAATCTCAGAAGATACGAGGCATCCTTGAAGACGGTTCTGCCGCCTCAAAAAACCTGTGACCGTGTGACATACAGCCTGTACTGTGAATGGGGCTTTATCTCATGTAATCTGTGGCGACTCTGTGTCCACCCATGTACTTAGAGAACAGACTTTTAGTGCAGTGTTGAGTATAGCACAACCAGACAGTTTTCAAACTACTTGATTACAAAGCCTTCCAATTCTATAAAAGCGTGAATCCTTGCCAGCCATGTCGAAATTCTTTGAAAACAAAGATTGTGTCAAACGATGTTTACTCCCTCGCGACCAAAATAAAAGTGGGGCTTAACAGGGTTCTTCCGGTGCACGCGCATGTGCGGTCATGCGTATACATACTGGTACCGACAAGAATATTTATTTTAAAAAAATTCTCGTTTGGTCGTACTTGTTTGTTCCCGCCAACACGTAAGCACTAGTGAAGATAAGGTAAGGGTATTTTATGCAATAAAATACTCATTGAAGAGCAAAATATTGGAAAATAAAAAGTGCTTGATTAAAGAAATTGATCATTTGTGGCAGCCCTAGTAATAAAATAGTAGCCAGGCTAATAGGTGAGATAGAGTGATAATATATCTTGTGTTATATTCTAAGGAGATGGCAGGTATTTTCTTTTACCCATGATGTTGTATTTTTCTTCACAAAAAAAAACTGAAAACTGAAAACATTCATTACTTTTACCCTAGCCTTGCTTAAGGCTCAGGTTTTCTTTGATATTAGGTAAAACTTTCATTCTAACATGACACGGATGTGTCCTTGATTCTGATTGGCTAAACGATGAAATCCTTCCCCGGTAAAATACAGCATAACCAGGTTCCCTATTATCGCTCATTGTGGCTGTCGTAAACAATGAACGTTTTACAGTAAAATTTGCAATAATTATTCATCTTAAAATAATTTGTCATGTTAGAATAGGAATAACCCCCTCCCAAACCACGGTAAAATTCAGTGTATACCGTGGTTTGGTCAGGGGTTATTCCTATAGTTTACATGATAAAGGTTTAGTTCATACCCTACCCTTGCCCCCTCAAATGCTTTGCACCTTGTTTACAAAAAGAAAATTAATTAATACTTAATAAATTGCATTCCAACTAACATATAACTCGCTTTCTTTTCAGTTGTATGGAAGCATTCTTTAAAAGCCCCATACCAATGCGTATTTTTAACCAAGCAGAGCACAGACTCCACAGGTTAACAGACCTGGAATGCCATTTCACCCTACCAGTATACATCAGACCCATCCAGAGTTCAGACTGAGTGGATGACTCATGAAGCAGATACAAATGATGCAAGCTCACACATCTGTTTTCTGAGATACTCAAGTAAAAACAACACCTTACTACAGAATTCTGAAATATTACCTTGGTACAAATTAATGCCAGGGTTTCTGTACACTTAGTCCCTGTTTCCCCAAGGCCGACAGCAGACTACTTGATCACCAAAGATCAGTACTTCACCTCTTTAAGTACCCCTATGGGTTCAAAGGTGAGCTCGAAATCAAGAAACAAAGAATAAAAAGCTTTCCTCTTTCCACACCCCAGATATTAAATGCGGACCTTTATTCCTCAGCCGATTTTCAAAAATATGTTTACTTCGGTATAAGTATGAGAGTTTTCTAATTATACTTTCATCACCTGAAATACACATATGATTAATAATGGTTGAAATACATGCCGGACAACAATGACCCTGAAGATAGTAATTTTTTCATTTACATAATAATAACGAGAAATCTCTGCGGACGTGTAAACGGAAGCAGACGCGTATACGGACGCAGACACGGACGATGACCGTGCATGATCCATAGTATCCTCGCTTTTTGGGGATACAATAATTCTCATATCCAAACACCATATATATATTTGTTTATACCCCCCCCCCTCAACCTCCTCTCCACCTTTGCAAATAAAATCTGTGATTTTGGAAAGAGATGCCTTTTGGTAACATGCGCAACTGAATAAACACCAACAGGAAACAGAAAAAAAAAGCTAAATAAAACACGGCAGTTTTCTGAGTGGCAAATTTTACAATCTGTGGCACATTTAACAATGGTTACTGCGAATCAACCAGCCATCAAATATATGGTTGATTACCTCAGCAAACACACCACAACCGCATCTCTGTAATACTGATTGTTATTTTTGATATGTTCTAATATCTTTAAGGGATGGTCGACTTGTTTTCTTACAACCAGGATGTGGAAATGAATACGTGTCCTAACTAAAAAGCATAGACCTTAGACCTCCAGCAGGAGCCATTTTGAAAAATTCTGGCGCGGCGGCGGTGGAGGTAGCGTAGCGAACGCTAAACTAAAAAATCCACCAGATGCCTCCAGTGGATACAATTATGCAAAATATGTTTTCTGTACATTATATAACCATTTGTATGTACGTGGGGTAGCAGAGAAATTGGTAAAAGGAACTTATTTAATGGGAACTTCTTCCACGGGACACCGGCGGTTGATATTGCATAGACAACCACTTAAAATGTCTTTAACACACAACTGACTACTAAAACTGAAAGGAATACTGGAGAAAGGAAAAGAAAAATGTTTAATAGTTACACCACCATATAATTATCTCAACCCCCCAACACAAAAATTCTAAACCCTTCAATTTTAAAAAGCATGAATATACTTGTCAGCCACCACAGTGGTGGGTTAATTATAGCCCTTGCCTAATGGAAGAATTCTCAAAGACCCCACTTCTAACCTAGTCTAATAAGGACTTTGATAATGCTTAATCTCCACCATTTGACAGAGTCCAAGGCACAACCATTCATAAACATATTGAACAGGAGCTAATTCATCAACAGAGCCAGGTCACAGATGTGTGTACAGACACAGAAGACCCTGGGAGATGGGCTGGCTGAGGCAGACGGGCTCTTGTATAGATAATTAAGTTTCGAGTTTTCCTCTGGGGAAGACAACAGAGGTGGAACTACATACATTGTCCATCAGGTAATTCCAGATTTTGGGTGCATCAGAGGCAACAAACTAATTACCATTTCCTAACACAGGGTTCCCACAGACTTTTGATAACTGGATTCAAGGTCTTTTCAAGGATTTTCAAGGTCAACAACAACAATTCTCAATGATATGGCATGGCCTAGTTTACCTCTCCTTCTAGCCATCCATTCCTCCCACAAAATTCTTTATTTTCACACGATTATAACATAAAACTAGATGATGCAGATGCAGAAGTTGGGCAGTAACAAATTCAAAGACTTTTCAAGGATTTTATTCAATTTTGGCCAAATTCAAGGACTTTCAAGGCCTTGAAAATGAAGCAATTTTTTTTCAAGGATTTTCAAGGATGTGGGAACCCTGTAACAGTGGCTATTTGTGGGAGGTCATCGAACTCGATGGACAATCCAGAGATATACGAATTTACGGATAAGAAGCATCCTGAACTAGGCAAAGCAATCCAATTTCACAAAGACGTCCTCAGCGTTGATGGCCAACAAAAATATCAAAGTGAACAATGTGACATAATTTGCGCAAGGATAGACTACTATATCTTAACGGCCAACAAATAGCTACTATCAGGAAGTGGTAAGGGTATTTCGCTACAAAAATGACCATTTTCTAACCACCTACGTTTCTTGGCGGCCTCCTTTCCCATGACATCGTTGTGTCTTGGCAACGATCCCTCTCTCTTTTCCTTCTTGATGAACGTTGTCATGGTGACATCATCGCAGATCACCATGGGGGGTCGAAGTGTCTGTTGCTATGGTAACACTTTCCCAATGCGTTGAAGCTGTTTCTATAACAAAAAGATGCAGATGGCATATTTCAATATTTTCTATCTGGAAGACCTGCAACTTGTTTCACAAAGGTTCTCAGACTTGTCGCCACAAATAAAAATTCCAAGGCTCCTTTAGAACAGCTGGCCTTATATACTTATACTTCATTTTCAGTCATTTCAAATTCTGAAGAGGTGAAAATGAGATGACCATCTATCAACATCCCTTCTTCAGCCTGCCACTGGTGATACGACCCATTGACAGATGAACGAATAAGTATCTAAGTTTCTAATAAAAAATAATAAATCTAATAGAGGAAACCAGTACATACAGTTGGTTAAGGTTCTGTAAACTGCCAACCATCGGTAAGCAACTACCAACTTTCCCACATAAGGTCCGGGGTTTGAACCACAGACCTCAGAGGCGGGAGGCGAATGAGAAACCACTGCGCCACCATGAACCCCTCACACACTCAAAGAACTTCGACATATTGTCTTGAGGCTTTAATACCTGTTGCAAATACGGCCCTTGGCTTTTATTAGAAGCTGGACAATGTTTTAAAAATGTATGGTATTTCAAGTTTTTGCACTCCATAACACCCCTCGCATGTTAAGTGTGATTTCATGGGCTGAATGGCCATATTCCAAAGACTGTGTGTATCTTCACTTGATGAATAGATGGAGTATGTTTTCATTTATTACACATACCTATATATTACAACCAAAAAAAAAACAATCAACACGACACTGTGCTAGGGAAAATTTACAATAATATATGAATAATAATCTTCCAAAATGATTTCTGTAAAGGTGCAGAATTTCAGACCTGATGCAAAATTGAATGAAATAAGTATCTAATAGAAAAGAAATTGACTCATGAGTATATATATTTACTGTCCACTATGAGATGTATGTGACTTTAAAACTGAGAAAAAAAGATAAGACAAAATTCTTTTGCATTCCTGAGACCAAGAAACGGCAGAAAAGTATTCCTGAAATCGTATCAACAGGCGCCGATTTTTCATAAACATTTCAATAACTACTTGACCTACAAATATGTTGTATTTGTAAAAATAAACAAACATATACAAACTACAAACTAATCAACATGTGCCAATGTTTTGGTAAAAATTCTTAAACTATGTTATCTACTAATGTGATGAAACATCATTGGAAAGGTATTTCTGAAAAGATTCTACTCACTTTTATCACTTCAAAGATTCCATGAAGAAATTAAGAAGAAATCCCTAGTGATTTAACAAAATTTAACAATTAAAATTTTAACAGGATGTTCAGAAAATAGAGATTCTACTGCAAGACGACATTCTACACGAAGAGTATCATAATATTTTGGTAGATTCTGAAGGCAGCAAAGGTCAAATACCTTACTACAAGATTTTAAGCCCCAACCCTGATGATATCACTTTGTAAGTATGTTTCTATTATTTTCTTTCAAAATAACGGCTGTATATAACTTGCTTAATTTGCCGTGTGGAATACAAATTTCATTTTTGCAGCACACAAAACAGGGTGACTTTGTGTATACGCGTTCACAAATGAAACCTCGGAAACATTTTCAAAGGATCTGTCAACACGAAGGGCATAATTGCAGGCAATGAAACATACCACAATTATTGCACATTACAATTTCACAAGTACACTAGAGGAATATTATACAGTGCAGTTAGTTGGTTATTAACAACCAATAAATTTAACATCCCTGTAAACCAGGGTTTCCACATCAACAATCGCCGAGGCCTGACTGCCAAATACCAAAATATTAAGACCGAGTAAAAAACAAATTAACTTCCACAAAGGAGGTTATGTTATTGGCCATGCCTGTCTGTCTGTATGTTTGCACAACAGCTCCAAAAGCTATGGACTGATTCTCATGAAATCTTCAGAAATGTCAACAGTGAGACACAGAACAGATAATGAATTTTTGGCGGTGCTCCGGATCACTGTCTGGATCTAGGAACAGATTATTTATTATCAATGCTTGTACCTGGGACTGACCCCACGTTCTCTGTAACCCTACAAGAGTATGTGTTACCCAGGAACACCTACCGTATTTATCTGTACAAACGCCCCCTTCCTATTAATCGCCCCTCCCCCCAACCTTTGCAAAGTTCATATTTCGTGGTTTTACATACCTCTCTATAGCCAGAAAAAGATACATTTTAGTACTTCCCCAATCGAATACCGCACACGGGAAATAAAGAAAATCAAAACAAAACATGGCAGTTTTGACCACTGATGCATTAAAAGCTGCAAAAATACAAGATCAAGGTTAATAATTTCTTTAGATTTAAGGTTTGTTTCTAATATTTTAAGCTCTCCCGCCATCATACATGTTGACAAGCAAGATCAAGGCTGCAAGTGTCCCCCCCCCCCCCCCCCCTGAAAAATGTATCTCCCCCCGGGCATTTATATGGATAAATACGGTAGCTTGTTTTTAAAATCTCCTGGATTGCGGAGCATTTATTGCTTTAAGTGTTCTTTATAAGTAAATATTATAACCTAATTTTTACCTACCATATTTGAATAAATTTATCCTTTTTAATAAAACCACAATCGCATAATAAGATTTTAACCAGGTTTGAAAACATAGGGGTGACACTGGAGACTGCCACTTATATATGATGTCTGTACTCTTGGACTATCAAAACGATTCCATATAATCGTGTCAAAAGCCATACGTCTCCTACAAGTGGTCCTTTATGTTCTCAAGTTATTTATGTTTATTTTTACAGCGATAAAGCTTTCACGAATGTTTAATTCAACTTCTCGGATTCTGTCATGAAAGAATAAGTAAATGTATACATATAAAACTATCAATATTATAAAATGTTGACTCAATATTATTATAATTGGAAGGATTGCAGGTCTGCCCTCCTGGAAGTAGATACGTGCAGTAATATTTATCATGTGAGTTTTCTTACGAGAATATATAATTATTTTCTTAATTAAATTAAATTAAAGGAGAAAGATTTCGTCCCGGGACAAAAATCTCATTACATTTTACTTTTGGCATATTTATAGGTGTGATCTAGAAGAATAAACAAACTGAACTGACTGCCGAGGTATTTGCATATCATCTGCCTGACAGTGAAATCCTCTATAAAGATTCACCTTAACAGCGGTATTACAGCTTTGATATGTATACAGCAGAACCTCCATTATCAGACCCTCTTGGGAGAGTAACAATTAGGTTGGATAATAGAAAGGTCGGATGATGGCAAGCCTAAAATAACAGCTTTAAATGGAGTTGGGAGAGTGGATTGGAGGTCGGAGAATTGAAAATTCGGATAATAGAGGTTCCACTGCATTTATTATCTGGCACTTGCCATCTATATGGTCAAATGTTTCTTTTAGCATCACATCTGACTGAAGAATGACTGATTTCAAATGCTCTTTGACCTCTCGACCTTGGGCTTTTATTATGTGGATGGCTGATAGGCAGGCAGATGACCAACTGTGTGTAACAAAACCTCTGCTCTGGCAGTACAGATACATCGCCACATGCCAAACACGGTATGTTGGGTATAGGTTAGATCCCAGGTACAGACAGATACATAGTGGCTCGGCTGACCACTTAAAATGGTTCTCTGTCATTGGCCCCCTTTTCCCAGTGGCAGGCTAAAGAACCCCTGGGACATTGATACATGGTCATTCCTGAGACTCTGTCTTTCAGTTTGGGGAATGTCAGTCACAGGATAGCTTGGGGTGTACTTGTTCAGTGGGGGTCGAGTCCTGCAGTTTAGGAGACAAAGCACTAGGTATAAACTATATACAAAATTTGCAATGAAATCCAAGCAGTCATTTTGGAATATTAGGCCATGAGGGCAGGATGCGGTTCCTGACAAAAATAGTGCATTGTCTAATGCTTCGAGTGCGGGACCGTAAAACTACTTCCTATAGATTTATATCTTCAATTATTTTTATTTTTTATTCTTGGTTCTTCAACAGCCAGGGTCATATTGTAATGTTTGGTTTGCAGGTGAAGGAACCAGCACATACTAGTTGATCAGGATTCTGCACTGTAACCACTGGGTATCAGCAAGTAACCACCAACTTGTCAACATAAAGTGACCCGGGCCGAGATTCAAACCAGCACCCTCAGATGTTGAAGGCAAGCACTCTAACCACTACACCACCGAGCCCCCTTATTTATTTATTTGAGGTTTTACGTCACTTTAAACACTGTACAGGTCATATCACGATGGGTAGTTGGAAGGGCAGAGGAAACCAGTACATACAGTTGGTCAAGGTAAACTGCTGACCAACAGCAAGCTACTACCAGCTTTCTCACATGAGGTAGGGCCATGAACCAAACCCCGATCTCAGATTTGGGAGGCGAGAGTGTTACCACTCTGCCACCATGCCCCCCCCCCCCCCCCAAGCCCCCTTAATTACTTCCTATAGTACTAAACTTAACTTACACTGGTGCTAGTTATAGAGTCTTCTGAACATGACCTTTGTTTTTCCCTTACCAGTTCTGAGTCTTCATTAGCATCCATTTCACAGGTACATTTTCTTTGCATTCTGGTTTTTTTTTCTTATTAATTTCTATGTTCTTGTCGCCATGTTTCTCGGCCTGAAATTAAAAGAGGAAGAATATAAATAATCATTCGACTGATAAAACTGTCTGAAAAATTGGTGACGATTATCATTTCTTTATTTATTTGGGTTTTAACATCACTTTTAACACACTGTGCAGGTCATATCATGACGGGTAGTTTTGTGGGCAGAGGAAACCAGTACATACAGTTGGTGTCAAGGTTCTGTACTGTAAACTGCCAAGCAACGGCAAGCAACTACCAGCTTTCCCACTTTAGGTCGGGTCGGGATACGAACTCCGATCTCAGAGGTGGGAGGCGAGAGTGTTACCACTCTGCCACTGTGGCCCCCTGACGATTAATAATTATCAACACCTCAAGGTCAAATTAAGCTGAGACATTCCTACTGGAAGGCAAAGGTGCTCAAACATTGTTAACCAAGTTCATGGATCAGATGCACAGCAAGACTGGTAAAGCTCCTAGGTGAGCTAGTGATTAGGAAATTTGGCATCTAGTCACCTCTGTGTGGAGTTCGACTCTAACAAGCGGCAATGCTGAGGGCCCCGTCCCAATGTCACCTTGGCTGTTGGGCGGGACATAAAACCCCCAACTTTGACTTTTGACTTATTGAGCAAGACTCGATCATGTACAGCATAAAACATTTGCCTCTCGGCTCTCAAGTCATGGGGGTCAAAACTCCAACCTTGGCCTTGAAAGCGGGGAAGTTTTTACTTCAGGAAGAAAATCATATTTTTCCGAAAACAAGTTTTATCGAGAAGGACAAATAAACATTCACATTGTTTTGTGTGATCATATCAACACAACTTTGTAGTTGTTGTTCCAGTATATAGAGTAAGAAATCTAAAATTCGCCACATATCTGAAATTCGCCACATGTGGAAATAGTAATAAAATAAATGAATTGAGGGGAGATTTGTTGAATGTATTGTAAATTAAACCTTTCTGAACTGAAAAATACCACTTGTAAGATAAAGCATCATTTTCTTTATATAATTAACTAAGGTTTTAAAGGTGGCGAATTTTAGATTCCTGGCGAATTTTAGATTTCTTACTCTACATGTAGTAGTAGTAATTGTAAGAGTAGTGGTATGAAGCATTTATAAAGTGCCAAATTGATGAAGATATCCTGTAAGGCGCTGATGTCCGAGAAGTGAAAGTCAAATTTCGGAAAAATAGTCCATGTCCATAATAGTATCTGACAGGGTAGAGGAACTATGTTAATGGGTAGGCTGACCTAAATAGATAGGTCTTTAACTGTTGTCTAAAACCATTTTGACTATCTTGTGTTCTGATTGGCCGGGGGAGTTTGTTTCATTCTGTGGGTGCAGCAAATGCAAAAAATACGCATCCCCATGCGTTTATTTGGTCTGTTTGAGGAAAGTCTGAGACGGTTGATCCATGTAAGGTCACTGTACACTATAGTGTGAGGTTTTTCATTCATTTATATTTGGGAACTGAATTCCAAACTTATCTTTAACGCTATCTCAACATTCATAAAGTAATCTTTTCCCCTCTTAAATCGATCCAAGCGATAGTATAGGCCTTCATAAGGTTTGTAACTTATTCAGGACAAAGCAGGAGATGATGTTTATCATAAAATCCAGCCATGGATGGTCAATGGTTTTACCTTTTTCTGATTGGGAGGTAGGTTTATGACCGACTCTGCATAACAAGAAATGTTCTTATAGCGGTTTGAAATTGAATCCTTAAGAACTGCCAATTAACGTAGAATCGGATACTGACATCTATCATTTACATCGTATTAAACCACTGGACATCTCACAGTTCAAAAGAAACGTACATATACTTTTGGAGAGGAGCTCTCCTGAGACTGTGTCAACTCCCATCTCATTATTAAGCTAATTATTCTGCACTCTTCTCAGATTGTTTTCCTGGAATTGGATTACAAAGGCATTTTAGATGCATCGGAGAGATACCCCAAAACCTTACAGGGTTACGATGTATCTGATAAACAAATTTGGCCTAAATTTTTAAACCACTTTTTATTTTATTTTATTTTTTTTATTTTTTGGTTCTGTTACCTCCGTTAAGGAGGAACTGTTTTTGTCAGCATCGGTTTGTTCATTTAATTGTCTGTCTGTTTGTTTGGACTTTAAGTCAAACTTATCGAAGGATTTTGATAAAAGTTTCAGGAAACTTTAATACTGGCACAAAGAACAGATGATTCCATTTTGGTGGTCACCCGGGTCACCTCCTGGATCAGGTATGTTTTTTTTAAACTTATCACTGCAAGACAGCACCATTTGCAGTACATATATGTGTATATACCTCCATAATTAATCATCACATTGCTTGGCAGAAATAATAACAGGACTCTCCCATACATGTGTCTGTAATATACCTGAGTTTTATTTGGATCCTGAGCAAAATTATGGATACTTAGCCTTGCTGAAGGCTCAAGTTCCCTTGCAGATCGGGAAAGTTTTCAGTTCAGATAATGGAGTTTCAGTTTCTATAATGTACTCATACATGTACTGACTTTTAAAGAAACAAACAGCTCAGAGAAAGACGTTCTTCTGGAGAGCTTGCCTTCTTGCTTTGAAATTCTGAATGGGTACCTTATGATTGCCAAATATTTCTGCACCTATTCTGAACAGATTATACACATATGGGCCTTAAGCAACGCCAACGGATACTATCATAAGGGATAAATGGGGCAGAAATTACCTACTTGGCAGAAGTTTGCAATCTTGGTTCACTCTTCTAGTGTTGTTTATTCTTCATTGGTCTATTTTTAAAGTGTTTTCACCTTTACTACTGACTCGGCTGAGAGAAAAGAGCTTGTTCGGATATTGGAAAAAAGTTTCTCGGTGGCCTAGTGGTTAGCAAGTTTGGCATCTAATCATAGGCTGTCGCCTCTGTGTGTGGGTTCGAATCCCACACGTGGCAATGCTGAGGACCTGTCCCTGTATGACCCTGGTTGCTGAATGGGATGTAAAACTCTATGACTTTAGAAACGTTTTGGTAGTTTAGTTGAAAACATTTAGGCGAGTGGAAACCAAGCCATGAAAATCAACCAGTTTCACACCATGAAACACATAACCTGTAATGTGAGAAAAAAAATAACAGCAACTTTAATGTTCATTTAGCCTTGCTACAGGCTCAAGTTTCTTTGTCATCAGGGAAAACTGTCAGCTCAGATATTGCAGTTTCAGTTTATATAATGTGCTCTTACATATCCTGGCTTTTACATCAGCCTACTGCTAAAATATCTGTCTGATGAGCTTATATCTCCTGACATGTACCAATGCTGTATGAACACATAATACTTCTATGTACACGTGTGAAAAAAGATATGGTAGATATTTGAGCCTTACGCAAGGCTAATGTTCATTGTTTTAAAAAGCACATCCAATATTTCCTCTCCTTACTGATGAGTTCTGACTTAAAATATCAACATCTGAAGAAAAATGCCTTCATGTTTCAAACCTTGTAAGTTTATTTCTAGTCTTTCCCGGGTGCGGTTTAAATTTGGGCGAAAAATACGGCTTCATTTGTGATATATTTTTTTTGTATATGTCATTCGGGAAGTTTTACTGTTGTACATTTATAGTCAGCAAATAACTCCCTGTAGTACAGGACACAAAAGCGTTATAATGATCTATCCAAAGCACAACCCAAGCCCTCTAGTTACTGACATTCCCCCAAGTGAAAGATAGAGGCTCAGGAGATGACTGTTTATCAATGTATCTGAGGTTCTTTGGCCTGCTGCAACGGACAGGAGTCAATGACAGAGGTCCGCAATTTATTATTTATATTTATTTGGGTTTTAACATCGCGTTCAACACATTATATAGGTCACATCACGACGGGTAGTTTCATGGGCAGAGGAAATTTTAAGTGGTCATCCGAGTCACTATGTGTCTCCCCATTCCTCGGCCAGAACTCGGACGGTCGCCCATCCATGTACTAACCAAGCCTAGAACTGCCGCACATTAGGGATCAGATGGGAACTGGTGATTTTTCTTAAACTGTCTGACCACAAATGTGGATTGCAAGCTCTCCACAAGAAAGGCTAGTTGGGTAGATTACTAGAAAACATACCACACAACCGCTGAAGTATAGAAAGAAATCTGCTTTTCATTTCAAAAATATGAAAGATCAGCAAGATATTAAACACAAATTTCCAAACCATGTTTTAGAGATCCATTTCCAATGCACACATGCTATGTAAAAATTTATTTTACTTAGTGTTGAGGAAATACAGTATCCAGGTTTTGTTTCCATGCAGCAGACAGGTTATTGCCACACTGATGTTCACTGATGCCCAAGCCCCGAATTCCAAATTCTTGGCAAATGCTCTAGTAAGCAGTCAACTGGATTTCTACATTTCCCTTCTGGCTTTCAAGTCTTTCCCATTGGCACTAGGGTACAGTTTAAGTCTACAGTTCAAAAGAGAACTAATCACAGACAAAACTGAAAAAAAAATATGATGAACCAGTATATCCAGAGAAAAACTTTATACATATACCTCACCAACTTTTCGGATCACTCTACATTTTCACACAAGAACAAGTTCCGTAATATCCTTCAGGAAGCACCCTAATGCCCAACTCTTCAACTCAAGCTTTCCCCACTTTTTGTATCTTCCCCTCATTCATACCCTCAATCCTGGTTTATGGACCTAGAATGTCTCATCATGACACTCTCATGACTACTACATTTTTAACTGTTGGTTTAGCACACTTATGAGCGGGTACATTGAAAATATTATGACTGCAAAGCAATACACTAGACCGGATACTTTATTCACCAATTTTATCACATAAAGTGAGAGAAATCTAAGTATACATACACAAATAATTTTGCACAGCAAAATGTATATTTTTATAACGATTCACAAGCAAAGAGTGGCACAAGGAAACATGAGTTGGGATTAAAACTTTCAATAGGGTAATAACGCCAACCATACAACAGGACTTCAGACACAGAAAGAGACAGAATCACACAGAAGTGGGAGGAAAAGCAGTGGGAGAGCTACAGAAATGATACAACCAGCTGGTGAGCAGTCAATTTAAGTATGGTTATGGGTGGTGACCATACAGCCTGTGGGGGGCAGACATTCTGACCAGTTTGAAATTTCGATTGTCAGGGGAATTTGGAAAGATTAGAAAAGGAATAAGATGATTCAGGAAGGAAGACGAACAACTAAAAAGAGGTACGTGGAGGCAGGAGGAGAATTACTATGCCCTGTAACCCTAACCCTAAACACCACAGTCACACTATAGGCAAAGAAACCCTGAAGAACCGTGGAGACGGAAATGCTGAACATTTCAAAACTTTCCGTGTGTACTGACAGGTGAAGCAGGGAAAGCCAGAGTTTCTCAAGTTCCCAGGCAAAAGTGCATCAGTAACTACAGGGAATGGGATGTTGATCAAATTGCCCATAAATGTACCCAAATACCTCCTGTAGTGTGACTGGGGAGTATTACCGGCTGCAGTGTGATCAGGGTTAAGGGAAAAAACCTACTGAAAGATATTATTATACCAATAACTTTGAATCAACAACGCAGCATCAATGAGCATCAATGTGCGATGGGCTCTGTCCGTGTGTTTATGTTGTGATAGGTTAGCACCGATGAGGCTTGAAATGGGAGATGATTAGTTTTATAAACCCTTATAGTTTGCATCAAAGCCAAACATCGTTTTCCCATGCCATGGCAAAAAGAAAATATCTTAGAAATTAGGGGAAAAAATATGTGCGGTACAAACTGCATTAAACCTATTCATAACACCCTCCTATTATACAGTAGAACCTCAATTATCTGACCCTTTTGAGGGTAACAATTAGGTTGGACAATAGAAGGGCTAAAGTAACAGATTTAAACGGATATGGGAAAGTAGGTTTGAGGTCGGATAATTGGAGATTCCGATAATAGAGGGTCGATACACAGATGTTCTACTGTATTTATCCAGACAATTATGTTTCTTTGGGGGGGGGGGGGGGGGGGGTTTGAAGGGAACTACTAAACTTTAATAAATTAGTAAATATTTTTTTAACGGTAACGAATGCTTGAGTTATTCTGGGTGTAAAAGATTTAAGAACTTGAAAATTCAATTCAAAAACAAGCAAATCTTTTGTCTTTTTATTTTGTCTTTTTAAATAATAAGGACTATTAATTTTGTAAACTGGCTTCTTGGTTGCAAAAACAAGGGAAAAAAAAGAAATAGAAAATTCATCAAAAAATAGTGTCAAATATCATATAAGAAGACAATTTTTAGATTTCTTCTTTCAACGTACATTTGACATAAAGTCTTGACAGCTTTTAACACTTTTCTGCGGGTGTTAAAATATTGTATCATCAAGTATAGAAAAAAACAACAAAAAATGGAATTGTTATTTTCCATTAAACTTTGTGGTTTGGCCCATCAATTGTACAAGTGTCCAACATTTTACAATATATATATTTTTTTTTTTAGATTCTTTAAATTTATGTTCTTAAGTTCAGTGTGTAATTTAGACTACAATCTCTACTATCATATTTTGCTCATATTTTTTTCAAACTATTCTGGACTTTCATAGCACCTAATCTCTGTATTCGAGTAGACTCTAAGGCACGATAGCCATGAGCCGAATTCCAATTCATCAGTCATTGGGAATTGAGCAATGGTCATTCTCAGACAGACACTGGCTCAGTCAGAAACTATGGTGGAAAGGCCTTGGCAAACAAATGTGATTTGAGGTTCTTCCTGAAGGAGGCAGCAGAGGAGCAAACATGGTCAGGCAATTCATTCCAAATAGTAGGAGCATCAAAGGCACAATTATGACCAAATTGCTCCTTAGATTTGTGTGCAAGGATGGACAGAACTGAGGAACCTCCCGGAACCTTTTATCTGGTCTTCCCCATCTTGTGTTGTATTCTCAGGCCAGCAGAAATATGACGGATTCGACTAGGATGACCATCACTGGCAAACTTGTAGACAAGGGTGGCCATTTTAAAACATACAGAGGTTATCTAACAAGCAACCGATAAGGACTGGAGTTCGACTCTTTAGGATCTTGGTGATAACAGCAGTGTCATAAAACAGAAGATACCTCTTGGTCTAAAAAAGGCAGAGATGGGGTGGGGTGGTCTGCGTTTAAGTGTTCCGATTAATGTTGGTGTCATATATTGATATTTCAATATCGGTGGACAATGGTTCGATAATTCAATATCGATATTGAAAGTGTAGTATTTTGGCTTCCATGGAGTTTGTGAGCAATGCTCTCAACAAACTTCTGCAATTTATGCCAGATAAACGTTATCATTTTAACTTATAGCTTACACGATCTATTTGGAGATATGTCTAAATTTTTGTGACAAAGTGATGGTGGTACTGTTCTATTACCATTTACTGCAGCATATTTTCGATATATTACCGCACATTCCGACCTCATATTTCTGTGACTACATCTCAATAACTCAAAAAGAACTGGCAAAAAAAAAACAAAGGTAACAAATTACCTTGCAGCCAAAGTTTAATTAGTGCTTTTGTGTGAATAATTATTCTTTGACATAAGGCACACACACACACACATATCTATTTAAAATGAAAGAAAAACTTGGATATTTGTCACACTAAAAACTACTAAAATTCCACACCGGAGAAATGTAGGACTCAATTTTCCCTAAGGCTGCATTTCCTTTTAATGCCAACACCCAATCGCTGATGTCCAAAGCTATTCAATTATATTTTTTGAAGTATGTTCGTTTGTCTGTTCGTTTGCGATAACTCCAACAGTACAGAATGGATCTTTCTGAAATTTGTTATGTGGGAAGGGCCTGGCCAAAGGACGACCTGGTTACATTTTGGGAAAGATCTGGATCATATTTTGGACACAAAAGAAACTCCAAATTTACAGAAACACACCCTGGTGGTGGTCCGTGCTCTACGAATGCTCCAGAGTTTCCCAAGTGATTCAGAATCTGCCTGTACAGGAATTAAGCACCATAATTTCTATGATTAGATTACATTACAGTCTTCTGTGTCAAATTATAATGTATCACTTACTCCATTGGAAGATTGAAATTTCAACATCAACTTTAAGCTTTTATTTTGCAATGTTACCTTCACCTAGTCCATCCAAAAACTTTGTAATTTTCAAATTCAGCCTAATCTACCCCAGAAGCAATGTATTGTGTTCATAACTGTAACAATTGAAACCACAGTGTATATACATATGTATGTACAGCATAGGCTATCTTCCTATAACAGCAACCGGAAAAAATCCTGTGTTAAATTTCAAAACCAGTTCCTATGGCAACAAGATCTCTCTGGGGAGAATCGTATAACCTGCATATGACACTATAAATATCCAAGTTTTCATTGGTGGTGTATAAATTATGACATACAGAGACAACTTCTGTGTAACTACGACCTCCAATAGCCACATATTCACGTGGGAAATTTTACATATTTTTTAAGCCTATTGTATAGATCAGCGATGTGATACAGTATGGCTTTTAAAAAGGTAGAAAATAAAAGAAAACATTATGTTGGTTTCAAAAGCAGCATGATGGTTTTTCTACTTTGAAAATTTTACCAAAAGCAGTCCAGTTTTTGTCAATATTTTCACACACTAAATGGCAACTTGGTCATCCGTATACGGCACTACATGTAAAACACAGGGAGTATTAATTAACTGAATAAGTGAAGTTTGCAATCACACCATTGGTGTAGAAGGTCTTAGCCAGCATACCAAATCAACACCTATCCCCCCTGTGTCAGAGACTGGTAACTATTCTCAATGACCTGTGTCTTTCTGGAGTTGTAGGTCCGGATGTCTTGTACCTAGACAAAACTATTCACATATACTTTTTAATGCCAAAATCGATGAGCTTTTAGCGAACAGAGAACTCGGATTTAGACTTATTTTTTGTTTTATGTTGTTATTAAACAGCCAGGGTCATATTGCGACGGTTAGTTTACGGGTTGAGGAACCAGTGCATACTAGGTGGTCAAGATTCTGCACTGTAAACCGCCAGGCATCGGCAAGTAACTAACAACTTTTCAACGTGAAGTGCCCGGGGCCGAGATTCAAACCGGCGACCTCAGAGGTTGAAGGTGAGCACTCTAACCAGAGACTCATTAATACCTCTCAGAGGTGTAGTTTTGTAGGTCATCCTATAAGTCAGGAAGGTCGGGACCAGAAAGTGTCAGGAAGTCAAGAGTCTGAAGAATCAAAACCACAACTGCAGCAATCCTAAACTCTACCCAATTGCTTCAAATGTATGTGGGCCTCTCTATCCCCGACTACTTGTGTCGGATCTTTACAGTTGAAACTGCATTAAGACTTATCCTGTACATGACTTTCCGAGGTCGCATACAAACCTTGGACAGTCGTTGAAGGCAGATTTTATCAAATGAAGACTATACTGCCTGTAGTGTAAATGTTACGGCAAATCTCAGAAGATACGAGGCATCCTTGGGAGGTGGTTCCGCTAACTAAGAAAACCTGTTACTATGGGACATACCGCCTGTAAGTGTCAGGAGTCAGAAGGGTCGGGACCACAATTGCAGCGATCAAAAACTCTACCCAATTTTTTCAAATGTATGTGAAAGACCTTTGCCAATGGGAATCTCTGCCCCGACTACCTGCGTCGGATCTTTACAGTCAAAACTGTGTTGAGTTATTCTGTATGTGACTTTCCAGGTGCTTCCCAAGTAGATACACTCATAAGTCGACTCATTAAGGAACAAGGGGGCAATGGTGGCACAGTGGTAACACACTCCCCTCCCACCTCTGAGGTGTGCAGTTCAAACCCCAGTCCCTCTGTGGGAAAGTTGGTGGCTTCTCTCCAATGGTCGGCAGGTTATAGTACAGAACTTTGAACAACTGTATGTACTGGTTTCCTCTGCCCAAAAAACTACCCATTGTGATATGACCTATAGCAGATTAATGGAAAAAGTCTACAAAAATACTGAAATTATTACCCGTTCAAGCCCCGGTTCATATATTCATACACTAAAATCAAATTTATGTATTCGTATCCCAAAATGCACTGCTTTTTATCCAAGTAACGTGTATTTTCAACATGCATAAGACTTCAGAGCTTTGTTTATATAAACAATTTAATACCTTACTGGTGTAAAGATGATTATATTTTCTTCCATAAACTTCTGCAAAGTTGAAATATTTTCTTAACTGTTTTTTAACACTATCCAAACAACTGCTATATCGTCTGCATATGCAAATTACCGTTATACTATCCTACTGATTCAAGATAATTATATTTTCTCCCCAAAAGTTCAAAGTTTTCATGCTGTTATTATTTTTCTCACTCTTTTCTATCCACAAAAGTGATAAGTCATCTGGCGGAAAAAAATATATCATCCATACTCCATAGACATTTATATAGCACACATGCAATTGGAGAGTTTATATGTGTTCATATTTTTTTTATTCAAGATATTTATATCCAACTGGGTTCAGACATCCAGAGTGCAGGAAGATACAGTTTGACTGGTACGTATGTTCTTGTGAGTGTGTGTATATTGTGTGGGTGAGTGTCTGTGTGTCTGTGTGTCTGTGTGAGTGTGTAGGATAAAAAATAAGAAATAAAATACATACAGAGCAAATCACACATTTAGTTAGAAAACAGTACTGCAAGTAAGTCTGGGGTGGGTTAGCCTTTCCACACGGCTACAGATTTGTATAAAACTTTGTTTATTCATATGTATTTGTTTGGTCACTCCTTATAGCATGGATTTCTTTAATTATTTACTCATTTTAGGTCTCCCCCCTCCTTTTTGTAAGAATTTATTTACCTGTTAATGGATGTGTACATGAGTGTAATTATTTACACCTTCATTAATGATTATTCATTAACTTGCCCCCAGCTGTAATTACTTAATTAGCAATTAGTTGTAATTAATTAATTGTAATTAGTTATGTCAATCTTAACCTGGATCTAAAATGAAAATCCAGAATTTTGGTGGCTTTTTTTTCCGGTTTCACTACTACTCATGGGCAAGGGTTTCCACATTCTCATCCACTGTTTGATTATTTATTTCATTTTTTTTAAATTTTACTTAATGTTTTTTTTGGGTGGTAGGACCCAATGACAGAAGGCCACCATTTTAAGTGGTCATCCGAGCCACTATGCATATGCCTGTTCTTGGGATAAAGCCGCGGTCCTCTGTGTTCCCAGGCAAGTGTATTAACCATAAGCCATAGTGGCAGATATGTTGTCTACTAGTAGTAACTACTGAAACCCCTTCAAGTTGCCTACAGTCTGTTTTTAGATAGAGATTAGGCACTATAAAAATACTATTAGCATTAGTAGTATTAGCAAGTCAAATCCCAGAAAAATCATGTGACGACCACTCACTTATGTCTACATAAAGGTTCATTCAATTTCACTGTCTTCTCCCCCGAAGGGGTGGAAATGTAGACCATTTCTACAACATCAGATTCACTTGGCTCTCGTGTCTCTGGTCACAGGTTTGAACCTAGCCCATGAAAACATGTGGGGATCAGTGAGAGCCTGTCCTGATATGACCTTGGCCTTGGCTCTTGAAAGTGACATCACACACACTTTCACCTCTAGCAGCCCGACTCGTGGAAATAGGCTATCAGTTTCCTCAATTTGTCTTTAAAAAGACAATCGGCAGGCATGGTTTTGCCACGGCCACATCAGTGGACTGGAACAGGTTGCCACTTATTGTCCAATCCCAGCGGACTATCTTGGGGATCAGGGGCCAACTCAAAGCCTACCTGTTCAAACTGGCATACCCACCTCCATAGCCACCCTTCCCTGGCGGGTGCTTGCTGGGTAACGACCTGCTCGGCAGTTTAGGACTCGCCCTGTTTGGACTTAAGTGCATCAGAGGATTCATTTTTTCCTAGTCACAAAATATTCAGGAGGCATTCTTTCTAGGAGGCATTTTTTCTAGGAGGCATACTTTCTAGGAGGCATTTTTTCCAGGAGGCATTTTTTCCGTGCACCAAGGATTCATATCATTATATGCACTTTATAAATGCTTCTATTCTATTCTATTTTCTCTTTTATTCTATTTTCCTTCTATTCTATTCTATTTTATATTCTGTTCCATTCTGTTTTCTATTCCATTCTATTCTATTTTCTATTCTATTCTTCAAAAATATTGGCTTTACTGTCTTACGCCTGCTTACAGTCCAGATTTTCCTGTAGTGAAGAAATGTTTTTTATTCCTTTCCCATACACAACACCCATCTGTCACAGCCTTTCTGATAGGCTCAGATTCCATTGAAATATTCAGGGTTTAACATCGATAGTCAACACAGATGGTTTCACATCCTTTTCACCAGCTAACACCATATAAGGGAAGATTAACCATTAAAAATGTTGCGAGTGGCCTTGTGGGTAAGACTCTCGCCCAGGAACACAGAGGACGTGGGTTCAATCCCACGTAAAGGCAGATACACAGTGGCTCTGATGAACACTTAAAATGGTGGTCTTCTCTCACTGGGTTCTATCCCCAGTGGCAGGCTAAAGAACCTCAGGGACATTGATAAATGGTCAACCCTGAGCCTCTATTTTTCCATTAGGGGAATGTCAGTCACTTGAGAGCTTGGGCTGCACCTGTGCAGTTGGGATGTGGTAAATAGAGCTTTGAGTCCTGGGCTGGTAGAGTAAGAAATCTAAAATTCGCCACATATCTAAAATTCGCCACATGTGGAAATACTAATAAAATAAATGAATTGAGGTGAGATTTGTTGAATGTACAGTAAGTTAAGGCTTTTTGAACTGAAAAATGCCAATTTTCAGACAAAACCTCATTTTCTTCATAAAATTAACTAAGGTTTTAGAGGTGGCGAATTTTAGATTCCTGGCGAATTTTAGATTTCTTACTCTATTCACAAAAAGGATCAAGCTCAAATTGAACCAAAAATCAGCTCAAGTTTATAGCTGTTTAGACAACTATACAATTCTATGTACAAAATTGGGACAAATCTCTACCAAAGGTGGGTTTCTGAAAATTCAGGAATTTTTTTGTATCCAGAATATGATAAAGATCTTTCCGAAAATCTGATCCCTTCTTTCTTAGGCCAGGCTCTAACCCACAAAAGTTTCTCCATTTCGGACTTTAAGAAACAAGAAGAAGTTGTTAGTTTGCAGCAAAGGTTTAACAGCCACCAGGAAAGGCTATTACACGGCAGAAAAGAATTCTCTCCTTTAGATAAGAGCTTTTAAGCTGCTACCAGTTTGCCTTGTTTACAGGGAATCAACCTTGAAGTGGAATTATATGCAGGGAGGGAAGAAATAACCTGGAAACATTAAATTACTCCATGTCAGAAAGTAAACCTGTGTATTTTCTCAACAGTTACAATATGTATACTGTAAGTATGTTACAGTAAAGCTTGCAAAATTAGTAAATATGTGTAATAACAGACAATTTTCAGTAAATACCCGTAATTACTGCAGTAAACCCATACAGTTTCTCAAGTGTTTGATTGACTGAACGACTGAATGGTTGACTGGTGTCAACGTCCCATTCAATACATTGTATAAGGTCATCCGAGGGATGTTTTGCCACAAAATAATCTTTCCAGAAATGTTGGAAATAAGTCTCCGATATCATAGCTTCTTGCTGTCCCTCATTTGTACAACTGTTCCGGTTTTGAACATCCAGTTTTTATCGTTCCTATTTGTAATGGCAGCGAAAGTGGCCCGGGAACCATTACATATTACTCCCAATCCAGAAGGGCAAATCTGTTTTCTTCATAAAACATTCAGTATACATATATATGCAATTATTATAGTGATACAGTAAATGGCCAAAGTAAGGCCATGTTTCCTCAATGCCAACTGATAATTAACACCACTGTTTCCACACATCCTATATTGTATACATTTATATTGCGAAAGCCTTACTATTTTTTTTCAATCATGACCATTTCATTTCTACTGCCCTGAGTATAAGGGGGATCATTTTGATAACAAATATGCCTATATATATATACATGTTAAAATGTGCACACTGTATTGTTTTGTACATTTAAACTCGATATCTCCTGTGTACACAGGAACTGAAGTGCTATCTGACCCATCCTGACTGTACAAGTACAGTCCAACTCTTAAGTTACTGACATTCCCCTAACTGAAAGACAGAGGCTCAAGGATGACCATTTATCAACGTTCCTGAGGTTCTTTAGCCTGCCACTGGGGATAAGACCCCAGAGGACCGGCATTTCAAGTGGTCATCCGAGCCACTATGTATCTGCCTGCACCTGGGATTGAACCCACGTCCTCTGCATTCCTAGGCAAGTGTGTTACACACTAGGCCACAGTGGCAGATTCGCAACTTGAACAATTCTGTACAAGTATATCCTAAGCGCTCTAGTGACCTGACATTCTCCTAACTGAAAGGTAGAGTCTTAACGACGACCATTTCTCAATGTTACTGACAGGACCCAATGACAGAGGATCGCCATTTGAAGTGGTCGCCCAAGCTGCTATGTACCTGGGATTGAACCCAGGCCCCTCTCTGTGTTCCTAGGAGATGTTGTCACTTACTAAGTCACAGTACTTTTGATATTTGTCTATTATTTACTTGCCGAGTCACCACAAAATCAGACAACATTTTGGTACTAATTTGAACCTTCATAAAGGGCAAAGTTTTTATTCTTCTCGGTATATTTATAGCCGTTATCTGCAAGAATAACTGCTTAAACCTAAAGCCCAAAGTCCAGAGAGATCAGGGAGCATTCAAACTCACTCATTCCTCAGCCAAATGTACGAAAGCCTGGAACCGCCATCCAAATTCAAAATTCAAAATATGAAATATACGTATTTGGAATTCCAAATACAGTATTTGGAATTCCAAATACGTATTTGGAATTTCGAATACGTATTTGGAATTCCAAATAGCATATTTCATATTTTGAATTTTGAATTTGGATGGCGGTTCCAGGCTTTCGTACAAATGCGATGCTAAAGCAAACATCCTAGCATATACTTTTCAAGTGCCACATAACGTAAATATCAAAGCTGTAGCACTGCTGTGAAGATACATATTCCATACATATCAAAGTAGTCCCACCACTGTTTATATTAGGGTTTATAGAGGATTTCACGGTCTAGCCAATGATATGTGATACCTCAACAGCCAGTTGGCTTTGTTTATTTCTAGATAACACCTACAAATAAGCCAAGAATGAAAATTAAGACTTTTGTCCTGGGATGAAAACTTTCTTCATATTCCACAGTACAATGCGTGATTTTGAATGATCATTTTCTTCTGCATTAATTTGGTTGGCTGACCGTACAAAAGCTTTGTTGTTATATATATAAATTAATTAGTGGCAGCTGCCCTATATGTGTCGGAAGATTTACTTTGAAACTGACATTTGACCGCCGAATGAGTGATTTTGAATGTCCTGTGACCCCTCGCTTTGGGCTGTAAGTAACTCCAGTGAGAAAGGTAATGTGGAAACAGCCACTTAAACGATGACCCTGACAAAAATAATGCATGTGTGTCTGTGTATGTGTGTGTGTGTGTATCTCTCTAATCTTATCTGGTAGCTTTACAGAATCAATCATCATATCTGCATTTGCATTTAGAAATGAAGGGAAATGATAGTTTTTATTTTTTTGGTAAGCCTGATGACTAGGTGCCAGTACTGTATAATCTGTAAATTCAACTATTGCAAGATTTACCTGCGACTACCACTCATCTTCTTTTATAATGTAGATTTTAATTTGGCATTTGAACAAAACAAGGTAGTTTCTGAGGCAGTTTATGAATTTTTAAAGGAATCAGGACGGTTTTCATAATTTTATACCAGCCTGTAGGATAGGGGCATGTCACCAGACGCATATAACCGCGGGTTATACCTCCTGTAATGTGAATGGGGTATTAGAGAGTAAGCCAGTGATTGCCGACAGAACACCAGTAATCCAGTTTTCATTTGATCATGTGACACAGAAAAAAATAATGTAAACTGCCTTGCATTGTGAAGAAATGTAAACATTTTACTATTTTATATGCTAGCTTTTTTTTGTCAAAACAATAACTCAAATATCATCTCACAAACTTCATATATTTGGAATTTTAAAAAATAAATGGCATTTGCTGGATTTTATTTGTTCTAAGGCCCTACCTAAAAATGGTTTTCATTTTCACAAACAATCACATTGTCACTGCTTTAAGCAAGAAGCGAACTACCTGTGTCAGTGACAAGACTAGGAAAAAAAGACAAAACATTAAACTCAAAAAAGAAGAGTCCTACATTTCATCTGGTACAATCTGCAAGTAATTAGTATTTGTTACAGTACCCTGTCTTCAAAATTCATCCCAAAAAGCTGAGGTAACAAATGAAAGACAATAACGCAATAAGCCCATGTTCCACTAAACACGATAGTCAACCATCTTCAAAATTAAGGCTCCGCCACAGTAGACGGATGGGCACAAAGATAACAAGTTCGAAAAGCCTTTCAGTCTACATGCGTAAGCTGCACAGCCATCAGAGACACGAGTAGTGCACTAGAATTTATGAAAATCTGGCGACAAAAAGAGATTCCAACTCAGACACATCCCATAGCTGGTGTAGACCTCAGACGGTCACCCATCCCAATACTAATGTAACCCACTGCCGCTTAACTTCAGTGAAGAGACAGATACTCAACACACTTTGCCACAATTCATGAAAGTCCGGAGACAAAAAAAAACGATTCCTAGAAGTGTGGGCCTCGCCAGAGCTCACGCTTAAAAATAAATGAAGACAAATGGTCTTCAGAGTAGCTGGGTTCACAAATATGGCCCAACTTTTAAAAAATGAATAAAATTGTTTTTGTCAGTCTTTTTTTTCTCAATGTGACCAAAAATGTGTATGAACATATGCAAAGATAACTTTTCTTACCCCAAAATACCTGCAAACATTCCATAATTATCCTTTTGCATCGTCTGTATATTCAGTTAGATCTCCATATCCAAACATCACAGATTTGTATTTACCTTAGTCCTATCCTTCAAAATATCTGTCCAACATGTTTTCCCAACCAAACTACCACCTGCACGTGTAACAGTAGACTCTGTACAACTTTCAATATCCACAGGATTTGGTGTCTATGGTAAACTCTCTACAGAATTAGAAACTCTGAGTATATCCGCAGGATTTTGTTCTAGATATAAGTAAGTTTTCTACAACTACATCCTCTAATACAGACAGGACTTGGTTCCAATTTTAGGGCTAACATCTACTATATACAGTAGACTCTGCATAACCAGACCCTCCACTATCCACGGAACAACCAAAAACAGTAAAAAAAAACACTTATATACAATTATATCCTAAAGTATAGTTCTTTCGGTAAAAATTTTACTTCTATCTACATCCATGTCGGTACTATGTTTTTTTTTAATATATCCATACGACTCCATTATGTTTTTACTTACAAAATTTTATCCTTGTACAGTTTTTTTTTCTTTCTTATGTACAAATCAACCCCAGCACCTTTTTTTTTATTTTTCCACATGTCTCAAGTAAATGTTCCTTTTATTCAGAACGTGTCTAAAGTTCAACTGTTCAACACATAGAAGGGCCTTAAAAAAAAAGTTACGACACAAGTAATATATGTCACCTACCACGAATACACACATATATACATATTATATATGTTACCCTGCACATATATTCTTTCCAATCTTTTTTTTTCTCAAAAATTACATTATAATAAAGCCACTTTGTTGGGCACAGATATATACAGAACAGTTCTCAAAGGTACACATAAACGTCTTTGTTGATAAAATCGGTCTCTTCCCCCCCCAAAAAAAAAAAACCCTACAAAAATCATATGTATAAATTATACATATATACATTTAAATTTAGACGTGATGATATAATGTAGTCCCAGTGTCTTGTACTGTGTTTATAAAATGCTAGGATAAAAGATGTGAAGTTTACTACAGTATATGAAATTCGCCGCTGCGGAAGTGTACAACCTCAGGCCCCTCCTCCCCTCTGAATTTTGAGAAATTCTAGTCACGGTTACACAAGTTTCATGCTAACAGAAATTATCTCCATAATCATTTGGAAGATTTTACAGCCAATTGGGTGGACTTTATTAGCTTTTCCAGTACTTTTAAAACATGTGGCGAATTTCACGGGGCTGGGGCAAAATCTGACGTGCCTTACTGTAAAAAAGCCCTCACAAGAGACTGCTACACAAGACACAGAAGTGACAAGTCAGACACTCTCTTCATAAAACTGTAGCCTTCTTTTCAGCCGTGTATCTTGAATTTCTGTAAAATATTTGTTCCAAAATTTGGGTTTTCATCTCATTTTTCCTAAAGGGTTATTCTTAGACAATAGCAGCTACGAGTATATTCCCATTGAGTTGATGCCTTGTAAATTTCTCGAAAATAACTTATTTACCAATAAAACAGTTTTTGTTGAACTCTGTTTAAAAGGACCAAGTTTTCATTTCAAAGACAAAAATCCTACTAAAATTCACTTTTTTTATTATATACCGTAAATGACCTATTTAGCGCACAGTGCGCTAAGCAAAGTCTATTTTTATTCAATATTTGTTGGGAAAAAATGTCCCTTTTAGCGCACCCATCATGAAACACTTTCCGGGATGAAGTTTCGGTCAATCCGGTAGAAAAACGGTGTTTCGACATTTAGAAATACCCACTTCCTGTAAATATGGCGGTAGATGAAAACAAACTCGAAAGTCGTGATAAAAATGTCAATTTATTAAGTAAAAATACGTACAATATATAAAAAAATGTGTGGATATTGTGGACTGTCATCAGGAAAAAGAGGTAGGGTGCGGTTACAAGGGCGGATGCGCTAAATAGGTCATTTACGGTATTCATAAATGTTATCTAAACAAACCAAATCAGCTGCTGACTTGTGGACAGGAGCTGAAGATTCTGCTACAATTTTATTTTCAAAGGAACTGGCCCTGAGACTCGTGCAAGGCTGAAAAATGAAACAGTCTTATAAAGCATAATACCGCACCAATTTAGCATCTAGACCTAAAAGGGTGTTTTTAAGTGGGGTTTTACCCTTACATATGAAGTGTATTGTATTCTATGTCATGCGGTTACAGACTATTATAGAGAGACACTTAAGGTGCTCTCACACTTAAGCGATGTGACGCTCACTATTCCTTAAAAAAACCATGCACATTTAAAACCAAAGGGAAGAGGCCAAGGAGCATTCAAAATCACTCATCCCTAAGTTAAATGTGAGTCCAACATTCAACATCCTCACGTGTGCACTGGACCTTTAAATAAGTAAGATACCAAAATACTCTACAGTAGCAACCCTCCCGGGCGATAAGTCAAGACAGATATAAATTAGGGCGGTGGGCATTTGCGCGGGCACGGGAGATAAAGTTGAGCATGATGACCGATAACGTTTGACACATATAAAAATTGAATAACAAGCAATCCAAGTGTTTGTTTTTATAAAAATAAATGCAGGACCTCACAAATGGACAACCTGGTCAGTGTATTGTACCGGCCTCATGCATTTCAGCCATTCATAGTCTTTGAAAGTTTTCCCAAAATATGGTAAAAGTGAAGCCAGCCAAACTGAAGAAGGATATGTACACTGCCACTGTGGCCTAGCGGGTAACACACTTGTCTAGGAACTCAGATGACGTGGGTTCAATCCCAGGTACAGGCAGATACATAGTGGCTCGGATGACCACTTAAAATGGCGGTCCTCTGTCATTGGGTCCTATCCCCAGTGGCAGGTTAAAGAACCTCAAGGACGTTGATAAATGGTCATCCTTGAGCCTCTATCTTCCAGTTAAGGGAATGTGAGTTACTTGTGAGTTGGGGCTGTACCTGTACAGTCGGATTGGTCAAATAGCGCTTTGAGTCCTGTAGTATATGGAGATATTGCGCTGAGTATAAATACATAATAATATAAATGTGTGTCTAGTATAATTATGTATAAAAATTCTCAAAATCTGGTAAAGTGAAGTCAGTGAAACTGAAGTAACATGTAATATGTGTCTAGTATAAATATGTGTAAAAATTACTTTTTTTGAAATTTCTCAAAATCTGGTAAAGGGAAGTCAGTGAAACTGAAGTAACATGTCATATGTGTCCAGTATAAAAATGTGTAAAAATTACTTTGAAATTTCTCAAAATCTGGTAAAGGGAAGTCAGTGAAACTGAAGTAACATGTAATATGTGTCTAGTATAAATATGTGTAAAAATTACTTTGAAATTTATCAAAATTTGCCTTTGGTACAGTGAAGCCAGTGAAATTGCAATAAAATATGCATTAATATATGTGTAAAATTCCTTGAACAATCTGGACTCCCCATATTGTTGGAATGGGAGGGCACCTGTCTCTATGTACTCTTGTATCCAGTTTATCCATAGTTTTAGTATTTTTCACATAATTGATTAAGAAAACGATCACGTAGTCAAGACATAAAAATATCAAAACCTTATTTTTACATGATTTTAACTGTAGCACTCAAAATCACATTTGTATATTTTTCAGATAAACAGAAATTGAACATTTACATAGCAGTTTATAAAACATTGTAGATGCAAGTATTCTTCAAAATCTTAATCTGAAATTTTTAAAATTTTATTTTACCATATTTTACTTTATATCAGTCTCATCACAATATCCCATCAGTGCTTTCAAAATAATCCTCAAGAAAATAATTTCAGAAAGTTTCAAAACATTTCGAGATATTTAAAGTCACACCGAAATATCCAATTAATTCTTATTCTTTTCAGACCACAACAAATCAAGTAATTCTTCACTAAATGAGTAATAAAACAAAAAATATTGTATGTATTTCTCCCAATTTATTATTACGAAATTTCAGAAATTTAGAGTCAACAGTGCAGCCAAGATTACGATGTTCAATTTTTACACTTATAGACAAAGAAAACTGACAAAAAAAGCGAGGGAAACTCCAAGACCATGTCTCTACTCATAAATATACTTAATGTTTTTTTTTCCCCTTTTTGTGGCGAAACAGAAAGAGAAAGAAATTTAAAAAGAAAAAAGAAAAACGAAACAAAAATATCTGTGACCAATGAAATAATTGCTCTCAATTAAGTAAGAACAAAAAACCCCCACAAGAGACAGAAATAATTTTTTAAAAAAAATTTTTGAAAAAAACATGCGCTATGAACATCAAACCTTGTTTTGAAGGCCCAAAATAAAATTTAAATGTAACCTTTTTCAGGCTAAAACAAAATTGCTTTAAAATATTCCCTACATGTAGTGTACACATTGAAAAACACATTTAAAGGGAAAACGTTTTCATCCCTGGGTTGAAAGCCAGGTTAAATTGCAAATCTGGTGATACTAAAGGATGGTACCTCGTCAGTAAGACCTCAGCAACCAGTCTGGCTTTGTACTTTGGTAGATAACCCCCATAAATGTACCAAAAGTGGAACTTTCATAAAACTTTTGTCCCAGACTGAATACTGTCCCCTTTCAGCCATACAAGTGTGTCAGTTTTATATTTCTGGTTTCATACGCAGAGAGAGGGGATTTGTGAAACGTAAAGTGCCTTACAGAGACTAACAGGAACCATTCTCTAATGTGATTATCAAAGAAGGGTGGAAAAATATATCAAATTAAGATAAGAATCTTTTTTTGTCAAAACTCCCCCTCCCCCTTCCCACCCCCAGTCTCTGTCACCCATCAAAAGGGGGGGGGGGGGGGAGGCCCATTCTTCAAGCCTTGATTCTGGCTCATATCTGTACACAAAGGGCTTGGTATGTAAGGAGATTTGGTGTAACTAAAACTGCCAGAAGTAGTTTCAAGGTTCCAACAATTATTGGTGCAAAATACAATAATTGACGTTTTTGAGCTCTGATTCCCAATGTTTTAGCCTCGGCTCAACCTGGTAAACAGACAAAACCCTGGAGGACAAAACCCCAGAAGCATACGGCTACCAGGACAAAACCCCAAAATCATGTTCAAGAGCCAGGATGGCCCAAAACCCTGGAGCTGCCAGAGAAGTAATGAATGCTTTATTTGCAAGAACTTTCAGAGAATATTAGTACTGATATCTGAGCACATATCTGAACAGATTCTAAGTGCCTATGAAATATTCAAAACAACAAGGCTGAAAGGGGTTTCGATCTACTAGCGCAGGCCGCAAAGCCAACAGAGACACGAGTAGTGCACTGAAGCCGTCACCCATCCCAGTACTAACGTAGCCCATTGCTGTCTAACTTCAGTGAAGAGACAGGTACTCATCACACTATGCCATAATTTATGAAAGACCATACCAAAAAAAAAACCCCCAGAAACGTGATCTCTAGAAGTGCGAGACTCACTAGAACTCACACATAAAAACTGATGAATTTCTCTCCGACATTTAACAGTCAATCAAAAACTGTGGACTTCCTCCGTGGGCATTGGACACTGTGTGACGCCTTCGTTATTTTTTTACACAGAAACTCGCGTCAAAAGTCAGGCTACAGTTCTTTAACAGTCTGTAAGCTTCCTCTTATTTATTATAAAGACTCGTATAATAATAACGATAATGATTAATTCATTTACACATGTGGTTGGTGGGGGGGCTCAAGATGGAAGTTACCCCTGCTTGTGTGTTTTTTTGTTCACCCATTTATGCTATTATATCTGACAATCTTTCTTAATAACTCACACTAAGGGAAAGCCAGGGACGCTATAAACATGACTGAATTGAAAACAAAAATAAAAATAGCATTAAAAGAAAAGCATCTGATAAAATAATGAAAACATTATGTAACATGTGCCCCAAACACTGCAGCGGCAAAGGATGACAGAAATATATCTAGGCGACCGCTGGGGGGTTTCTGAGAACACACAAAGGATTTTCTCCGAATGAAAATGTATGAATAAGAGTCTTCGTGTCGAGATTTGTTGTACAATTACCGTCCCTTGTACTCCAAATGGCCCAAGTATGAGTAGACGCCCACCCTCAATCTTTCATTATCACTCATAACTCGCCCATAGGTTGTATTGAGTTTACATTAATGCCATTACATCCTAATATTCAGTCAAATTCAAACACATATTATCAATGATTTGATGTCATATTTCTTTTCACTCTGACCAATGATCAAATCACAATCGATGATTTATTTAGTTTTTCACGATTCAATTTAGGCTCACAGTGCCTTTTCGGAATGAATGATTTACTGATCTGGAAACACGGTGGTTATTCCCTCGCCTTTCCAGAGATATTTACTGATTTGGTAAAAGATTCATGGCTTGTTAGCCTTTGCATGATGAAATATCTATTGATCTGGTTAAAAAATCTGGTTATTTCCTACCCATAAAGGATACAATATTGGTAAAACAATTTGTTTATTTCAAAAACATTTGCATTCATAACCGCTAATTCCAAAAAGTATTACTATACATTAAAAATTGGAATCTCCTGAACAGCGAATCTTTGTCAATACAACTGAATATGTTAGTAGTTGCTTCCCAGTGTCATAACCTGGGTGACATTGGTTGTCAGTTGAAATTCCGTACTAAACAGAAGATTTTCTTTGCAGACTGTTGACCAACTAGTATGCGTCGCTTCCCTCCACCCTGTCAACTTCAAGCAGTGTAAAAAATTTACCAGAAAACCTTTCAAGGTCTACTGGAAATGCGACTCAAACATGTTACAGGTGTGTAACAGAAGTTGCCATTCCGTAATTTCAAAAATTTCAATTTCAAAAAGAAATACATATATATGTATATATTATATGAACAGTTTTCTAAGTTTACAGGACATCCGGACCCTTAATGCTAGAACGATACAGGTCAGTGAGAACGTTTACAAGTCTCGGACAGCGGGGGTGTAAGTGTTAATTTCATACACAGACTAACAGACGTGATATGTCTCCACACAAGGTGTCTGGAAAGTGACGTTAAAACCCCAATCATTGAATTGGGGTAGTACAATCGCCTCCCTAATCCAACATCTCGGATTCCATTCTCGGCCTGACGTTTGAGTGGGCAGTTGCTTGGCTGTGCCCGAAGGTTTTGTTTGAGCAGAAACCGGACACCCACTTAGTGCAAACTGCTTTTCCTGCACAATCTCTTCAACAGTAACATCGGCTGAAATCAAGAAAACAATCAACATGGCTTAAACTTGACCTGCCTTTTCGTTTCACTTCTGTCCGAATCTTTCCTTGTCATGCTGCCATTTCTCTTGTCACATTCATGGCAGATACTTTCACCTTCAGGGCAGCTGCTTTGATTCCGTGGCAGCTACCTTCACCTTCTGCAACTGAAAATAGATATGATTCACTTTGAGCACATTTGCTCTCTTAAGTCTCAAAGTAAACGCAATGATTTTTAATCTCTCTTTTATTTCACCTGTGCTTATAAAACGTATGAGCTGTCATTTGGGTAACTTGTACAAATTCATTCGAACTCACACAAAGTGGACGGGGGGCGGGGGGAGGGGGGGGTGTTTATACGGTGGAATACGGAACTTATAAACAAGTGTGAGACTTCTGAAAATACAGTGTTGTTCAACTGGTAACCAATGTAGAACAGAAGTGACTCTTCACAATTTTTGACTCTTCTGAACATATTGGAGGCTTCTGAATTAGGAGCGTATGTCCATGCTAGTGGGGAACCAAAACGGAGACATGCGACACTGGTTTTAAGTATAAAAATATGAGTTTTTGGGGGGCTTTCAAACACCTATAGTTATGCAACTTGGTAAATTTATGAAGCAAAGACAAAAGCCAAAATGTTAGAAAAACATTATTTCCTGTGTTAGTCTTGAGTATAAATTTAAAGTCAAATGGTGTTATTACACACTGAAAACATAAATTTACACACATACATAACCAATTATAGCTACCCTTCCACCCCTATCCATGCACCTTCGCAGAAAAGACCTTTAAACCACAAGAATAAAAAACATTAAAAACATGAAAAAAAATTCAATAAATATGTAAAGATGCCGTGTCTTTTGCAAGTTTACACCATAATTAGAAAAGAAGAGAGAAGTAATCCCTGAAGCTACAGAGTTGCAGCTTCCAGCATCCATTCATCTCTCAGTTGTTACGCGACAATGAACCTGTAATTTGTTTCAATTTAGAGTCGTTAACTTTCTGCACCATGACCACCGGATTTGACAAGGTCTGAAGGGGTAGTTGGGAGGTGGGGGTGGGGGGTGGGGTTGACAATATTTGCAGGTGTAATTACCCTATCAAGTAAGCTACTGCATTCTTCATAAATTTGTGTAGTATAGCTTGAAACATTCCCCACAGACCCAAAGAAGGAGTTTTATTGGAGGAAAAGAAATAAAGGTTAGTAAATATTGCCAAAATTGCTTCTCCTCATGGCACATCAGAACAAAAGCACAGGGGGTAGATTTAGATTTATTTTTTGTTTTACGTCGCGTTCAACAGCCAGGGTCATATTGTGACGCGCAGTTTATGGGTGGAGGAACCAGTGCATACTAGTTGGTCAAGATTCTGCACTGTAAACCACCGGGCATCGGCAAGTAACTACCAACTTTCCAACATGAAGCGCCAGGGTCGAGATTCAAACCGGCGACCTTAGAGGTTGAAGGCGAGCACACTAACCGCTACATCACCGAGCCCCCAAAAATCACAGGGGGTAAGAACTTATTTTGGTTTTTAAATATACTTAATATTGAATAATACCAAAAGCTGCCAAGACGAATTCCCCCAAAATGTTTCCCTATTGTTTGGTAACTAAACTTCTATTTTACGAAGCTTCTGGTTTTCTTCAAACAAAATCTCAACCTCCGAACCTGGTCGTTTGAAGGTTCAAAGTTGCGGCTTTTTACGTCCCGTTCAACAGCCAGGGTCATAGTGGGAAGGGTCCTCAGCATTGTCACTTGTGGGAGTCAAACCCACACAGAGGTGACTGCCTGTGATAAGATGCCAAACCTGCTGACCACTAGGCTACCATGGACCTCTCAAACCTGGTTTTTATCCACATTAGCAATATGTTCATAAAAAGGGTCACTCCCATAATAAAATAGCAGCTCACTTAATAGTTTGGCTTGGTTTGAACAGCCAAGTGTCCTTAACTGCCTCTGAAATGGATGCGATTCCACATTGATACACAATAAGCTTCTCTTGGACTAACAAATTAAAAGGGGTCGGGAGGGGCTTAAGGGTGCCGAAACAGAAACATGGGTTTAAGTATAAAGGGGTAAGATCCTGTCCAATAATGAGCCTTTAAAACATACCATCTGATTACACAACATGAAAGAGGGAGGAAAATGAGGGGACATTGGGTTCGTCACTAACAGGCTGTTGAATACATTAACATCTCATTAACATGGCATTAACTGGTGCATCTATTTTATAATACTGCACCGTTCTTGGCACCCTATTTTTGGTGACATTCTGGTACACAGTTTAAAAGGTAAAAATTCATCGTAAAGAGCATTCATCAAAATTAAAATTGAATTCCCTGCAATTTGAAAAAGATGAAATATAGTCAAACTTAACCGCAAGCATACATGAGCCATAACTTAGAAATCAAAATTTACTCCCCATTTACAATGTATGAGTATTCTTCACAAACCTATTTAATAAGTAGTAAATCATCTTATAATTAGCCAAGTGGAAACAGGTTCATTAAACTGAATATTTGGATATTTCGTTTTGCTCAGATAATGGAAATTTTGTGTACATTTTAATTACAACCTATCTCATTTGCTTTTTTTTCCTCAATTTTTATCCAAATCTAATTCTTACTCTGGGTCGATTGTATATGACGTTATAGTTTACAACACTTAAGTATGCTTTACATATGCAGTCCCTCAAAGGCAAACTTTATCCTTGGAGTAATTATCTCAATTATTTCAAAACACCCAATCTTTTCAAAAGGTAAAACAATACTCAGTTAGCGTGTCTTTCAACAGTAAGTTTTCATGCCTGTAATTAGTGAGGACAAAAAATATACGTATAAAATTCTACACAAGGAGTCTCCAAGCATATAGAATATTGCCTCGGGGTAAAACTACACGGCTCGGAAATAAATTTGAAATGTGTAATTTACTGTGACCCCTTACTGTGTTTAATTAGAGATCTCTTATGTGAAAACTGTTGTAAATTATCGTACGGGTGTCATTTTGTTGGCCTCTGAAATATGGATAGAAATGAACCTAAAACCCCAGTCACTACAGTGACTAGACAACACTGCATTACAGGCAGTATAACCGGCGGTTATAGACATTGAGCAAAACGCCCCTGTCCTTCAACTACCGTCCAGAGTTCATGTACGACTTTGCGACACAGTGGCAAAAGGTCCATTACCTTGCACATTCAACAGAAGTTTTAAAATGTTTTAAAATTTCTGCCCTGAATTTGGTACTGTGGGCATGCGCAGTAGAATGCGAGCATGCGCAGATGAATTTCTTGCTACGGTAACTTACGGTGTACTCCACGGTGTATATAACGTTGTGACTCGGTCATCTTTCAGTGTAACACAGCGACATTAAGGCGAGTGGAGGTAAATGGACTTTTTGCCACTGCATCACAAATTCGTGTACGAACTTCACACGGTAGTTGAAAGCCGGGGATGTTTCACCCAACGCCTACAACAGCACCTTAGTACCACTTGTAGTGTCATGTAAACACCAAATCTGGAAATATATGAGGTGCTTTTGGACGTGGTTCCGCTGCCTAGAAAAATCTCTCACCGAGGCAATGTACCGCATGTGACTGGGGACTGACTCTATTATTCATAATTTAACCTGGCGATTGCTAATTTCTCTGTCACAAAGATTTAGAAAGTGTGAGGTTTGCCATGGTATGGGAACTTTTACCAATGGGGCCGACAATCCCCAACAAAATATAGCAAAGTTCAAAGTTGTGGTTTTACATCATATTCAACAGCCAGGGTCATATTGGGACGGGTCCTCGGCATTTGCCACTTGTGGGAGTCAAAGCCACACACAGAGGTGACTGCCTGTGATTTGATGCCAAACTCGCTAACCACTAGGCCACTGAGGACCTAACAAAATTTGGCAAGACAAAATTCTAGAACAGCTTTATTCATAAATGCAAACGACTTTCGGCCCGTCCATCTAAATCTTTACCAATCTGTCCTCCATCAAGTGAAATTACAAATTATACAATGATCTATACACAGTACATCTGAGTTGAAAATGACAGCTTGGACATTTAAGACATAAAATTACAGGTGTACAAATCACCTCATTCCTGTCTAATTATTGTTATAAACTTTCCATTTATTATGTGACTTTATAGCAATTTCAACCCCACCCCCTACCCCCTCACCCCCAACCCCTTGAATTTTCATGCTGGAAAATAAACCTCTCCCCCCCCCCCCCCCCCCCCCCCCCCCTCTTTGTGTCACCTTTAATAAGCCTTTCCTCTGAGGCTCTAGGGCAGGAATCACAAAAGTTCTGAGTTTGTGTATTTTTGTGTTTATGCAAGCAGGCTAGACCTTTGAACAAGACTGTGAGGGAAGGGAGGGGAGTTATATAAATCTGTGGCAGTAAGAGAAGTTTGCCACTGGAAAGCACCCTTCAAAAGTAAGACAAAAGAATTCAACTTTGTACAAACTCTGCATCAGGGAAGATCATATAAATGGCAAAATTGGAAAAATATATCAAATGTGTAAACAATTTCACAGAACTTAAGAGAGTAGAAGCCAGTTTCCTCGCTGCCAGATTCATATGCCCTGGTCAAGTTTTTGGTATGTCTGGCACCACAAAAAATGAATGATTTAAAAAAATTAAAATGTGAAATGATTTTCAAACAAAATACCTTTTCGGTATTATCAAGGCTTGGGTCTCTCATTTTAACTGTTCTCTGAGTCAAAAAATAACGACGGTGCACACGTTTTTTCATCACGTCTCGTAAATTTCCTCGACCCTATTATCTCTCCCAACCATTGGGCGCTAATGAGCACTTGATAAAAACGCCCCGACTGGACATATGTTACAATCCCACCCCACAGAAGCCACTAAATCATTTCATTTTTTTACTGTAAAGCACGAAAATTTAGGTCTAAATTACATCTGGCTTATATGCTCAATGGTTTCATGAATCAAGTGGACTGACTCTGTGGTGAGAAAAAAAGACAAAAAATTATTTTAATAAAGTTAATGATCGATAAGAAATATCTGATTCGAGCATTTTAAAGTTGGATGATAAGGTACGATTATATCAAGCCTTCTAGCAGAGTGTCTTATGTGTAGGTGACGTTATGACGAGACTGCACAAATTGATCAATGGTGGAATGATGAAGTTCAAAAGCATTTTGATTTGTCTAAAAAATTTGACGACTGCACCAACTATGTCATTCTAATCTATTCGGGACTTTACTAGCGATTAATCTCTGCACTGAATCAGACACTAAGGTGCAACAATCATAAGTAGTATTGCAAATTTCATCAGTCAATAATGGGCAGAGCAATGGTCATTACCGCAGGGGGACCATGGTGGTGTAGCGGTAACACACTCACCTCTGAGGTCGGCAGTTCAAACCCTGGACCTTATGTAGGGAAGTTGGTAGTTGCTTACCGATGGTTGGCAGTTTACAGTACAGAAGCTTGACCAACTGTATGTACTGGTTTCCTCTGCCCATAAAATTATCCATCATGAAATAACCTGTACAGTGTTGAAAGCAACATTAAAACCCCAAATAAATAAATGGTCATTACTGCAGAGACATTTACTGATTAAGAAACTATGGTGGAAAGGCCCTGGAGAACAAATAGGATTTGAGTTTCTTCCTAAAGGAGGCAAAAGAGGAAGCTGAATGCTGACATAGAAATCTTTCCAAGTGAGCACTTTTCTCCAGAGTGGTCACAATCGATGTTTATGGTTGTAAGGAAGTTACGACTGTTATTTAGGGAGCTAAAACTTATCTTTATGGTGTAACGACCTTTTTCTGCTGTTATGGCATATCTTGTTCACTACGACTGGTGTCCAGTAATCTTTTAACCAGTGAAGACTGGTCACGGAAGTTCCCTGAATACTCTGCTAGAGAGTTGGCAATCAGGAGCAGATTTTGAGCCCCATCTTTTCATAACCTCCATAGTCATCCCTCCCTAACGGATGCTTGCTGAGAAAGGACCTCTGCTTAGGTTTAGAACAACCCCTTTTTTTTGGACTTAAGTGCATCGGAGGATTCATAAGGGAGTGGGGGGATGGGGGGTGGGGCGGAATGGCACATTTTTTTGTTGCATTGAGTGCCCAAAAAGTACTAATTCAAGAAAGTACTAGAGCTTAAAAAGTACAGGTTCTGCTGTACTTTTGGTCAAAGGGAATACATACCATATTCTGTATCCTCAACATAGGGTCCAGGCATCGTCTATATTCAAGATACCAGCCAACCAGGTCTTAACATTCGAGCTCATCTGTAACACATGCAAACAAGAGTGCTCAGCCAAGGCCCAACACCATCAATAATGCCTACGGGCGAAATAAAAAAAAACTTTAAAAAATTTCTGGATCACATAGTCTGCCGTACTTATTATCAACCGCAAGCCATATTTAACCCATATAGGGGGATATACGGAGTGGGACATATTTTTTTTTATACAATGCTGCCTTTGTACCATGGACAATAAGCATCAATAACTTCTGGTTTTTTCACCAATATCTCTTGTAAACTATGTAATCTACAAATATATATTATATATCGTAGGAAAGGTCTTTTTCACAGCGCTTCTGCTTGTGTTTGTTGGATAAAATTACAGGCAGAAATGACTGAGATATTGCAAGTTAAAGATTATAGTTTTTTATTTCCACCGATGTCCATGCTTTTTGACAGTCTTTCACACATTCTCTCATTAACTATTCATTTAGCTAAGTCATAAATCAAACAAAATGGCGGATAATAAAGGTAAAACATCCCTCATTGGACATATACGGAAAAAATATACCAATCGTGAGGATTAACAATATAACACTCCTGCTACATACTTGTATAACGTTGTTGTCTCCATTCGTGATATAGTTTTTCTGTATATGTTATTCAGGAAGTTTCCCTTTTGTATAAACTCATCACTAACAAGGTACAATTGAACTCTACATACGCAGCATCTAGGGGGACCTGAAAAGATACCTCTACTTAAACTGGAATGTGAGATAACAGGCTGAAAGGACCTGTAAGGAGCTAATATTTATTTCTACATAAATGGAATACTACTTTATAAAGTTTTACTTAAAAAGGTTACAGCACTTTTAATATTTGTGGTATATAAATATTTGGGCCGAATATCACACCACGACGGTAGTAAATTTGCCTTTGTGCCATACGAATACATCTTCCTTTATAATGAAAGGCCATTAATAAGTCCTGCGATTTCATAGGAGCTAATGTCTCTCCCCTACTAATGACACAATGATGTATATTTTTTGAAAGACCATCAACTCAAGCGACTACATCTACATAATTTATTGCAATGCATTCAAAGATTGGGGAATAACCCTTCTCTCTTTTCACATGAGGCATTCAGTTTGATGTAACTTTTTTCAAAATTTGCCAATGGCCTGATTTTAAAAAAGAAGGATCTGAGAATTTAGATATTTCTTTTGAGACTGATTTTTTAAAATATATTTTACTAAAACAGATTATTGAACTTGTTGTTTTCTTTTTCATTTTGCTTTGGTTTAGGGTCAAATCTAAGACAGCTAGAAGGCTTATTTAAGGTGTTTTTTTTCATTAGCCCGACTTCACACATTTTGCTAAACTGGCCCCATGTTTTATAACACTTACTCAAGCTGAATCTTTCCAAACCTTCAGCCCTTTAGTGACTCCAAACCCTGGGCTCAAACTTGTGGCTATAGAGGAGAAGATTCACAAACGGATCCGTATGAGACTTGTGCAACATATTTTTATCTGACTTGGTATTCAGGAGACAAGTCAAGAAAAGTGGGGCCACGGTGGCGCAGTGGCAACACACTCGCCTCCCACATCCTGTGGTCGGCGGTTCAAACCCCGAACCTTATGTGGGAAAGATGATGGCCGGCAGTTTACAGAACATTGACCAACTGTATATACTTGTTTCCTCTGCCAGTAAAACTGCCTGTCACAACGTAAACTATATAGTTTTGAAAGCGACGTGTAAACCAAATAAATAAATCACAAGAAAAGTCTAAGACTGAGTCGTAAATGGGGGTTGCAGTTTTGGAAGCAGCTCTGATAATGAATCTGATCATCACTAGACGACTGAGACATCTGTCATAGAAAAAAAGCTTTTTTTTTCGTTCTTTTAACTATTTATATGGTAACTAACAAACCTCGGTTGAATACACATCAGCTGCTTCAGTACTCAAACTGCTTCGGGAATCCCTCAATTTTTATCTGAGGTTGTACTTCTAGTCTTCTAGGTACCTTTAATTCTGCCAAGTAGTCTGAAATTACAAGCAAGATTTTTATTGATTGTTTCAGGTCTTAATGTTCATGTCACCACATGGTAGAGATAATATCATGACAGCCTCGATAGTTGTTCTCGTTTCTGTAGTAAAAGCCACTGGACACCAGCAAGTAACTACCCTTCCCAGCCAAGAACCTGGCTGTTATTGTGTACTTATACTCAATGCAATAGCTCCGTATATTACAGGACTCAAAGCACTATTTAACCCATCCAACTGCACAAGTACAGTCCAAGCTCTCAAATTACTGTCATTCTCCCAACTGAAAGACAGAGGCTGAAGGATGACAATTAATCAACGTCCTTGAGGTTCTTTAACCTGCCACTGGTTATAGGACCCAATGACAGAGGACCACCATTTTAAGAGGTCATCCATGCCACTATGTATCTGTCTGTACTGGTGTTTAAACCCACGTCCTCTGTGTTCCTAGGCAAGTGTGTTACCCACTCTGCTGCAGTGGCAGGTAGCCTGATAGGTGGCATACAAATAAGACAAAATTAATTTACAAGACGGCTGCCACACTGTATTTTTACCCCACGAATCATCCTATCATTACAGGGGAAGAGAGCGGGGAGACAGATTTTTGTTTATCAAATATGAACCCTCCCCCCAAAGAGAGGCATCTGAATTTTGACAGGTGTCAATATTTGGGTGATTATATTGCGCTGAGTAAGAAGCACTCCTATGGAATTGATACACAAACATAAATTTTGTCAAAAAGGCAAATATAGTGAAACAAAAGCTGTAAAAACTACCATCTCCGTGATTGAAGGAGAAGTATTCATATTGTTACAAAAATTCTATCAATTTACAGTTCGGGTGGATTTGATGGAATGTGATAGATTTTTGCACTACCATTTCTGTGCCAGTCAATTCCTGTATAAACCATCTTTGTCACAGCAGTGCTAGAAGTGTGATTATGTATCCCAGTTATATGAGCCAAACCATGCATATTAATTATGCGGCACTTACTATAACAATGTTAATTTAACATGTTTTAACATTGTTAAAACATGTTTACATCACATCTGACTGTGGTATGAGTGATTTTGAATGCCCTTTAAACCTTCACATGTGGCTTTTAACAGAAATCTACGCATTTCCTTAAGTGGTAGACTTCTATAGAAAATACAACCATTATGCACTCATGTATTAAAGTGATATATAAAGTAAATTTTGGAACTCGGTTTTTTTCCCAGAATTTAACATTCATTAAATAAACACGACAACGTATAAAATACTGTATCTGATTAATAATATGTCAGAGTAAATAAACAGTAATGTGCATAACCTGCCAAAGAATTAGTCTTTTATCTTTGTAAGCTCAGTTTCTTATCTCATTTTGTATGTACATCATCATGGAAAATCATTTTATATTGTTCTCTAATTCGGAGGGTATTTTTATAGTGCTTAATCTCCATCTAAAGAAGACATTTTACATCCCTTCTAACAGCTAAGGTCATTTAGGACTGGCCCTCAGTGTATTGCATACGTTGGTTCATGCTCCGATGCATTCTGTGATGAATTTTTCAATCTATTTGAGTACCCGTCTTCAGTAAGCCAAAACTTCTTGATATGTGGTGATTTCAACATACATGTGGATACAACCTCCAAGGATAGTGAAAAAGTTTCTGAATTGTCTCGAGACATGTACTATTAATCGACATGTTCATAAACCTACCCACCTACATGGACACATTCTAACTGGAACTTAATTCTGCCAATATTAGGGGTTCTATTGATGCAGCATCTACTGTATAAACATCTGTATAAAGATCTTTTACTCTGATATCTATTATTTAGCACCCCTCTATTTTGTTAATCTTACAAAACGGAGCTTAGCTTCAAATAAATAACTTTTATCTTGGAGTTGTGGATTACTCTTATGCCACAGCAATATTTAAGAAAAAATAAATCCTAGTTAAAACTATTTTTTTTTTTTTTGGCTTTTATTTAATTATATTGACAAAATTAAAAACACATATAATCACCCAAAAATGTACTGTCCTAAAAAATTTGACTTAAATTTTCTTGAGTTTATAGTCTATATATATCAACAAACAAATTTGCATAGATGCGGAGAGGTTTGCAGAGACAGGTCAATCACGTTTATGTCTAGTCCTTTCAGTGACACACACAATGGACAATGAGCCACGGGGAGCTTCCATATCAGGATACCTGGATTTTTAAGATTTCTATTACCTTTTACACACCATGCTGAAATGATCAATGCATGGTACACTGATGACATACAAGTGGTGGAGGGCCAATTCATGCCCATGTACCAATTTGTGCCCACCCTCAACTATCTTAAAGATTTACATTTTTTGATGGAAAATATGTTTACTATGTCCTAGATAATTATAAAATTCATCATAGACATTGGTAATTTATAGTCTAACTGTGGTTGTCATGAGGGAGGGCAAGGACAAATGCTTCTACATGCAAAGAGAATAGGCATTTACTGGTATTATTGCTTCTCGGTATAAACAGCCAATAACAGAGATGTATTGTTAAAATTGAAAAGTTTCAAAGAAATATCGAACAGTACCATCAAAGTATTAACTGTACTGTATGTCATTTGAAAAATTTGTTAAAGAAGAACATACACTAATCTTGTTAATATAATATAAATTTTAAATAATATTTAAAGCATGGGTAGAAAGGCAATACTAGTTTTTTATGTTTGTCTGTTTTTTTTTCAATTTAAACTAAAACTGAGATAAACGGTCATACAGATAAACAGTCTTACAAGTTTTCAAATCTAAGTAGTATCTATGACCATTTATCTTAGTGAACACCTGTGTACGTACTTTTGATAAATATGGTTGTTTACCATGTAATCAGCCCATAAAGCAGGTAGTAAAGTGTGTTTTAATTAGGGATAGGGCGGTATGAGAAATATGTACATCGGGAGGCCGCCAATGCAAAACCATACCGATTAGGGGACTCCACGTTTTAGTACACCCTAAACAAACATGGACATTTCCTCATAACGACATCGTAATAAAAGTCCCTAAATGCACAAAATATGGGGAAAAAGTGTATATATACAATTAACATATTCAAATTTCCGGTTTCTGTCCAATATTTTAAGTTTTCCTTCCATTATATGTGTTGACAAGCGAGACTGAGGTTATAAAGTGTCGTAACCAAAACATGGCAGTTCTACTCAATGTATCGCTATAAAAGTCTGCAAATGGACGAAAATATGGGGATAAAAGCTTATAATTTCTTCAGATTTTGGGTAATATTTCTAATATTTTAACTCTTCCTTCCAGGTATCAAGATGTTTCCACCCACTGGACGTTTCGACCATGTTTTTTTCAGATGTTTCTACCTACTTTCATCAGGTAGTTCAACCTATGTTATTAAGGTACCGCACCATATCAATTGCTATATATAAGATCACCCACATATACATATTAGTACATAGATCTATGAATATTCAACAGATAGCAATGAAGGGATAGCAGGTGATTTTTTTCTGTGGATTTTGTTCTTGAATATCTTATGCAAAGCAGATTGAGACCCAAAACATTGGGCCAATTGAAGATCAGTGCTATGACAATTGCTAACATTTTTCTTGATACAATTGTTATTCCTGGGGCGGATTTCATGAAAGGTCTCAGACTTAGCCCAGTCTCAGGCTGAGCCACTGGCTTAAATCTGAGCCTTTTGGCTCAGCTAAGTCTTTGTCTCAAATGGTTTTCACAGAAGGGGTCTCAGTTGAGACCAAGCTTATCAAATAACCACAGTGGTTTTCTGTGTCATGTGACCATTTTTTGTAGTCAAAATATTCTACTGATGGCATATATGTTCCTTGTTTGACACATAATATCTCTGGGTAAATACCATTTTGCAATGGGAAACCTTGTAAACATGTAAAAACACCCAAAGACTACTTCTGGGGGTTGTTTTATATACTTGTACCCTATTTTCAGCCATTTCAAATTTTGAAGTGAAGATAGAATTATGGCGGCCATATTTGAGCCTTTGTTTACAAAACTTAAGCCCACTTTCAACCAGGCTCAACATTTGAGCCAGTGGCTCAGCCAAAGCTGAGACTGAGACCTTTTGTGAAATCCATTAAGGCTGAGCCCATGGGCTCAAGTAAAATGTTCCAATAATTTGAGACAAAAGTCTCAAGTTTGAGCCTGAGATCGGGCTAAGACCTTTCGTGAAATCCGCCCCAGGGGCCGGTTTCACAAAGGGTCTCAGACTTAGGCTAAGTCAGGGACTTAAATCCGAGTCATTTGTCTTTGCCAAGTCCTGGACTTAAATGGATTTCACAAAGGGTGAGTTAGCGAAGTCCAAGCTTGTCATATAACCACAGTGGTTTTCTAGGTCATGTGACCCTTTATTTGTACTGAAAATATTTCAGTGTAACATATGGCTCTTGTTTAGCTCATTTTATCTTTGAAAAAATGCTGTATTTTTAAATGGGAAACCTTATAATCACACAGACATGTCCAGAGAATAATTTAGGGAGGTGTTCTATATATTTATTCTTTATTTTCAAGCATTTCAAATTCTGAAGTGAGAAAAATATATGGCGGCCATATTTAAGCCTTTGTTTACAAAAGTTAAGCCCACTCTTGGGTAGACTTAGCTAAAGCCTAGACTTAGCAGCTCTGTGAAATCCTCCAAGTCTAAGATCACAGACTTAGCCTCATTTTAAGACAAAAGTCTTCAATTTAAGTCTAAGTCTGGGCTAAGTCCTTTTGTGAAATCGACCCCAGGGGCCGGTTTCACAAAGAGTCTTAGACTTAGCCAAGTTTTTGGCTAAGTCATGGACTTAAATCTAAGACTTAGGTCTCAGCTAGGTCTGGGACTTAAATGGATTTCACAAAAGGTGACTTAGCTATGTCCAAGCTTATCATATAACCACAGTGGTTTTCTGTGTCATGTGACATTTTACTTCTATTCAAAATATAATATTGGTGACAAATATCCTTCATTTGACTCATTTTGTCTTAGGACAAGTGCCGTTTTCAAATGGAAAAACTTGTTATCATATAACACCTTTCCAAAGACTACATTAGGGAGGTAGTTTATATATTTATACTTTATTTACAGCCATTTCCAGTTTTGAAGTGTAGAGAAATTTATGGCGGCCATATTTAAGTCTTTGTTTACAAAAGTTAAGCCCACTCCCAGGTAGGCTGAATTTGAGCCCTAAAATTTAGTCAAAGCTGCTTTGTGAAATCTGCTGAGTCTAAGACCACGGACTTAGCATGATTTAAAGACAAATGTCTTGATTTTTAGTCTAAGTCCAGGCTAAGTCCTTTTGTGAAACCGACCCCTGGGTTCCAAGTGAAATAATATTAAGACATCGTATGGCTAGTTTTATGCTGTACATGAGCATTCTGCAGATAATAAGGAATACTTTAATTGGTGGTCGTTTTATGAAAATCGTTCCATTATTAAGCATTTTAGAGGGATTTTAGCATAGCCTTTGATTTCCCAGTGTTACTTAATTGGGCGATTTTTTCTGTGGATTTGCTCCCTTATTAATAAACGTATTAATGAACAACATACTAACCCTAATTTATCACAGTTGTGGAGAAATCTGTATTATCGGCTGTTTTTACTGCAAACCGGAAATACCAGTGAACGCCCATTTTGTAGACTTATAGAAGCATTTGTCCTTGACCTCTAACAAAGGTGTACAAGGCGGGCGTTTACTGGTAGAAAGCCACTAGACGTAAATCGGCGTTGATTGGTTTGTATGATATACCGGTTGTGGGCGATAATAGCATACTGTTAAATTAAAATCTCCCGAGTATATAAAATGAAGCAAAAGACTCGCATACTTGTTTCGTTATGTACCTTATACATAATTCCTTATATATGTCCCTAAAAACAGTAATACAAATGGAATAAATATAAAACATTTAAGCCCGAAGAAAAATGTTATTGTCGGAAATTTCTAAAGCTGAAAATGTGCTGGTTACCGTTATGTTGGTGCATCTATTTATCCGGGGGGAAAAACTTTACCGTTTCTATTGGCCTTGTATTTGTCCTCTGAAACATCAACAGGAATATATTTTTGTCACTAAAGTAACATACAATGAAATATAAAAGTTTTTCTACATTTGAAACACTAATATTATTATTATCCATAGCCTTACTGTTTGGTTTGGCAACTTGTATGGAAGGGGAGAAACAATATAATCTGCCTGTAGCCAATTTGCTAAAATGAAAAAAAAATGAAGATTGTATGGTGGTTGGTCATTCTTTGTCAATTTCAGGAGCTAATTTCATGTAGATATTACCTTTTTATATTTTACTTCCTAAAAAGCACTCTAAAATGGTATACTTGATGTCATTTTGCGCACTGTTACAAGCTGTACAAGAATTAATGCATATTATCTTATTAAACATATTAAAATTGTGGCATACTTAAACCAAGTGTAAATAACCATTTGGTGTTTCAGAAGTGCCAATTTACAGCAGTACATGAGAAGAGAATTAGAGAGGGCCATCTGTAATCAATAAATAAACGAGGTTTTGCTGTTTTACATTTCAACTGTCTTCTTGAAATGTTTCAATGTTTTTAATGACATTTTTCATAAATTATGGCAGGACAAAAAACAATATATTCCTGTAAAAGAAATTCATTCTAAAATTCATGCCTAATCGATAATTGCCGGTCTTGTTTATAATGGATTATGGATTTTTAAAATTGAATTGAGATGGGTCAATATTTGGCATGGAGTCTAGGTGATAACTTAGCTCATTACCTAAACGCACGTCCAGCCGATTTTGTTCTGAGTTTAGAAGACGCCCGAAGTGGGACAAGGAAGCAATCAATCTTTACAATAATTATAGTGTGTCAATTTAAACGAAAGGTGGTATATGAAGGGATTTATGTAAATGCATATATATTATGGCTTTTGTGGTGTCTAGTTCAGTAAATTGGAATATTTTAATAATATCACCAATTATCACCCATCCCCAATCCTAATCCACGGGCGAAAATATGGGTTCAAAATAAGGATACACCTGTGAATTTAGGTTACCCGTACTGCATGTTATTGGGGCCTACCCTGAAACATAATCCCTTCTACAATTGCATCAACCCATGCTTATTTTATGGCTGTGATTTTGATTTCAGTGATTTAGATTTGATGTCACAGAATGGGTCAGCACTCTGGACAAGTAGAACAACTGCATGTGTATGTTGAAATGAGAAAGGTATTACGCAGAATGTTATATTTTGACAGGTGTAACTTTGCAGTTACTGGAACCAGATCTTGTCAACATAGGTTATAGTGATGCACTCTACTGTGACAGGTCTGTGGCCTCTTAATTCTTACATCTTGTTTCCAGTCAGATTCAAATCTATGGCCACAGAGGTAACAGCGAAATAATGCATGCCAAGCTTGCAAATATTGATCTCCACTGGGCCACAGACACAATGAATTTACGATACCTTAAAACAAATCTAAAAGATGCAGCATTCACATAAGTTTAGGTCAGATTATTTTGGATTGAATGACACTTTCAGGTTTTAGGTTTTGAAGTAGGTTAGGGTGGCTCAGGAGATGGAAAAACTTCAAAAAAGTACTGCATACTAATTTACCAAGATTCTGCACTGTCAACCATCTTTCATGGGCAAGTAGAGATCGGTGCTAAAATTTACACCGTACACCAAGGGTGTTGCACTGAGAAACACAGAAGTTTTAACTCCGCACCCAGGTGGCCAAATCATTTTATCCTAGGGGCTATGGGCCATCATTCAAATACCCCCACATATCTTTTCATACTAAAGATTAGGGACAGATTCAAACACATGACCCTAGAGGTGTGCAGCATCAAATAAGGAGCAACTTTAAAGTGTCAGATACAAAAAAATATTAAAAAAAAAAAGATTTATTCGCATGCATAACTCTTAACATAACATGCCATGATGCCTTATCTAAATACAAGTGAACTCCCGTTTCAACCTTCAAATGCTGATAATGATATATTATTGGTTGTTAAAGCTGCCAAGTGAAAGCTTCACTACACAATTTCTACAAACCAATTATGATGTTATCCTATTATCTCAACAAATGTGATTGAGTTCAACTCTCACACAATGGCAATGCTGAAGACCTTTTGAACCCCTCAATCTCCAAACAAGAGGGGAGGTAAGTTCAAACAATATGGCAGATTTCATGGAAAATGCACACCCGAGGTAGAGCGTGTAACCTATGTTATATTCTCCACAACATGTGATATATTCGCCACTTAGTATATTCCTATATTATTCCTTGGAATAAAGAGTAGATCTGATCCAATGAACGACGACTGTTGTCAGCCATTTCTTTCACCTGGTAGAAAATGTTTCCCTCAGGACAAACTTCCTGTACTGTGGTGAATTTCCCACAGTGGAGGTAAATTTTAGAAATATAGTGAAAACACATCAAGCGCATATTTCTTGGTTCCTGTTTATTGCATGTATATTTGATTTTTTTCACCTTTTTCAATATACATTATTCAATTTTATTAGAAATAATAATAATAAAGCATTTTGTACACTTGTTATATACGAATGGACAATTAAAAAAAAAAAATTCTTTCTTTTTATATATATATATATATATATATTTAAACAGCACGTTTTACTTACAAAGTACTTGTATACTGTAACATCCTTTCATTTAAGCAGCCATTAAAATTTAGCCTCAATTACCTCGACAACAGCTTTTTCCTTGTCTTGAAAATATTGTGAAATATTATATTTGACTTTTAAATAAGATTTCAAATTTCAAATTTGTAGGTCTTAAAGAGAACGGAAATATTTGAAAAGACCTATATATATATATTCCCTTGTTATTTACTTTGGTAAGGTTGGGGGGGGGGGGGGGGGGGGCACTTTGGTACCCACTGATGCGTCATTAATTTTGACACAAAATCTAACATCCACCGCAGTCACATCAATGAATAGGCCATGAGCATGTCTTGCAAGCTCAACAGTATTTGTAAAATAGAGGAAATATTTCACGGAATAATAAACTCACTATACAGCAAGCTGCAAAGAGTAATTTTGAGTAGAATTTAGTCCATAAAGCTGTATATTAATTTTGGATAATAGAACTTAGTAGGTCTTTAGTAGGATGTTTTAACAGATTTTAGTTTATTAGGGTATATTTCGTGGCCATGTGGTTCCCCCCCCCATTCCCCCATCTGTCTTCTTGATGCTATATTTTTTTAATTTTTTTTTTTTCATCATTACTGAATATGCTAACCAACATTGTCATGGAGAATACATGAATTTCTCCACCGGAGAAAATCCCCTGTCTGTTAAAGTTGAAAATTTGCTAGACACTTATCAAATTTTAAGGGATTTCCGCGACAATTTCCAGCCCATTCATCTTATCAATGTGAATCAATGTTGCTTCATTTCTAAATTTCATGAGAAGATGTCTCCCAAGTTGTAAATTTCACAAACTGTGGAAAATTTTATTTTTTCTAAATCGAACAACAAAATTAGGTGCCGACAAGATAATTTCTCAATAATGTAACAATCCAGTAGGGTTCCACATTCATTTCCCGAGGTTATTTAATTCATATTCATGTTTCGAGGGCAGAAATGACCAATTTAACGGGATAAATGTCAGGGCATTACAGTATTTTTATCATTTGTGTTTTCTGCTTTCTGTACACAAGACAGTCACAAACCATGTCTATAATATATTTACATATTCATATATGCAAATTCAGTATGAAACTTTTGTACAGATATAATTTGAAACTTCTTCTGCAACACATACACACACACGTATATATATGTATACTTAAGACGCGATTACACAGAACTTTCTCGATTTTTTTTGTTTTTTTTTTGGTTTTACTTTTTGAATGATTTACTTTACAAATGTTTACAACACAAATACTAAGCACTTTACAAATAACAAATCCCCCAAGAGATTGCCGTGGGGTTTTCAAAAACATTTGCACAAAAATGACAGACAGACAGACATGCGCACACATAAAAATAATCCGATAAACTCGACCTAACACCCAGAAAAAGGCGAGATGTGACGCAGGTCGAAAAGTAGAGACCAGAAAACACAAACAACCAAATGATCCTATAATTAAAGTCAGTATGATGAAGCTTTATCCAAGCCATATCAGAATGGCTACAGATGAAAGTTGTCCAATATAAGGTGGAGAAGAAGAGATACATTACAGATTCCTGCAGTACTATCCTAAACAATGGTGACTGGTAATTCTAAGATTTGAATATAGGGAACATGGCAATAAACTTACAACATTTTCTGAGAGGTGCCATAGACCCTAGAAAATGTGGGTAGAAACTGTTAAGTCGAAACTAAGGTTATAACTGGAAATAACCAGTTTTGAGGCCCAAACATTGCAAAAGTGTGGACTACAAGTTACCTAACATTGGAACCCCCAAGAATTTATTGTACCACATGGAAAGTGGGCCTAAAACTTCAACTCCTCTACGAAGCCCTAACACAACACAGGACGACACGACACACATACTACATACTGCCTGAAGAGGGAACAAAATTCAGATGTAACTTCAAAATAAAATTGGGGGGGGGGGGGGGGGGGGGGGGGGAGAGATCATCAGTACTTTTGTTTGTGGAGTGGGCAGTCAACGATTTAAGCACACAGTGCCTTCTTTCATCACAAGGTTGGATAGCGCAAAAAAAAAATCAACACAACACACTCTTCAAATTCACGCCGACAACAATGACAGATACAAACACAAACACGACACAAGAATAACTTATGAAAAAGACATGTCGAGATCTGACCGCACTTTCTTTTTTTCAGGGACACAAGCTTTCTGTGTATTTTGTTTCAAGAAAAAGGGTTCTTCTAACTTTGTCTCCGATGAAATACTTATTACATTTATCCTCTCAGTATGCAGTACTCAACTTAATTTCCATAAAATGGCAAAGGTGTCAAAAAGAAACCCTTGCTTTAGCACAAGAATCATTCAATGATCGAATACGAGTGAAATTACGTGCAAAAAGTTCCATACAATGGGAAATAGCACTCAAGTTGGGGTCTGAATGTTTTACGCCCCTTGAAAACAGCTCACATGTCGTATCAGGACAGGTCAATCAGTGTATCATCCCACATCCTTGCCATGGTCTGGGTTCAAACCTGTGACCGCCGAGGTAGGAGAGCCTGATAATGAAATGTCAACCCTGTTGACCTCTCTTTACACGCACAAAAAAAGACAAAAACCACTCCGTGGAGATTTGTTATTCGTAGATGGCATATTATCTTCATAGAAAAAAAAAACAACAAAAAAAGTAGAAAATGAACCAATGAGTGAAACTTAAAAATATCACGCCCATGTTTTTCACGAAGATAGGCCTCAAATATACATACAGAGTGACTTGAAAAACTACATACGTATGTGATTATATGTACTGTCACGGAAAAAAAAATATTAATAACAATAATAAAACTTCCAACTGATGACTGATCAAATATATAAAATGAACAAAGTGCAGAAATAAATTTTTTTGTTTACCATTGTAATGACAACTTCTTTTACTGACAATACTAAAAAAAAAACACGTGGAGAAGGAAAATAATAGAAAACAAAAAAACATTAACCACCCATTCTTGCTTTTTTTTTTTCTTGATTTTACCGAGTGTACAACACTGTCTTAATGTTTGAAAAATCAACACAGACTTGATTTAGGGGATGACGAAGAACCTCTGATATCTACTTATTGTTCGGTTAACCGAATGTTAACAATCGATTGTCAGACTGGCAAGCAACTACCACAAATCCCACCTCGGGTTGTGGCCAGGATTTAAACCCACAATGTGGAAGGTGGGAGGAGAGTTCATTTTGCCGCAGTGCCCCTCTCTCCCTTCCGCCCCAGAGTTCATAGAACATTTATGTTAAACTGTTCAGATACATGAGGTGGTAATGCATCCCACTTACAACAAACCATACAATGGTTACAACCTTGAACCACTGGCCAATAACATGGTTGTTGGGTCTGTTGTAGCTCTTCATAGATTAAAACAAAAGTATCTAGACCAAGGGCTTCTCAGACTGAGCCAAGCCTTTCATCTAACATACTTCGTTTCACAAAACACTGAATAGTTTCAACAGAAGCTTAATAAATTCTTAAAATTGATCAAAACCATCAGATGAATACCATAAGCACTTTTACTTTAAATACTTTTTCACTTCTTACTACACACACATCCTAAAAATACTGGTAAGATTTCAATGGGAAAATAACACAGACTGCAGAGTAAGGAATGCAAAACACCCCACCCCTTTAAAATTGGACTAGGCCGCATCCATTGATATTCCCACAAGGGATTGAATAGCCCAATCAAAAATTTACTGAGAATTCCTGCAAAATCAAATTAAAGTGTTGCACATATTCACTACTTTGCACATTCCTTACTCTCTTTTCTTTTTCGTCTTTCTGTTAACCGGTTCTCTCTAAAATACTGACGGGTTTTCCGAATATTCTTTGTGAACTGACAAACATCTCTGTGGGGGTTTCCAAAAATCTCGACCAATTTAAGTGCCACTTCCTTTAAACAGAACGTGTATTTGTAGGTCCCGGCGCGAGACAGCAATGAAATGTTACCCTTGGACAGTTTTATGTCCGTATCGGTCGCCAAGGTTATATCAGGACTTACAACCCACGGCCACAGAGGAGAGAGCCAAATGATGATGGGTAAGTCTCATTTAACCAATCAGCCGGGGGGGGGGGGGGGGGGGGGGGGCTAAATAAAAAAAGAACCTGGGATTGGGTTCAGTACAAATATGGCACAGGAGAATTTCAATTATCTGAATATTCGATTTTATACACTCTTTTTTTTCCCAGTCTCTCCCCGAATTTGTATTTCCCTGTTGTTATATTTTACGCTAAAATACCCTGTCTGTTTAACAAGGCGTACATGACACAACCACAATGCCACCGTCTTAGCACGGTCGCATTACCGAGGTTGCAGAGTGCGTTTTTTAAGTCAACCCTCCTTCCTACAAGTACTTTCTTTCAAAGGTCAAAGTTAGGGGTTTTACATCCCGTTCAACAGCCAGGGTCATACATAGGACAGGTTCTCAGAATTGCCACTTGTGGAGCTCGAACCCACACGGAGGTGAGAGCCTCTGATTAGATGCCAAACTTGCTAACCCATTAGGCCACTAAGGACCTGAGTACTTTTGTTTCATTTTTATTTCATCCACCCAGGTGAGGTGATCAAGTACCCTGAAAGCTTATTGTAGAACAATTAGTATGAAATTGACCTGTAATATGCTGAAGAATGGACAGGTATCAGATGGGTGGCATCCAACAAACGTAGCATAGTTAACATCTGGGTGACAAAGTAGCCTTTCTAACCTCATACCAATGTCCAACGTTGGTCGGTAATGCTGAAATTTCGGACACAACATCAGATAGAAGTCAATAAGAAACTATGGAATAGGTTTCATCCCCACACCTAGGTGGCCTAAGTCATGTTACCCACACCCTGTCCAACCCTATTTCCCCCACCCCAACCCTTTGCAAAATGTGATGCAAAATTTTCCTGAATTCAAATTAAAAATAAGAGTAGTGGAATTTCCCTCAGTAATCGGGAGTTTCATGTACTGCATTTTATTTCACCTTTTCACACTCCAATAAAAGATGACCCGGAAAAGAACCTATCTTTTCGAGGCAGATGTTTTAACAATCATTCAACTCTCATTGTTCCATATATACACATTCGGGCACACACCAAACAGGATGATGGTTATACACATTGAAGAATTAAATTACAATTGCCTAAGAAGTATGGCCACCCCGCTTCTCGTCCACCCACAAAGCTATTTTGTTACATCTTCACTACCTATTCACAGACATTCAACGATCTTCAGATTGACAAAGAAACAAAATATGTATATATTTTATCATTTTACTAGTTTGCCATGTCGTAGAAAAGCAAAACAAAATGTCAAAATTTGTCTGGGATTTCTGAAAGTAATCGACGCCCGCACTCTTTCTTGTTTAATCTATGGTAATAATTTAGGCCGAGGTATTTTTTCCCCCCGACACTCAATTAGAAGACCAGATATTGTGTGTGAGAGTAATGAACTTCACGCAATATACATACACGTGTGCATATATATATATATGTACATATCACTTCACTCAAACTAGGGCCACTAAGAGCGGAGGTCACTTGTACACTCCAGCTGTCATTCACCATTACTCGCCAACTCTTTACCTGCAAGTTTTACCTTCTTTTTTATTTGTCTGTGTGTTCGTGATTACTCTACTTGGGCAAATGGATTGAAATACTTTGTCAAGATTCTACATGGACAAAAAATGTATCGGGCACCAGCAGAGCAACTATTAACTGTTCCCTGGTCGGGTGGGATTCAAACCTATGACTAAAGAGGCGTGACGAGTAATGATGCTCCCATTTGAAGAGTATAAACAGTACAAACAGCAACTGTGTTAACAAATGGACATAGCGGTTACAAAAAAACAAAAAACACTTGCAAGTTTCTCAACACCACTAAAAGTGTGGTCTTCCGTGTGATTAATACAGTAGAGCTCCCATCATACAAACTTCCAATTATCCAGACGACAGAACGAAACAGTAACAGTAACCAGGCTTGGGGTCCTCTAAAGGAGTCAGGCTGAAATTTTTTTACTCTTTGTCGAAATATTTTTGAAACTTCCAAATACTTTACATAATATTCAATTGAACTGTTTTCAATCTCATTATAATAAGCTTGGACAGTACTCAAATCACCTTTGGTATCTATCTACACACAAAGTACTGTGTTCCTATATTAGTGCCTTAATGTCTGCAGTTCCACGGCAATATAGTCTTAATGTATCGGACAGATTTTTGAAATTTGAAAAATTTAAAAGGATTTGGATTGAAAATACCACATTTTGTATGCCCCTAGAAAACTTTTTTTTTTTTTTCAAACAATGATACCATTGCAAGTATCTCAAATTACTGCACAGTTCAGTGGTGTTTCAGATGGTTGGAAGTTAGTACGATGACAGTTCTTTGAACACCGTAACATAATAACAAGATTCCCACATATACCGAATGTGCATGATTTTTTTTCTTCCTTATTTTTCATCTTCTGCACCACACATTGCATGACTGAAGCACGAGATGACGCACATCACTTTCCTTTCAAAACACTTTCAAAGTAATACCAGCATTTCTATGACGTACTTTTCCCAAAAGATAGGAAGCCCCTTTTCACTTTTCTTTGCACCAGAAAGCCAAATTGTGAGGGCGTTTGGCCCACATAACTGTGGCAATAATTATTATTTTCAAAAACCAAATTTATAAATTTACAAAAATTATCTCCAAAAGTTCAATTTTAACATGTCCCGATCAATACGCAGAGTAGAATTTTTCACACTACTGTAACTAAGGCTGTGATATGTTGCATGGTTACCCCAAAACGGCACAAATTCCTTGAGAAATGCAGTACAGAGTAGTAAAGCAGATAACTGAAAAAATACATTAAGATATAGTTGAAATCAATGAACTACTTTTGTTAAGCCTTAGTATTCAAGGCAGATTTCTCTGCCTGGTACTAGCTTTTCACAGAGTTTTCCTTATTTTTACAGATAGTTAAGATTTTCTTTTTTTTCATGGCATCTTGTTAACATGATCATCCGGCATGTTTGCTTGACTTGGTGACTTCCAGTTGTTTACAAGTAATATTGTCACCTAAATTTGGATTGGTTCTCCCTACAGAGATACTCCGTGTCTGTTTTTCAAACGATCTCACAGCCTTAGTTTTCACATTTTTTCAACTAAAATATTTTTCATACTTTAATAAAATCTTTGACACTGTTGTTATATACTTTCTGGATAACATTTTTACATATTCCAATTATTAACACCATTTTTATATTTTCAACAATAGTATTTTCAGAAATTGCAGAATTTTTGGCAAAGTTTCGAAACTGCCAAATAAATACTGCATAAGTAGAAATTTTAGCGAGAAGAAAAATTCACAAGTTCTTGTTGACAATGTTATTTTTAAAAAAAAAAGAACTTCATTGAAATTAATCTTTAATAATGGCCAGTAACTACTTAAAATACAGATTTTACATTTCACTAGGAATTAATTTTTACCATCCAAGCTTTCTAGATAAAACAGCTAAAATTTATGTCTAGTAAAAATTTCAACTGATGCAGTATTTCTCTCATACCGGTGTTTGAAAATACATCGAATGCCTGAGAAATACGCCACGACAGAAAACCAACCATCATATACATGCATCTGTTTTAATTATTGAACGAAAGTGCTTACAAAAAACCTTACCACTAACTCACAATCCCCATACAGTACAAACTCCTTTTTACCTGACCAAACATTGACTGAGTGAAAATATAAGTGGGGGTCGGATGACACAAAAGTCCCAAAATTACACACAAGTTTCACAAGATTAGAAAGGGCAGAGAAATTTCAATTTTCTGAGATAAGAAATGCGTTCACCAATTAGAACGCTTCCATAACATACGGTCAGATAATCGGAGAGTGCACTAGACCACTTTATTGACAGTTTTCAAAAGCAAATCATGCTGGTTTTTATTGGATAGCAGTCAAAAAAACAAAAACAAAAAAATCTCATTTATTACAGTAAACATACTGATCAAACTCCTTTGAACACCATACAGAAACTTCTGGAGATCAGACAACAGGGGACGTCCACACAAAATGTTTGTGCTTTTTAGTTTATCCATCTATTACCTTATTTTTTTTTTTCGTGTCAACAAACATTTTGCGGCTAATTTTTTTTTTTTTGTCCCCACATTAAGAGTTTTATCCCGACCAATGGAATCAGCAAAAACCTACAACACAGGAATTAAGATCATATCATTACTATTGTAGTAATTACTATTATTACTACTGATCCAGTGGTACACAGTTTTGTTAACCCATGTACCCCTTGAACCCTGGGAAGTGGAACGATTGAATCTTGAGGATCCTGTATACTTTTACATAGCCAAGGTTTCTAAGGCAAAATTGAATGGAAGACATTTGATGGCAGGTTTATAAGCACCGTCTAGTCGCTTGAACACATCAATACCACAGTAAGACAGAATCTAGGGTGTTTTTCTGCCCTATACCTTTTCAACGGCCAATCAGTTTTGTTACATTTTTGAGAACCCCCAAAACGGCCCAATCAGATTTGTGTTAACATCTTTCTATTACTGTTTCAATGACCAAAACAGTATGTTCCTTGGCGTGTATATGATACATGTGACTATTCTTGACTGGCTTAAATAATACAAGAAAATAAATGCTTAAAATGGTCTTGACTGCATACAGGCCAAAAAAAAAAAAAAAAAATTAAGAATTAAAAAAAAACAAAAAAAAAACCCAACATTCCATCAATCATAAAGACGTAATTAATTTTAACTAAAACTGCATGACTTTAGAACATACCTGCTTCAGCAACCTGCAGTTGGATTTAAGTTTTATGAAAGTTTAGACAGAATGGTAATTTTACAGTTAACACAGGGTCAGAAGTGCAATTTAAAAACCAACATTTTAAATTAAATCTTTCAGCTTGTGAATGTAGATGATCGAAATAGAACACGGTTATTAAAAACAGGTTTCATGACAAAATAGAACTTTGCTGTTTGAAATTGAGCCAAATAGGGCACGCTGTCAGCTTCCTCATACAAGTGAATCCAAAAGGTGACAAAATATTTTATTTAAATGAATTCTAAATTCACTAACTGCCTTTTCTTATCCTTGCTAATTGTATCCAAAATGGCAATAGTACAGAATTTTATAAGGCTATGCAACAACAGACCTGCAGAACGTTTGAATGTTTTTTATATACACGAAAAGAAAACTAATAGAATGCTCACAGAAATACTCAAAGTTATGCTCGTTAAAATCTCTGTTTTAACAGCTAGGGTCAGTACCTGGGATTTGCTAAATGAATAAAATGTAAAATCTATAGAAATGATGAGCCACAGGGATACTTTAGCAAGTAAGTTAAGCAATATAGTTGCCTGAAAGGATAATTGCCAAAGACTCACCATTTAAAAAAAAAAAAAAAACAACAAAAGGATGTCGAGGGTTGACTGTTGAGACTACGCTAGGTAACTGTAAGTGTCTTTCTGTCCGTCGACCCTCTCCAAATATTCCTTCTCAATCAAGATGTCGATACATTTCTGAAATAAAATACATCAGTATAAACCGATTGATAACATAAAGTGACGCATAATTTAAAATTTCATCAAAAAAAATAAATAAATAATACAAGGGTTTATTTCAATAGTAATAGAAAATAAGTTCAAGTTTTGGCTTCAGATTTCTCCATCTGTGTATGGATTTTAATGCAAGAAAAACAAGCAGAAAAGCTGTACTTTTCTACTGACGTCTACAAGATATTTGTAGGTTACACAGTTTATATTTGTGCAAAAAATTGAAGAAGAAGCGGCAGTTTAGATTAAAACGGTAGGGAACAGAAGAGGTAGCTAGAATTAAAGACAGCCGAGTATACAGCAGATACACAGATAGTTCATAAAATCGAATAATATTCAGAATAGAAGGTCCAGTTCTGTATATTTTGTACACCAGCGACATAGATTTGGGACAGTTTTATCCTGTTTCTACTGTTTTTTAACACTTGACATGTTTTGTTTTTGGGGGGTTTTCTTCCCCCCAAGTCAATTTGTCTTTTTTTTCCACATTTGTACAAGCTGAAATTAGAAAAAGAAACTAAATGGTGTACCCAAAACAAAGGGGTCATTGACATGGGACACTTCTAGGAAACCCTCAATTACATTATACTGAAATGATACTTTCACTTTCATCGGCCCAAAAATGTCTATAAACAGAAAATTGGGACATCAGTGAGTTTGACCTTTGTTATGTATGACTATGTCCGACTGGTCGGGTGTACTTACCTTGATGACAGGCACTCTGGGTTTGAACCTGGATGATAACTGGGTGAGGACTTCTGACAAGAGCTGCGTGTGTTTCAACACCTTGCGCATCTTCATGATACGGACGATGGCCGCCTGTAAAGGTCAAAGGCCAAAGTTACGGGTTTTCCCAGTTTTGTGTGTGTGTGTGGGGGTTATATACATGCACTTTTAGAACACATTCTACCCATGTACTTACGAGTGTTTTCACCAGTTTAACCTTAAGGCTTTACCGTTTAAATGTAGTCTTCATTACAATATATATTACCCATATATTTACCTGTATTTTTTATCAGTTTCTCTCAATACTTGCATCAATAACTTTCTGTCCTGGATGCGTGGGATTCTATTAGGGATGGGTCGGTAGGCACAGTATCTCCGTATCGAGACCATTTTACTGAAATACTGTGATGAGATTTTACTAACGCCACTTCGCTTGTCTACCACATATAATGGAAGGAAGGGTTGAAATATTAGAAACATACCCAAAATCTGAAGAAATTATAAGCTTTTATCCCATATTTTCATGCATTTTGGCAGACTTTTCTACACTAGCGAATATGTTGAACAGAACTGCTATGTTTTGGTTACGACACTTTATAACCTTAATCTCGTTTATCGACGCATATAATTGAAGGAAATCCTAAAATATTGGTTAGTTAGTTAGTTATTTGGGGTTTTACGTCGCTTTCAACACTGTACAGGTCATATCACGACGGGTAGTTGGGAGGGCAGAGGAAACCAGCACATACAGTTCGTCAGGGTTCTGTATTGTAAACTGCCGACCATCAGTAAGCAACTACCAGCTTTCCCACACGAGGTCAGGCCAGGATCTGAAGAAACCGTACGCGTTTATCTCATATTTTGAGTATTTGGGTGGGGACTTTTATTGCGATGTCGTTAATGGGAAACGTCCATGTTTGGTTGGGGTGTACTAAAACGCGGAGTCCCGGAATCGGTACACGGTTTTGCCTGGATGACCTCCCGATGTACAGATTTTTGGCACCTACCCATCCATAGATTCTATACATCCATCCTTACAAGATTGTTTCCCTGCAGGTTTACCTATAATTTTGCCTGTCTAATATATAGAGTAAGAAATCTAAAATTCGCCAGGAATCTAAAATTCGCCACCTCTAAAACCTTAGTTAATTTTATGAAGAAAATTATGTTTTTGTCTAAAAATTGGCATTTTGAAGTTCAAAAAGCCTTAATTTACTATACCGTCAATAAATCTCACCACAATTCATTTATTTTATTAGTATTTTCACATGTGGCGAATTTCAGATATGTGGCGAATTTTAGATTTCTTACTCTACCACTTCGGCTGCATTAATACCTTCCTTTTTTTCTTGTATTTCTGTGATTACATACATTCACCTACAATCATATTTTACCTAGGTTTACCTGTATTATTACAGGCGTTTACATGCACACTTCTATGCCTTCACCTTTGTAACATATTTTCACCTGTATTTTCACCTGACATACACCAGCGTACCTGTATCAGTAGCTTTCTGTCCTCCTCTATATGTTTGTGTGTGGATTCCTGCTCCTGTTTCATTTCTGTCTTCAGTGGGACGTTGATGTTCACACGAAGCTTTTTACTGGGAAAGAAAATATATAACACCAATCTTAACATGAATTCAGAATAGTATCTGGTTAACCTCTTAAGGTCACCGAGTATAAAAAAAATGAATGTGCAAAGGATAATCAAACAAGCAAAGATTTTACTCAGTGTACTCTAAAACTTCTTTTCCGCAATCTACAAACATTTTTTTTTTCTCAAATTTGATATTTTATAGGACATGAAAGCACAATCATTCAGCCTTTGGACAAGATTTTAAAACAAAACATTTTTTGTGCCCCTTGAAATCTACTTGCAGAAAGATTACTCTGTAAACAAGTCCGACTAGAGATGATATGTCTCACTTTTTGTAGTGCAAGAAAAGGGAGAGAGTGGAATCAGGCCGCAGATCTGTGTCCTCATCATCGGACACGAGGAGTTTGGACTTGAGAAGAATCTGTAACACCTGGTTCAGTGTGTCCTGGAAATAGGGCAAACACAGATAACCACACACACGTGTCATCGAATTACCATACATATAAATAACCACATACACGTGTCATCAAAATACCATGTAAATGTATGTAAATTCATGTAAAATAGGGGATTTCATACAGCTTCATAAAGGGTGCTCGATGCAGATGTTAGTAGTTTGGATTTGAGGTGAATCTATTACAACCGGTTAAGTATGTCCTTTAATTTATTAATTAATTAATTTATTTATTTATTTGGGGTTTTATGTTGCTTTCAACACTGTACAGGTCATATCACAAGGGGTAGTTTTGTGGGCAGAGAAAACTAGTACATACAGTTGGTCAAGGTTCTGTACTATAAACTGCCAGCTTTCCCACATAAGGTCCGGGGTTTGAACCTCCGACCTCAGAGGTGGGAGGCCAGTATGTTACCACTGCGCCACCGTGGCCAATGTATGCCTTTTAATAACAGATAGACAAGCATATAAAAACACTTTAATGAAGCTTTTATGGGGTTTTATAAGGATAGCTCAGTTTACTGAGCATCATCAGACATTAGCGGTTTGTACTTGAGGAAAATACAGACTGACATTAGGCATTTGACAAGATCAACAGACTGATTAATTGACTTCCTATCTGATCAACTATTTGACATAATTACAGAGCATTGGACTAAAATTCTCGTATTGGCTGAGTTTCAGAATTACTGAGCATTGGACTAATTAACACACTGCGCGAGTTTCACACTTACTGCATTGAACTAATTTACATACGCCATGAGTTTTATAGTTACTGCATCGAACTAATTCACACAATGACCAAGTTTCACACTTACTGCATTGAACTAATTCACACACTGAGTTTCAAACTTACTGCATTTCTACTAATTCACACACTGACCGAGTTTCACAATTACTGCATTGAACTGAGTGCCGTATTGAGGCAGTTTCACACTTACAGCTTTGAGCTGGGTACTCTCCTGTAGCTGCTGCACGGTTAAGCTGTCCGACGTGTTGTACTGCAGTAACACCGCCATCTGAAAGGTCGATGCCTGGAAGTACAAAGACAACAGCAACTACACTCAGTGTAAAGTCAATGCAAGCAAAATCCCTGCAGGCATATTTAAGCAGGCCTTTGGTTTTCCTCACAATGTGACTAATGTAGAGTAAGAAATCTAAAATTCGCCACCTCTAAAACCTTAGTTAAATTTACGAAGAAAATGATGTTTTTGTCCAAAAATTGGTATTTTTCCGTTCAAAAAGCCTTAATTTACTATACAGTCAACAAATCTCACCACAATTCATTTATTTTATTAGTATTTTCACATGTGGTGAATTTCAGATATGTGGCGAATTTTACATTTCTTACTCTATAAGACGGTACATCGGAATCATATTTTTTAACCGACCGAAACCCACTGTTCCAGCTACCTTCCATTTCCATGTAACCAAAACCTCTTTCCCCACAAATTCACTATTTTGACAGAAATTTACCAAAACAATAAACTATTCACAGTATTTTACTATATTCTGTCAAGATATTGATAATTTTGTTAAAGACTCTTCCAAAAGCAAATGACGATCCATTTTTATTTGTGATTTATATATCATCTACGCATTGTGATAACTTTTACGTCATGGCGTTTGCAAAATCAAACATTCCGCATTTTTTTTTTTGTTGAATTTCCACTTTTAGGAAAAGGTTCGTAAAATTTGCAATCGACCATAACCTTACCTGTAGGGTGTATCTGTTTTTGAAGCAGTTGGTGACGATCTCGCCTTTAGACATATGGTACAGCCAGTTCAGCTTGCGCCCGCTGTGTTGACTGCTGTAGAATGTGGTGAAACGCTGAAAACTGCGCTCCAACTGCCAAGTAAAACGTGCCAGATAAGGGTTCACTGGTTTGAATGCTTCCGGTTTTCACATCATTGTTAAAGTAATTTACAAAAGAAGGGGAAAAACTGAGAAGGCATCAGAGCTTGGTTAGTTCAGGAGGACTAAGTTATTGATTGCTGGATTGATAATGAATGACTGAGACACACTGAAGAAGTAATTATTCGACCAACGGAGACAAAGAAATTGATTAATTGGTTGGTTGATTGATTGGCTGACCAACCTTACAATTCTTATTGGTTTATCAACTGACTGGTTTACCAACTGCGTGAGTGATAATCATTTGACCGTAACAAACCAATTAGAAATCAGTAAAAATAAAAACACGCACCTCTTGTGGTAAAGTAAAGGTACAACTCTGCTGAAAGGGCCAGGAACCTGAACTTAAAACCTGGATGCTGAAGTCAACTGAAAACACACACACACAGGACAAACGTCAGTAACATCACTGTAGTATTTTAACCTGAGATAAATCCACAAGTGTATCAGTTCTGTTAACATGTTACATCGCTTCCCCAGTAGCTCAGACGGCTAAAGAACCAGCCTTTAGGACTGAATTCCAGCAGAAACAATATCAATAATTTCTCCAATTAGCTATTATTACCTTTGTTAAGGCAGTTATGTGACTGCTTATGTGATTATGTGACTGCTTAAGTCTGTTCGGGGTGCTCGCCTTCAGCCTCTGAGGTCGCCGGTTCAAATCTCATCCGGGGGGCTTCATGTTGGAAAGTTGGTAGTTACTTGCCGATGCCCGGTGGTTTACAGTGCAGAATCTTGACCAACTAGTATGCACTGGTTCCGCCATCCGTAAACTACCCGTCACAATATGACCCTGGCTGATGAACACGACGTATAACAAAAAATAATCCAAATTTGCCACAGGTTATGTGATCGGTGATCATCACTGGATTCTGTTTATTTGCCATCTTACACACACAAGCAAAAAATAAATAAATACAAAAAATAACATGAAATATTCACAGTATATGTGACCATTGGTCTAACGTACAACTGATTTATAGATATATTTTCAGTTCTTTATTTATATATTTCAGGTTTCACTCACTGTCGAGAGGTTCACTAGAGGATGTGAGGTGTCTTTTGAAGGACTCGTTGAGGTCTTTACTCAGACCCACATCCTGGAACATCCGCTGTAACTTTGATGTATACTCAAAACCACAGGCTTGCTGTAAATATATAACAATAAAGCAAGGAGTCAGTGAATGAATAAACCACAGGCTTGCTGTAAATATATAACAATAAAGCAAGGAGTCAGTGAATGAATAAACCACAGGCTTGCTGCAAATATATAACAATAAAGCAAGGAGTCAGTGAATGAATAAACCACAGGCTTGCTGTAAATATATAACAATAAAGCAAGGAGTCAGTGAATGAATAAACCACAGGCTTGCTGCAAATATATAACAATAAAGCAAGGAGTCAGTGAATGAATAAACCACAGGCTTGCTGTAAATATATAACAATAAAGCAAGGAGTCAGTGAATGAATAAACCACAGGCTTGCTGCAAATATATAACAATAAAGCAAGGAGTCAGTGAATGAATAAACCACAGGCTTGCTGCAAATATATAACAATAAAGCAAGGAGTCAGTGAATGAATAAACCACAGGCTTGCTGTAAATATATAACAATAAAGCAAGGAGTCAGTGAATGAATAAACCACAGGCTTGCTGTAAATATATAACAATAAAGCAAGGAGTCAGTGAATGAATAAACCACAGGCTTGCTGCAAATATATAACAATAAAGCAAGGAGTCAGTGAATGAATAAACCACAGGCTTGCTGCAAATATATAACAATAAAGCAAGGAGTCAGTGAATGAATAAACCACAGGCTTGCTGTAAATATATAACAATAAAGCAAGGAGTCAGTGAATGAATAAACCACAGGCTTGCTGCAAATATATAACAATAAAGCAAGGAGTCAGTGAATGAATAAACCACAGGCTTGCTGTAAATATATAACAATAAAGCAAGGAGTCAGTGAATGAATAAACCACAGGCTTGCTGTAAATATATAACAATAAAGCAAGGAGTCAGTGAATGAATAAACCACAGGCTTGCTGTAAATATATAACAATAAAGCAAGGAGTCAGTGAATGAATAAACCACAGGCTTGCTGCAAATATATAACAATAAAGCAAGGAGTCAGTGAATGAATAAACCACAGGCTTGCTGTAAATATATAACAATAAAGCAAGGAGTCAGTGAATGAATAAACCACAGGCTTGCTGTAAATATATAACAATAAAGCAAGGAGTCAGTGAATGAATAAACCACAGGCTTGCTGTAAATATATAACAATAAAGCAAGGAGTCAGTGAATGAATAAACCACAGGCTTGCTGTAAATATATAACAATAAAGCAAGGAGTCAGTGAATGAATAAACCACAGGCTTGCTGTAAATATATAACAATAAAGCAAGGAGTCAGTGAATGAATAAACCACAGGCTTGCTGCAAATATATAACAATAAAGCAAGGAGTCAGTGAATGAATAAACCACAGGCTTGCTGTAAATATATAACAATAAAGCAAGGAGTCAGTGAATGAATAAACCACAGGCTTGCTGCAAATATATAACAATAAAGCAAGGAGTCAGTGAATGAATAAACCACAGGCTTGCTGCAAATATATAACAATAAAGCAAGGAGTCAGTGAATGAATAAACCACAGGCTTGCTGCAAATATATAACAATAAAGCAAGGAGTCAGTGAATGAATAAACCACAGGCTTGCTGTAAATATATAACAATAAAGCAAGGAGTCAGTGAATGAATAAACCACAGGCTTGCTGCAAATATATAACAATAAAGCAAGGAGTCAGTGAATGAATAAACCACAGGCTTGCTGTAAATATATAACAATAAAGCAAGGAGTCAGTGAATGAATAAACCACAGGCTTGCTGTAAATATATAACAATAAAGCAAGGAGTCAGTGAATGAATAAACCACAGGCTTGCTGTAAATATATAACAATAAAGCAAGGAGTCAGTGAATGAATAAACCACAGGCTTGCTGCAAATATATAACAATAAAGCAAGGAGTCAGTGAATGAATAAACCACAGGCTTGCTGCAAATATATAACAATAAAGCAAGGAGTCAGTGAGTCAAAGGCTTGTTGCAAATATTGACAAAAAGCAACGAGTCAGTGACTGCATCAACCAAAGGCTTGTTGCAAAGATAGACAAAAAGCAAGGAGTCATTGACTGCATCAACCACTGATTACAGATTCATCCGGAAGGGTTTTTCAAAGTGATTTTTTTTTTTTTAAAACATATATTTTAAAACAATACATAAAATATCCACCGACCTTTATAAATGGCATGGATGCAAGAAACCCATCTGATACAATACCGTTAGGTATAAACCCTGTCTAGTATCTAATATGAAGCAAATGGTGAAATAATTGATCAAATTTGGATCAGAAATAAGGGAAGTTACGGTCATTTTTACTAGATCAATAAAATATATGCTGATGACACTTCCTGATCCAATAAAATACAAATTAAACTTATTATTATTATTATTTTTTTTTTACGACTTACCTTTAATTTTGAGATCATGCTTGCTTCTGCGTCGTCTGAGGCAGACATGTGCTGCACGAGGCGCTTGGCGAGCATCTTACTGTAGAACTTCTGGAACACGTCCTTGTCTTCTATGTACTTGAAGGCGATCATCTACGTGGAACCAAAAGCACAAAACACCGTACAGTGTACTGTGCAACAGTGTACAAAATTAGCATCTATCTCCTTGTCCCAGATTCTCCCAGACGTGTATAATATGCCAGAGTTATAAGTCCGTATGACATATACAGTAGAACCTCTGTTATCCGACCTTCTTGTGAGAGAGTAACAACTAGGTCTGATAATAGAAAGGTCGGATAATATAGAGGCTAAACTAATGGGTTTAAATGGAGTTTGGTGTGTTTGTTTGACGTTGGATAATTGAATATTCGGATAATAGAGGTTCTACTGTATTTTGTTTCATGGCCAAAATTATTCCAGTACTATGGCCACCACCAGACATGCTGTCCATTATAGAAAATAACATTAAACCACGTACTCTTTAGTGCCACTACTGATTTAACCTACACTGAAACACAGATGGTCAAACTTTTCCGGTAAACTTTGTACACTGCAGTACAATAGAGTACAATATAGTACAGTGCAATCTATCTGCAGAATAAACATAAATATGCTACAAACCTCAATTATGTGAACAGGTTTTAGTTTGAAACATAGAAGGTTCATCAAATAGGAGAGACATTTTTATAAACAGCAGGAAACTACAAATTGAAGACAGTGGAAATGAGTTAATAAAAGTGAATATTTGGATAACAGAACTATAATGGAGGCGTACAGTATAAAAACACAGTCGGCCATACTAATAAGTGCAAAAAGGTCAGGGTCAGATATATTTGTTTACTTTAGCTTACTCTGTTGCTTCCAATTCGACTTGCCAGTCCCAATACTTTTAGGGACGTAACAGAAACCATCCCAAGACTTCAAATTCCTGAAAACTTCATACCACTTGGTTCAGCGTGTCATCTGGTTCAGATGCGTAGCACCTCTAAACCATTAAACCCACTCACCACTTGGTTCAATGTGTCTTCTAGTTCCGCCTCCTCGGGGTTCTTTGAGCTTTTCTTTAGCAGCAGATCACAGTAGCGCGCGAGCAGTTCGGGGCTCTTACTGGACGAGTTGGCGGCTCTCGTCACTGAATTGTTGTTGATGAACTTACCGCAGGCCTGTGCAAATAGACAAGTGATAGGTGTCAAACATAGTGGGCGGACCGGTTTTGAAAATAAAAACCGGTTTTCAGGGCTTTGAAACCAAACGAAATCCGGGATTTCGAAAATTTACAGAGATATGATAAAAAGTTTTACGCAAGCGTACATGAGCTACATTATCAATAGGAAAGATGTATTCGCGAGATATTTTGAAGTTTGTAAACTTCATTTACCATGAATATAAAGTAAAAATGTAAGTTTTTCCTCAAATGTATATGCTCTTTATTGTTTTGACGAAATATTAATCAGTAGAAAGCCTAACATAATGATGTTTTCAATAACCGGTACTTGTATATTCTTTGCGGATTTCAACATTTCTACCTAAACGAAACAAAATGCAGTATACCGGTTTACAGTTCACACCACTAGTAAAACATAGGAGCGGACGTTACCGAATAATGGTCAAGATGTAAACATTTCCAAGAACTGGTTTCCCACAATGCAAGTGGATTTTTGCCAGTTGTAATACCACTTTTTTTTTTTAATATACAATTTATGAGGTCGTGAATTCCGCACCCCCTTGGTATGTAATATCGCACTTTCCTAAGAAATATGGCTGTTCTAGAGATTCCACAATGAACCTGTGTTACTCCTGTTAATCTTTGAGCAGGCAGAGCCTGCATGTTTGTCAAACTCCCTATTGGACAATCTTAGCAGCCAATGAAAGGACAGGTGTCCCACAGAAGCTGAGCTTTGGACCTGGGCACACTCTTACTCGCACCTTACTCTCAGCCTTCCGTCCAGTGAGACGTCAAAGTTCTAAATTCAGTGGAACCTGGTTACAGATACGGGACTTGTTGCTTTTGTCACCAAGTGGAGTTAATAAAAGAAAAAGGACCCTAATATTCTGCCTCTTACTCTACCGGGTTACATTCTCCAGCCCTTGGGGGGGGCAGAGCACAGTGCTCGGTTTATAACGCTGGACTCCAGTAAGTCTCACCTTGTCCAAAGCAGCGACGAAGCCAGCGTCGTTATTGAAGGCGGTCATGACGAGAGCGTTGTATTTCTTGTGGACGTCTAAGATGGTCTGAACATACACCTTGGGGTCCTGTGTGAAAAAAAATAATAATAATAATAATTAAAATAAAAACAACCCTTCTTACAATTTTATGATAAAAAATTTTTTTTTTTAGTTTTTCTTTCGGACTTATCCTTCGTGAACCAGAATCCGGTCCATTCCACTTTCTGGTCTAAATGGTTTCAAGATCAGACTTACACATGTTTTTGCGCAAAAACATTAAAATAAGCCATACGTTCTTAAACTATAAGTGTTTCTAGTTATACATAGTTATACAAACGGTTTTAAATGTTACAACTATAAAAGACTGCACACTTTTAGTAATAGACTGGAAACAGGTCCAACAACAATCATAAATTTAACAAAATTTAGTACTTCAATTGCTTCAATTGCTTGTCATTGTCATAATGTAGAAAACCCAAGAGCGTAAAAACATGAGCTGCAATTGAAATATGAAAGTTCAAGATACCTTGAAGTTGATTTAACTCCTTTTTCACCCCACATAAAATCTAAGGATTTATTTATTTATTTAGTGTTTTATGTCATGCCTAGCACCTTCGTATTGCATGTATAACACTAAATAAAATAAAATTCCAGCATTCCCATCTTCAAGGGATTTGAAAGCTTCTCCATTTTGGGCTTTCACACCGCAGAGAGGAAGCAATACTCTAAGTCTCCACTCACATTAAGTGCTGCATCCCCGGATGTGTCTATTGCTGCCAGGCCTTGGTTTGTGATGTGAGACTCTAAAAGGTTCTTCAGTTCTCCCAGTCCGTCCTGTATACGTGACACCAGCTGGAACATCCGGCCCAGGTCTGAAGGAATAAATAAGAATACATACAAGACCAGCTGGAACATCCGGCCCAGGTCTGAAGGAATAAATAAGAATACATACAAGACCAGCTGGAACATCCAGCCCAGGTCTGAAGGAATAAATAAGAATACATACAAGGCCAGTTGGAACATCCGGCCCAGGTCTGAAGGAATAAATAAGAATACATACAAGACCAGCTGGAACATCCGGCCCAGGTCTGAAGGAATAAATAAGAATACATACAAGACCAGCTGGAACATCCGGCCCAGGTCTGAAGGAATAAATAAGAATACATACAAGACCAGCTGGAACATCCAGCCCAGGTCTGAAGGAATAAATAAGAATACATACAAGACCAGTTGGAACATCCGGCCCAAGTCTTAATGAATAAATAACAATATGAACAATTTCATGTAACAATACGAACATCCTCCCCACGTCTGCAGGAATACATAAGATAAACAAGAACCTAAAGTACAATGACCTCGTAAAACAGAAGAATATGTCAACAGCATCCAGTATTCAGCTGGAATATCTGAGCCAAGTGTGAAAAATAAACAATCTCAAATGAAATATTGATAGAAACTGGAGGTTGTAGTACCAAACTAATGTTTAAAGTGGAAGTTAGCCATAACTCACAATTAGAACTTAATCCTACAGATACTGTAGGCCCTAGTTATACAGAGTCTTCGTTATATGGTGTAAGCTTTACCAGAACTAGAACCCAGTCCAGCGGAAAGATACTAGACGATTGTAGTTAAAGTCTACTACGTATCTGATTTCAACAAGCTGATACTGGAGGTTTTAGTTGTACATAATCTACTGATTGTACTGAAAGTTTGTCAAAACCAGAACAAAGTCTTATAAATAGATTCTGAAAGTTGTAGTTAATAGTTATACCCAATGTACATTGAATTCAGACAATGTCTTACCATCGTTTTTGTCGTCATTCAGAAGGTGCTGGAACTCTGCGTGGAAGATCTCCAGGTGTTTCTCTATCAGGACCCGTTCGCACACTTTGGCCAGCTGGTCATGCGTGGACTCGTGTAAGTACACGGTCACCCGGCGCTGTTCTTCCAACAGACGGTTCTCCGCCTGCAGAATAAGAGCGGTTGATTAATTTACTAGTGCTGGGAAATCGCTTAGATGTTCAGGTTTTCAATGTGTGGTATCTCCACAAGCTAGAGAACTTTGAAACTAGTTTGATCGTCAAACCCATCATTTTTACCACCAGTAAAATAACTGAAAAATAACTGAAAAATCGATCCTAAAATCTTTTCACTTTGTTTTATAGAAGGAGCAAAAATAGCATCATTTGTGACATTGGTGGTTTTCTCAACGATTTGACCAAATTCCTGACGTTTGAACAAAACTTCTTATTCCAGGCAGTCAACAAGTGAACTATCTCTTACAAACAGCGTTCCAGAACTATAATTTACAGAGCGACTAGTTCATTGGAAATTGGAGGTGGCCAGCAGGGCCAGCCATAACTGGCACTGTGGCGGCCATTTAGAAATTAAAATATGTAATAATAACATTGGTCAGTCCATATAATCATATTTTCTTCCTTGAAATAGAGTTTATCTGCCCTTAGCAAAAAAAAATATAAAAAAGTCTTAGCGACTTTCCAGCAATACTGGTACTGGTGTACGTAGTTGATACCTTTAGATTCACATATAAAATTCACACACACAAAAAAACACAAAAAAAACGTGTCACTGGGCAGGCGACGGATAAAACCGAACTCACCTTTTTCATGTACTCTGTGACTGGGTTCTGGTGAAGGAATTCCGTGGACTCGCGGTTGTAGAAGGCAATCGTGTCATCCAGGAAGTGATTCTCAAAGTGGTCCTTGTAGACGCTCAGGGTGGGACCTTTAGCCGTGGGGTCGTCTTCGTTCAGTCCCAGTTCAACTGAAAAAAAAATAAAACAAAGGTCCAAGATTCTGTGATTGCCAGAAGTTTGAACACGCACTTGTGTCAGTATAAGTACACAGAAGGTGTCTGGTTTCCGGTTTCTATGGCAGGAAGAAGACTTCAATATTTCTACCTGCCTGAACAGGACAGCCAGCCTGTCGCACACTTACTCCTTAACTGGTACCCATTACTACTAGGGATGGGTCGGTACCAAAAAAGCGTACATTTGGAGGGCACGAATGCAGAGCCATACCGATTTTGAGACTCTTTGTGTTAATTGGTGTACACCCCAACTAAACATGGACGTTTCCTGTTAATGACATCGTAATAAAAGTCACAAGATGCACAAAATACGAGATAAATGTGTATAATCTCTTCATGTTTCTGATGTAGTCCAATATCTTAAGTTCCTTCCACTTCACGTGTTGACATGTGAGATAGAGGTTATAAAGTGCCGTTTAGCAAAACAATGCAGTTCTGCTCAGAGTAATCGCTATAAAAGTCTAGAAATGCACAAAAACACGAGATAAAAGCTTATGATTTCTTCAGATTTTGAGTATGTTTCTCAAATTTAAGTCTTCCTTCCATTATATGTGTTGGGCAAGCAAAGTGGCGGTTTTAAAAATCTTATCACGGTATTTAAGTAAAATGCTGTTGATAGCAAGACACAGGGCCTACCGACCCATCCCTCATTAGTAGCCCTGCATGGAGGGGGAGACATATGTACAAAGAACCATGTCCGCGGGAACAATCCCAATGACTAGGCCAAGGATCACTAGCCCACACATTCCACTCTGACGTCTAATACCCAAGGCCACAGAGACCAAAGTTTTGAAGTGGGGAGAAGAAAGAACTGTTTTTATATGCAAACCACAGACTTCTTACTCACAAAATCTGCCGACAATTGTGCCTCCACTCACCATAACAGTTGATGACACCACTGACTAGCCGGGAGTTGATGGTCTCTCCGTTTCTCTCCTTCTCGATGAGGCGGAGGACTGCGTTGGTCACTTGCTGGTGTAACGGTTTGAAGAGGTTGTCTCTCCATGTGACTAGAGCTAACTGTAAACCAAAGAAATATCCGTCTGTTTAAAGCCCAAAGTTGAGGGGTCAGAGAGCATTCAAAATCACCAATTCGGTCAAATGTGATGCTGAAGCAAACATCTTAACCAGGGTTGTAAAGAGTACAAAGATTTGGGGTCGATTCTTCTCGGATGAAATTTCAGCTCAACATTGAGCCCTCTGGTTGCCTCCATTTTCCAACAAAGTTTTTACCCTTACTTTTAAGTGGGAAATTTGGAATTTTAGAGTTCCAATTGGAAATCGATAAGCAGTTATCATTTAATAGGTTTTAAGAAGACATCAAAAATTCTCCTTGAAAAGACAACTGAAGCACAGAGCTTAATAAAATAAAAGTTTACAAGGTAAAAACAATACGGTATAGCCTTCAATAATATTTCACTGAAAGTATGAACGACACTTTCACAAAAATTTATATTTCAGTTTTGAGAAGTTCAAAACTAACATGTTTTCATGGAAAAAAAAAAAAAAACCAAGAACTGATAACCCTGCACTGCATTTATAATCTTACGGGTTTCACTGCGGTAAAACCCTTCATTAGAGAACTTGGATTTCTTTATATTTCTAATATTTCTAATTTTCAACTCACCGAGTAGATTTCATAGATGCCCTTTCTGCCCTCATCACACTCCCGCCGTACCCAGTGTCTGTTGAGGTACCCGCACATGCCGTTGAGTACCTTGCTGGAGAACTGGTACCTCTCCCACTGCCGTGTGTAGAACTCCAGCACCGTCTCTCCCATCAAGTCCTGACCCTCCTGATGTGGAAAAAAACACAAAAGAAAATCAATGTCTTGAGAAAAAAAAAACGCCCAATAATGAACATAAACAGAAAATTGTCAAGCTGGTAAGAGTTAAACTTGGGGTTTTATGTACCACTCCAAATAAAAAAAAAACCTGAAACAGTGATTCCTTAACAACCTTAGAGTTGCTCATCACAGGCGTTCATATGAAATTCAGCACACTACACAATGGAAATGAACAATAACAAACAAGGGATGCTACAAAAACACTGGGCAATCACACACCCCTGTTGACCAATACATATTTATACGAGCATTGGAAAATGTTTAAGTGTATTAAGATATTTAAGCTTTAAAAACAGAAAACAATCATGAAGCGTTATGAACAAAAACTTAACTGCTCAGTTTGCTAGCCATTTTAAACCTTGTAAATCACATACCTTCAGCAGGTTGACCAGGTAGACTTTGAGAAATTCTTTCAACCTCTTGTACAACTCCAGCCCAACAAACTGGGCGCCACCCGTGGGCTGGTTTCGTCTCCGGGTGGCTGCCTGGCTCCGGGCATTGCTCTGACCTTGACCCGACTGGTGCACGCTGGTGCAGTAGTTGTACACGTGACTGAGGGATGATACGGGTCAAGGACAAATTTGTTCACATTTTCAGTGTGAAAACACTGGATTTCTACTAAGGCTGCGACCGGGTGGTCGGTATTCGCGAGTGGAGTCGATTTGGGAAGATCTCGAGTGCTTTCTGGTCCACCCGATCGTCGTTAACTACTATAATATATTATATTGTCGCCCACTTTATCACGTTTTTAGGACAACAAAGAATGACAACACTGCAAAATGGCAGAATTCTGTGTATATTGGGAAATTTTATATAATACTCCTCGTTTTATAACAATATAATAAGTTTTGATTACCTTTCACCACTATTTTAATGCAAAGACATCGTTTCCGGAAATCACCGTTCTGTTTATGGAGAGGAAAAAAACGTGCATACTAAAACATGCGAATACCGAACTGCGAGACGAATTTGCGTAGCTCGGGTACCGGGATGGATTTTAACCACTCGTCACAGCCTTAATTTCTACTAGGGCAGGGTCAGTAACACTGGTATCGAGACCAATTCACTTCAACACCGTGGTGACACTTTACAGCCGGTATTTCGAATGTCAGTGTATAATATTGTGAGAAAACAACACCACAAACTCTGCCAAAAAATGGATGACAGGAGGTCACAATATCTGCAAAAAGAGAGTCTCTTTCTGGCATTTTTGGAGATGCTACCATTCTTATGTATAAACAACCGAGACCCTGGTTACATTTCATTTCAGTATTTAATTTAAACGGTCTCCAGCTTAGAACTGCCAAATCAATAGGAGAATCCTATTCACATCCAGATCCAAAATTCCCAGTGCCCGTTAGACAACTGAGCCTGTATTTTAGTAAGCTAATTGAAATTTTAAGACTCTAATGTAAACACAGAAGCAGCTAAAGTTACTAAGATTTTAGAATTTCACGTACAAAACTAATAATTAAACTATGGTGAAAAATCATGAAAAAAGGATACGTATATAGCTCCACATATCTCTTCTTATCGATGCCTTGCATGTGATATACATGTTCAATCCCTCCCTTCAGATCATCCCAGATCTGGTCCAAGCCAATCTGCCGCAAACCATGCGGATTTCTCACTGCAGCCATGACGTCAAACAACAAGCCGCAGCATGTAATTCCTGTGAAAGAAAAGATTCCACTGTTCAGCAGAATTCCCTTCCACATAAAAGCAAATAATAGGTTCGTGGATAGCATTTTCCACCATCATTTAACCAGCTATCTGCAATCCCTGCATTTATATTGGTCCATTGTTGGTCCACTTAATAGTTTTAAGCGGTATAATAATTACCAATACTAATAATAATTACCGTTATTGCTTTGTACTGAAATGCATTGCATGGACATACTAAGTAAATAAATTTATAACAGTGTAGCTTTCCAGAAATTAAAAATAATTGATTTTCTTTTTATATATATAGTTAAGAAAGTTTTCCAGAAGTGGATAAAAGCTATTTATTTTTAAGGAAGAAAGGGGGTTTTATCCGGTTTTGTCCAAAGGTGGATAAAACCTATTTTTTCCGGGGTGCAAAAAAAAACCCGGAAAAAACCAGGCGGAAAAAACCACCTCGGATAAAACTACCAACCTTGCCCGTTAGGTGTGGCAAATTCCGCAAAGTTATATTTGTAAAGTGGGCTGGGATGAATAGGCATAGAATAGTTCTTTTAAAGGTTAAACAAAACATGTTTTTTTTTTCTTTTTGGTTAAGATAATTGTAAAAATGCTGATATGGCAAAAGAAACACTCTTTATAGAATGTTAACAAATAAATACAGTGTACATGTCTCGTCACAATTTTTCAGTCCAGTTGTCCTATGCATTCTCATCGGTTTTTAAGGTTGAAAATTGGTGATTTACATCCCACTCAACAATCAACAGTGATAGTGAATGAGCTCTGAAAACAGAATGGGTTAATGACAGGAGCAGCCAATTTTACTTCTAGAATATTTCAGCATGCCCCAAATTCACACACAATAAGCCCAGTAAAAAAAATATATCTGTGGTGTAATTCTTACCTACTAATGTACAGAGGTCTGTTTCAATGCCTCTGTCTCTTTCCGATTGCCACTTCTTCTGATATCCCAGCACACGGTAAAGTTCAATCACAAACTAGGCCCTGTCACAACAAATGTGGCAGGAGGAGCTCCAAAAGCACTGCAACAGTGCCTTCTTTGTGTGTGTGGAAGTATATCCTCTGGGAGCTCGAGGTTACTTTAATGAATTCATTCCTTCCATATCGATGCAGCTATTGATTGGACTGAAATGCAAAAAGGTTTGGGTCAGATATTACAATTACAGCAAAACAGCAGAATTTTCTTCGATCTTGTATCTGTGGTGTGGATAGGTAAAATTAATATCTATTCTTTAATATTTATAAGATGTCCAAAAATTCATGCTGTATAACATCGAGAATAGCTCGACTCTGTTTCCCATTATATTCTGGAGTGGGAAAGACACACTATCTATAACATTATTGGTGAAGTCTTATCTAACTGAAAAGTCTTTCATGCAAATCTGGGTTAACCTGCAGTTTTGTGTGACAGAGCTCCACCTGCAAGCAGAAGAGGGCCGAGATAACCATGTCTAGCTCTTTAATATTTACCACTGTATACTTATTAAAATAGGAGGCGAAAGTTCCCAGATATGGGAAGAAACGTCTGTGATTCAATTTGGATAAAGTGAAGCAGGTCAGGTAAATCTGTTTTATATTCCATTTTCTATGAAGCACCCAATAAGTGAAGGTTTGAGAATGTGTATATCAAGACCTTTAAAACCAGGTCAACACAAAGAAACGTAGGTGAATTTGACTATAACTCCTGAAATAATTCTTACAAAAGGCTTCAATCTATGGTAGCCTTGTCTTTTAACATTTTCCACATTTCCTCGCATTGTAAAAAATAGTGTTATCCCTCATGTGGTTTCTACACATTCATGCGTACATTCATGGTATTATCACTCGGTGGCACATTGTCAATCAATGATAGGTAAAATTTAAATACAACTGATAGTTGCTAAACTTATTTCTTGGGTGGCATTTTGACATAATAAAATCATACAAAATATTGTACATTCACCGGTAAAAATTACAAAATTAGCCGTAAATGCAAAATATATAAAGTAAACGTAAACACTTTTGGGGATTTCCCACTGTTGTCAAGGTGATCATAAAATTAGCCAATCGCAAGCGAGGATACATAAAGCATGATATGGAGTGAGGGAGACGTTTGTGAAACGTAGTGGTTAAATCACGGGACATCCCGATATGTAAATTACTGGTTAAATGTCAGGAAATAATTTCATTGGCTGATTTTTTATCATTAGTTTTCCGGGAAATCTGTGACCTCATATCTTCTCATGAATATTAATGAGTTGGTGCTACTGCTGTGAGTTCTGAGTTTAAAGTATTTGATTTTTTTTAGGCTTTCATTATGTAAAATATTGCTACAATCTTAAAACAAGGCATCCCATGATATAAAGCACTTCCCTAGATGAAGCACCTCCCAATTTTCACGATTTAGCACTTCCCGAAATATAGCCAATATGTTACACATCGTGACGTCCTGGGACATAACCTTGCCATTTGTGAAAAGCCTTTTAGGTTATATTTTGGTCATATTTGTGGTGACTAATGTCCATTTCCTTATTTTATTTCATATCTGAGTTTTTTGGTCTGGTTTGCACTTTTGATTCCATGATCGGCAATGATCGATCTTTGTTCACATTTTTCAGATACAAACATCAACAGGTAAAAAAGGAGCGATCTCCCAGCACTATTAAGCAGTTCTGTTCAGAAAGTATATGATTTTGAGGGAGCACTTTTATTAAAATAAAACCTCGAGGTTTCCATGAACTCATATTTTCTATGCCTACAGGAATATTAATTACCGGTAGTTGTATAACTATTCCAAATTACGCTAATACTAGAATATTTTACTATGCCAGGGAAAAACAGTACTGGTCAGCCAGTTCATCACCAGCCGTTCATACACTTGAGGACAAGTAATATCCACAAGTAAATAAATGGAGTTGCTGCTTTGGACAGTAAGGTGCAACTGTGCTGAAAGATTACAGTAAATTAGGTTTAATACAGTCATAGAATGCAAGTGATGAACTTCACTGGGGTGACAAAGTTCAGTGACTGAATAATAAACCCAAACTCCAGGATGCAGTGGATTAAAGACATTTCCAATTCTTATGGAGAAGTTGTATTAGTGCTCAGCCAGTGAATTTCGTCACCTGCTATAAAAGCATTCAAGGACTAGCAATATCCACATTTTAAAAAGTGGAATACTTGCCTCGGCGAGCAAGGTATAATTGTTTGCAGGAAGACCACAGTAGAGAAGTTTTAATACTGTCATAAAATACGAGTGACCAGCTTCACTGGGGTGACGAAATTCACTGGCTGAACAATAACAAGGAAAGGTTTCGATAAATTTATAAATAAAGCAGACTGAATACAGGGTACCATTATACATTTCTGGTCAATCCTGAAAGTATAAGGCACTATGTAGATAAAATGCTTATGGGGACCGATGTCAAATGTGATTTCGGAAGAGGATTATTGTGATGAAATGTTTCAGGCGACTGGCACTTGGTGTTTATTCCAGTGGAATTCCGATCACAGCAAACCTAAACAGCCATTAAATGAACAGAAAATGAGGTGATATCCAATCGTACACCTTCGTAGGTCAGTAGCTAATTTACCCACCAAAACATATGGCAAGTAATTGAACAATCGTAATATATTTCCTCGAGTTTTGTTCTTTATTTTCTTGTTTGGTAAATCTCGCATAGTCACGTAGGCGAGATTGGAGAGACTTCCTTCGCCAGATGTCGCCACTTCGGACGTCATGCCACAATTGCAATATTTATCCCGAGAATTATCGATGAGATTTTTTTAAACAATGCATTTCTAGTTGATTGAAGGTTATATACGCAGTAATTTCGATAATATATGATATTACCGCATTTGCCCTCTTTTCATCAAAGCTTTTCAAATATTTAAATGCTTGGAAATCTAAAATAAGCTTCACATATTGGTTTGAAATCAAATAATATCATGCATCTACCAAAAGACTTAATTATTTGCACATTTTAGCAACACAAAAAAGATTGACCAATTCAAAACCTGCGTACTGTTGGCTTCAGGTGAAGTTAGTTAATTACCAAGTTAAATTAAATTATTCCAAACCCTATCTCGTCAGTGCAAGGGGTACAAACTGTAAAGTTAGTCTTTTACGTCCCATTCAACAGGTAGGGGTGTTTTGGGACAACACCTTAGCATTGCCACTTGTGGGAGTCAAACCGACACTGAAGATAGTCTGTTATTAAGATCCCATACTTATTAATCATAAGGCTGCAGAAACTCACAAAGGTTAATCCTATTAACTGGGCTCGCCAGTAAACACTTGCATGAAGAATATTAAAGCAAGACACAAAGTTTAACAGAATTTCTAAAATTTAGGCAATAAATCTCCATAGACCCATCTCGGCTTTATCCACCAGTAAAATCTGTACCTCTATAGCATGTACACAAAGTATTAAAACTGACAAGCCTAAAACCTTTATAAATATCTTATTGCGATTCAAAGTCTCTTTTCTGTCAACAGATTCTGGTCACTTGATATGGAATCAGTGTCACAATGGTCAAATTACCATAATCTTTACCATGGTAGTGGTTTAAATATAAGATGATCAACTAAGTGGGCAAGGTGGTAGTAAAGTAGAATTCTTGAAAGACAACTAGGCATTACTTTCTATTCAACAGGAAATTGCAGACTGCCACATCATGCAAACAATGTTTTTGGAAAGTGATAGTAAATCTAATCATTTGAAACAAATAACATATATACATGATGTGTGTGCAAGCTCAAGAGGTTGACTAAGTGTATGACAAAATCTCTGTTTTTAATTTTAAATTGAAAAGCAGATTGAATTCATGATTTTATTACATATCCACAAACATTACCATATATTTGTAAACAATACATAAAAAGTATTTACAATTCTATGTTTTTCCCATGTGCCTTTGAATATATATCTACACACATTAATGATGTAATAAAACATCTACTTAGTACATAACTTGTAGGTCCACACCTTAATTAAGTATAACATTTACTATAAATGCACATATACAAAAATGTTTTTTGAACATTATTAACCACACTACACAAGGGTAAAAGAAGCTTATGGATCATGGATGTATACAGTACAAGAGGTTATATTACTTCAAGGAAGACCACTGTATATTGACATTAAAATGGATGAAGTTCAAACAAAAGATGTTGAGATCCTTAGCTATTTCATACTTACACATAAGTTTGACTCAAGTACAAATGTTGTTTTCATTATTTCTCTATGCCCTATATGGAAGGCCATTGCTGGAGATATTGTTTTTCTTGTATTTTCCAAGAGATAGTGTCATGTGAGGACATTCAGTGAATCCCACACATATGGAAGAAATATTAGTTTTCAGACTTTATACCAGTACAAAGCAAGTAACTACACCCAAAGCTAGGTCATGGGCACATATTAGACATTTTTGACTAGCTTCAACATGAAATTAACATTTTTATCTCCGATTGTAAAAGTCAATTTCTTATGTTAATGCAAAACTTTATTTCAACAGCTGTCTTAATCGATCTTAAACAGTAAAAAACATATTTTGAAACTTAAAAAGACTGTTAGCAGGGGATATTACAGTTGTCCATACTTTTTTGTTTGCTGGGACAATAACTGCTTGGAAAGAAGTAGATCTCGATATCACCCCAGTTGTAAAATAGAATTCATAGTTCCAAATGTCCCTGTTCATGAGTGAGTTTCTACGGCAAAACATTTCTAAAAAATTGTGCATCAACAACTGATCCAAAACCAATAATCGCAAAAAGTCTTGATAGTCAGAAATTTCCGCAATTTCACAGCAACATTTACATTAAGGTATAATATATTTGAACTGCAGAACCAAAGTATAATACATTGCAATTTAAAATAGCTCATTCCTGTTCTATTATAATAGAACAGTAATGATATGAAGATAGAATACAGGTAGCAATGCCTGGTATAGAATTCATATACAATAAAAATTGTAATTTATCTGAGTTCATGTTATTTACAAATGGTGAGAAAATCGTATAATTCTTATCTAAAATGCAATCATATTTGGCATTCACAGAACTATCATGTACATACATTACAGCGGTCCTGCGCAAACATGAACAGGAATAATGAAAATGTTGAGCGCCAACTCGCGATCGGGAACATCTCGAGATTGTCCTTGCCCAAACTCAAGATCTTGAGTTTGGGCAAACATCTCGAGATGGGACTCCCATCTCGAGATTGGGCTGCACAAACTTAAGATATTTGTTTGGGGCTGTGATTTGCTAATCAGCTGTGGTCTCCTGTTCTCTGATTGGCTGTATATAATTACTGAGCTTTAGGGTAAATATCAATCCACATAGATGAACATGTAAATATGAGAATTCTAAAGTGCAATTAATAATCTACAGATGGGGGGGGGGCGTCTTACACACAAACAAGTATAGAAGTGCAATTCAAAATCAAAGGAAAGTACATCACACAAATAAGGCTTTTAAATTTTTTGTTAATATGAGGATTCAGTGCTACAAAACAAAAGAAACCATTGTACAAGTGCAATTGATAATGTTCAAAATGGGGTATCTGACACCAACAACAAGTATAGAAGTGCAATTCAAGATCTAAGGGAAGCACATCACACAAATAATACCCTTTAATTATAAAATCAAAGACCTTTCTACAAAAATATACAATACATCTGACAAAAATTCTATCAAGTGCAATTGGTAATCTAGGGAAAGTGATTTTAGCTAAAGGATATTGCTTAAGTATTATATTAATATATTATATCAACTTATCTTAAGTTTGTGCAGCCCAATCTCAAGATGTTCTGCCCAATCTCGAGATGTTTGCCCAAACTCAAGATCTTGAGTTTGGGCAAGGACAATCTCGAGATGTTCCCGATCGCGAGTTGGGGCCTAACAAAAACGTTACAGTTACAGCACTAAAATTAACACAAATTATTAACAGTCTAAGACTACAACTAACGAGAGATTCTTGGTCTATTAGAAACAGCATTTTTTAACTTCCATGAAAACATTCAGCAAACTAAATTCAACATTTTGGACAACATATAAATCAGACCTGAAATTATTTATCAGTATACCACCTTGCGCTAAAATATATCTCAGGTTTTGGTTATTTTCCAGTCTGAAAACACTGTGCATAAATTTTATACAAAGAAATTATTTGAAAAGGCTGAGCCAAAATGCATTTGAGTATTGTGCAGAATGCAATACCTCAAACCCAAGAGATATTTCAGAATTTGTGGCAATTCGGAGATTCTAGACTCCTTTACCTTAGTAGAAAGGAAATAACTCAAATCCAAATCAAGTTCTATTTTCTATGCATTTATTAGTGTTTGGTGATTTACACTGTTGATCTAATAATCATACGGTTTAAAACCAGTTATTTTACTGTTATAAGTATAACCCACTTATCAGTTTGAATTAAAAAGGTTCTCTTTCTTCATCAGATAATGAACATGAAAAGCAGCTTTTGTTGTCTATACAGAAAAACTATTAAGCAGTCACAAAGATTTTTTTCTCGGGGGTGGGGGGGGGGGGAGACAGTGGCCATACGTTTTCCAAATTAAAACATTTGAAAAAGACATGAATGGCAAAAAAAATAGATAACTGGAGTTCTGTGGCATTTATCTAGACTTTTATATCATTTCCATTGGGGGTTTTACACAATGCATTGACAAAATGTGAAGGCTTCAAATACACAGCACATGCACAAAAACAATAAAAAACCACATAGAGGCATTTTGGCCAAGATTGCAAGTAGATTGAGCAGAGATATTGAACACAGTTGAGGTTGGGTAGATAGGTCACACATATACCGATACAATGAACAAACAAACTCCAGAGCTGCTTCAATTTCAATGTGTGTAAAGTGAAAGCTGAGATACTTTCAAACAGCTAAAAAGGTCATCCCAGGACATGCCCAAAAGTGCTTTCCACATGCTGTCAAACGAGCTGGTTTCCAAACCACAACTACAGAGGTGAAAGATAGACAATTAAATACCAAACTTGTTACCGTTTACATTGCAAGTCTAATATCACTTTCCATGAAAGGATGGAGAAGGCAGTGCATACTAGTTGGTTACAATCCTGCACAGTGGGCCATTGCCAAAGTCAAAGCTGGGGTTTTACGTCCTGTTCAACAGCCAGGGCCATATTGGGACAGGTTCTCAGCACCGGCACTTGTGGGACTCGAACCCACCGGAGGTGACAGCCTATGACTGGATGCCAAACTTGTTGAACCACTAGGCCACGGAGGACCACGGCAAGCCACTGCAAACAGACCATCATTCTGTTCATGTCTTTTTGAATTCAAAGTATTACAAAGTACTGGAAAGCATTAGATAAAGAGCTGAAATCCATCAATTTAATCAGACTACATCCACTTCACACACAAAAAGGGTTGCCAGGTTTCAGTCTGCATATTTGTTCCTCCATACACACACATCAGGTTTTTTTTTCTATTTTTTTCACCTCTAACCCCAATCCATCAGATGACCATCACATAATTGAGAAGTTTTCTTCAATTTTGGAGCACAACCTTCGTGTTTTCTGTTCACGAAGACACCTCTGCTGGACATGTACTATGAAAACAACAAAACACAAGTAATCAGTGACCGAATGAATCGGTCACTTATCTAGGATTCAAAAACACAGACACCACTGTAACCATTAATTTGCAACAAGAAGAGAGAGACCTTTGACGTCCGCACACAGATTACAGTAACAAAAACAAAGATACAACAATAAGTATAATCATAAGCCTTGGTCGAGTTCAGTATATCCGTGTATTTTGCAAGGTTTCCGCGTCATCTTTGCAAAGTCTGAATGGACAATTAAATGTAATAAAAGCACCTGAAGTCTTATAGTCAGAACAGTAAAAAAGAGAAACTGTCAGAATTGTGAAATTTACCACCAACAAATAGGCCTCATAAATTTCTCAAACAATTAGTAAGCTTGACTAATTTAGTATTTTCAAAACTATCGAGGCTCTTTAAATATAGCATCAAAATATCTCAAGAATTAGATGATTTTTGCCCGATTTAGAAAGTGGCAAATTTTACATTTCTGACATTTTATGTATAGTTCTAGTCTTTATCTACTGCTAAGTCTGTACAGAGGAGCAATCTACTGTTTACTGTAACATCCACAAGTGGTGATTACGATCTAAGTAACAGCTAGTTTTAAAATACTCAATGCCCTTTGAAAGAACCTTGTTTTTTTCACAATTTATATTTCCCTATTTTTCATCTTTCAGATAGCCATTTCAGATCACTGCCAAGTGAAACACTATTCAAAACTAAAGTTATAAACTGGATCATTAAATTCCAAAACTCTTAATCTTTTAATGACTTTTGTGTTATTCTATATTTTTTCTTATTAATGTAAATTTATAAAAAAAAATTATAACTTTCTGAAAGATTTTTTAATCAATAATGCCCTTTCCTGTAATTCTCCCTGCTTTTGAGAGATATCCTGAGAACACTCATAGCATTTTTGTTTTTTAAATATTAACCTGCTGGGGTTCTGAGAGGTAAAAAGTCAGCAATTTATTAAGTTGAAACATGTATCGAGTAAAAATCTTACAGGAACCCAGGCATTGTAAGGCCAAACTTATGTCACCCTTACTCCAACAATTGTGTAATATTGTAGCGTTTGTACAATGCATCAAGATCTCAATATCAATCAATGGTGTGTCAGGGTTTCAACATTACTGTTAAAAATGTCAATTTCCACATCCTTTCCAAAATATTAGTAAACATTTTTTTCCTGAGTAATGTTTGTTTACACAATTCCTTCCAAAGTCTTATTTGATGTTTCAAAGGTTCCTCAATGTTTTTATAAAAGTCTGGATGATATTTACATATGTAACACCAAAATATAATGTTTCAGTTTTGCTGAACTTGAGGTTGGTTTGTAAAGAGATGTCTCTTGCAATATTATGCTGATTAATGTGTGTGGAAAGTCATAATAATGTTTGATATAGACTGAACAATTACACTTCAATACAATGTTCATAGGGCAATCCTTTTCATCGGACAAAAAAAACTAACAACATATGCTTGTACATTGGAATTATAAATATACACACCTACACAGCTATATATAGAGGGGTGTTAAAAATGTATATACAAAGAGATTCCTGCCATAGCATGGTGGTTTTAAGGTTTCAGTTTACGTCATGGTATTACAATAAACATTAAAACCATGGGCAATATACTCAGTTTATCTGCGACATGTCTGCACGGCCTTTGGCTTCCAGACAAAAATCGTTGACTATTAATGAGCTCAGATATTAACATATTAAAAAGTGTTCAAGGTTCTCGTTGTGGCAAAGTACCTGCACTGAAAATCCTGTTAGCAGCAGTACACTTCCACGTGTGCATTTTCTGCTCAAGTACAGCAGAAAAAAAGGCCATTCATGATGAGAAATAAAATCAATAAACAATACGTTCTGAGATCACATCATGAAATGGCATTTTTTTCCCGATCCTCCACTTACAGTTTTAAAGTATGAGGTGACAAGAACGATAAACATCACCCGTTGCAATTTCAGAAAATATGTTTACCATAGCAACGATCTTAACCTCTTTAATTTATGCGTTGAAAACCTGTATATTTGATTTGGCAAATCGTGCACTACATTTCTGCTGACTTCCATTTCCACTAAGCCATCCAACACACTGACCAATGCAGACATGCCAATTTAAGGGTTCACAACAACTTAACAAGGCGAAAAAGATACAATGGTGCATCCTCCTGCCATGCGGTCAAATGACCTCACAAGGTCACTTGATAATTTCTGCTGTTCCTCTACAGGACGTCTTTTGTAACTTGGTTTAACAGTTTTCATTTCGCTATAAATATGATAAGGAGATTTTACAGCTATCGCTCAACGTATCAATTTGTTTACACAAAACCCTTTGATCTAGATTCCACAACAACAAATATTCTAAGACTATACAACCCATTTCTATACATATGTACAAAAACATCTTTAACAAAAAAAAAGTCTTTTTTTTAACGCACAGAAATGTTGAATCCGCCAGAGTGATAGATATTAAGCTTGAGAAAAATGTCCCATTATAGTTAATACTGGGGTTGGGGAGGGGTTTGGGGAAGGGTGGAGGGCGGGCCGGTGAAGGTGGTGGGGGTGGTGGTTACTCTGTGGCAAACTTCACATACAGTGGCGATCGTAAACTTCAAACAATAACTTCAGATTTGTTTAAGCTCAGTTACACCACACCCCATATTACATATTTAAACTTCAACAAAACTCTCAACAAATCTAGACAGAAATACTTTTTCCAGAATAATCCCTAAACTCTTGACACTGTGTTAAGACTCTTTCCGATGAACTTGGGCTCATAAATGTCTCCTTACTGCCTTAGATTGTGTCACATCATCTTCATTCAGTGTGTGATCAGACAGCTTTTGAGATCTATAAACTGGGCCCGTGACAATAACCCCAGGCATTTAAAATCAAGTGGCAACTGGAGAAGCAGATACAGTTTAAACCATTAAACCATTCAGACGTTGCTTATTTCCATTAATAACATGGGTGAAAACCTACGATTCAACCCGCATTCGTTTCCCTAATATGTGCTCTTAACATTATCTTCCTTCTTTTCATCGATATTTGAGATTTCATTTTTCAATGAATTTGGTTTTACACCAGCGGCCATTTTTGGGGATTACTTATACCTCCACTTAGTGCCAACTAAAAGGTAGGTAGCCGGATGTGGGTCAGTTATTGCACAACTGATAACCCGACCTCATTTTTCCGCTCGACTCTGTTTTGTACTAAACTTTTATTTTTCACTAATTTAGGACTGTCACCCAATGATACTGCTTTGCCGACATGGGTCGGATATCAGAGGCTCTAGTACAGCTAACTTCCACTTACAGAGACCTCTACTTATACAAAGCCTACCGTATGTATATCTCTACAACAAAATGGATTCAAATTTTCACCAAACATACAAACCCATCGACAAGATAATTTTTACACAACCATAACATTTTCTTCCTTTCTTTGATTTTTACATTTTTTACAGGCAAAATAATTACTGTATATATATATATATATATATATATGTAAGAAAATAATTACACGGACAAAAAGTGTACGTCATAGGGTAGAACTAAAAAACACTAATAGAGTGCAGACCTCCACCTGATGGGGGTGAGGAGGATGTTGTATTTCCAAAAAATTTGGGATTTTTTTTTTATTTATTTATTTATTTTATTTATTTTTTTTTTTTTTTTGTATCCTGAACATGATTCAGAACTTTCTGAAAATGTAATAACTTCTTCCTTTGGCCAAGCTCTACCCATATAAAAAAAAATTTTTATGTGTTACTTTTAATGGGGTAAAAGGTCGACCGCAAAGTCAATAAAAATAGGACCTCTGAAAATTTGGGGTATTTTTTTTTGTGTCCAGAATAGTCCCTTTTCGTTTGGTCAGGCCCACATAAAAAAAGTCAGAAAAACCTGTTCGTTAGTTTTTTTGGAGTTATGGGAACAGACGGCAAAGAAATGTAGACACACAGACAAACGAACACACTCAAAAACATATCCTCCGGGGGGGGGGGGGGAGGTAATGACAATAGTTATAATGCACACACTGAAACTAGGCACTATATTTACCATTTACATAACTTCCCTCCGACATTTGGTAATCATACGACAATCAATATACATACACAAGTGCAGCAAAGAACATCCAGTTTTCCAGATACTCTAAAAAATAGGAGGTTTATCTGACAATTTCTTTCAGTATCCCATATTCAGAATTGTTTTACATCGGCGAGATACCTAAAAGCAAAAAATCTGTTACCGTCCTACTCTGTTCACACCAATAGGGACAAAGGTTGTCTGATAGAAATAAAAGACAAACAGGAACGACTGCTCAGAAAGGCGAGATCTAGGCTGTAAGAATAGCAAAAACCAAAGTGGCGGTTTTGAAGATGGCAAAGGAAAGAGCCAAAGTAAGTATTCGTCAATCTTGGTGATAACTCGGTGACAAGATATCTCTATAAACATTGGGGTCATGTGACCTAATAGCTGGGAGGACGGACTACTGCAACTCGCAGGTCAGCCTAAGGTTGTAATTATCGCCGCCAAGGAGGTTTCATTTTCATGACCGTTTGTCTGTTTGTTAGCAAGATTATGCAAATACTACTGGTCGGAAAAAAACATCAGAAGATGGGTCTTGGTCCAAATACGATCACGTTAAATTTTGAGAGTGGTCTGATTCGCCATCTGGATACAAAAAACAAAATCCAGATAGTCTCATTTACTTACTATTATGTGTCTTGGCGGAGGTATGCACTCTCTGAGAGCTCTTGTATAACCTTCAATTCGCATCTCAACATTGACCACTGAGTTGGATGGCTCCAACAAAGAGCTACCGTTAGGTAATGGTGAGGGTATTTTGCTATAAAACTGGATACTGGAGTTTCAGTGCTGTACATGCTATGACTAAAGATACATTAGCTTTCAGCCAATAAGGCTACCAGTATTTCTTTTATACAAACGCCTTTTTTTTTCAAACCGAAAAACAATAAAAGAAAAAAAAAAAGACAAACAAGTTCCAAACATCTTTGGCAATCTGTTTACACTGTTGTCAGATTCAATACACATATACAAGTTTCTGCAGAATATATTGCCTACCAATCAGTAGGGCACGGTTAGTAGCATATTGTCTACCCAATCCCTCCAATGTGAGACTGTTCCGTTTAATTTTAGTTATTATTAACTTGCAAATTCAATATCGATATTCAAATTGGATAATCTATATTGACTAATATTCAAATTTATTTTCCACCACGTGCCGTATATGACCTATATACAGGCCAGGATATATTTTTTTTTTGTATACAACGGCGTCTCTGTACCATGGATAATTTAGTGTCAACAAGTGTTGTTTTTTTCATTGATATCTCAAAAACTGTGTAAGCTACAAATACGTATTACATATCATTAGAAAGGTCTTTTTACAGCGCTGCTGCTCGTTTTTGTTGCATAAAAATCCAGGAAGAAATCACTGAGAAATCGCACGTTAAAGATTTAGGTTTTATGTTCACTGATGCCCCTGTACATATGGAAGCCTTTTTCAAATTCTCTCTTTAAAATGTGGATTTATTTTAGGCATAAATCATACAAATTGGTGGATAATAAAAGTAAAACATCCCTAAAATGACATACACAGAAATAAAAATATATCACTCATGAAGATTAACAATATACTATGCACTCGTATAATAGCATCTTCATTCGTGATATAATCACTTTCCCTTTCAAAGTAGCAATGTTAATCTAAAATGTGGAATATACACTTTCAATGCAGCTTTGTTTACTGCCGTTCAAATGGAAAACTCACACAAGGGGTTTAATATAGAGTAAGAAATCTAAAATTCGCCACATATCTGAAATTCACCACATGTGAAAATACCAATAAAATAAATGAATTGTGGTGAGATTTGTTAACTATATAGTAAATTAAGGCTTTTTGAACTGCAAAATACCAATTTTTGGACAAAAACATCATTTTCTTCATAAAATTAACCAAGGGTTTAGAGGTGGCGAATTTTAGATTCCTGGCGAATTTTAGATTTCTTACTCTACATACTCCCATTTTAGGAAATCTTTCACCTTTCTACTTAATCTGGTATAGTTCTGTGACTATTTTAGCCTTTGTTGCAAAGACGTTACTGTTTCCTTAACAGAATGAATAAATAAACAATGATAAGACGACTCTACTAATCATGGCACCCGATTATTTCTTGAAGAAATCTAGAATTCCCTTTTTCTTCGAGGACGACGGAGCCATCAACATCTGTGCCTGGTTCTTGTGTGTGATTGAGATCTGTCAAAGGAAGAAAAACAAGCAATCAGTGGGCCGAATGAATAGGTCACTTATATTGTATTCAATACTTATGGGTTTACAGTACTGCACCGCCCTTAGGATAATTCTTCACCTTTTAAGGTAATTTTATTGTAATTGTATGTGAACAATTCTTGTGTGTGATTGAGATCTGTCAATGGAAGAAAAAAACAAGAGGGCCACTTTTAAAAAGGGCAAGCAATCAGTGGCCGAATGAATAGGTCACTCATATTGTATTCAATACTTATGGGTTTACAGTACTGCACAACATCTGACATGGATAAATTCTCCACTTTTTAAGGTAATTTTATTATAATTATTGTATGCATAAACTCTTATCATTTAACCCAGAGCTGAAAGACATAATCCTATTATCACTCAAAAATGACAAAGAGCAAACAAATTTATCAAAAAGTGAAAGATATCGGGAGTCTTTTGGGACAGTATTACTTACTACCCCCCACCCCCACCCCCACCCCTCAAGGATTACTTACAGTGCAAGGCCCTTGGAGCCAGGGTTCACCGTCAATCTGCATGGGGAAACGTTTTCGAGTGCGTATCACGACGGAGGAACACTGCGCCAACCGTCGGCTGGAGGAACGGATGCCCCCGGCAACCAGACCCGCATGGATGGCATTCTCCAGTCCCACGACTTCTATCATCTTGTCTCCAACATCTGAAATGAATGCCAACGGGACAGATCAATCAACCACACCTGACACATATTTTTGGACCAAACAGTTAATGCATTATTGTACCAAGTTACCAACACCATATCAAAAAGGTAACACCATGCTATATTGGACAGTAGCCAATAAGTCAATTTTTCTTCTTTTACTTCTTCCCGATAAACTGATTCAATAGGCCGTGAATTGGCTCAATCTACTGGATTTAGACAGTAATCCAGATTTTGTGGATTAATTTTTTTCGCTGGTAGTCTGATGAACAACTAACCAATCAATCATTCACTTAATAACCCAATCAGTCAAACAGCTTATCAACAAACCAATCAATCTGTATTATCATATGACAACCAAGTGGTTATCTGGAATATTTTAAACATTTTCTTAAACCTAGACACGGTATGTACACTACTCGTCAAGCGGATGGCGTGGTGCTTGAGGTCCCACACTTTGCCTCATCAGTATAGAAAGTCTACTAAGTAGTATGATCTCAGCTTTGCATATCATGCTCCAATGATTCGGAATGATCTGCCAGACAATATACACTCGGAGAAGTCAATCTGATGGTGTGCCGCTGGAGGTCCCACAATTTTGCATCAATATGCAAGTCTAAAAAGCATTTTGACCTCAGCTTTGTATATGATACTCCAAGGCTTTGGAATGATTTGCCTGATGATGTACAATCAGCCGAATGTCTCTCCTCATTCAGAAAGGAGCTGAAAACTTATCGCTTTGCAAAAGCTGACCCACTCTAGTTTATTTTGGGATTTCTCCAGGTGTTTCTCCATGGTGCTGACCCCCAACTGTCTCTCTACTCAACTGATTACAAATCTCTGCTTTTCTGGACGACAAGCCTTAGAGTCTGCCTTTAAGCTAGAGATTACGTGCTATGAAAGTGCCCCAAGCAAAACTGGCGGTTAGAGTTCTCGCCTCGAACCTCTGAGGCCGCTGGTTCGAATCTCGGGCCGGGCGCTTCATGTTGGAAAGTTGGTAGTTACTTGCCGATGCCCGGTGGTTTACAGTGCACTATGCACTGGTTTCCTCCACCTGTAAACTACCCGTCGCAATATGACCCTGGCTGTTGAACGCGACGTAAAACAACAAATAAATCTAAATCCCAAGCAAAACTGAGGTCATAGCAACCAACAGGCGGGTTGCACAATCAATATAAAGGATAGAGTATGCAATATGATAGCTGTGCTGAAAATTTCAAAATAGTGCTGTGTGTTGTCCTTCCACTCTGTCAAGTCTGTCTGTCTTCGAGTTAAAGTCCGGAATTCCAAGTGGCCATCTTGTTTTTCAATGTGGGACCAATTTCGAAAGCAACCCAGCATAGGTAGTGAGCTACCACCTTGTTAAGTTTCGAATCAGTTGGCGGAAGCGTGTTCGAGCTCGAGTCCGGAAACCAAAATGTTGGCCGACAGACAGACAGACGGACATTGCAGACATCAACCCACTTAGAAATGTAATGAAAGATGACGGTCCTTTTTGACAAATACCAACCACCCCCAATAAAACCACCACCCTAACTCACCCTGTATGGCAAAGGAGAGGTCTATGGAACTCATGCTACTCGACGAGTACTCCCGGTCCTTGTCCTTCTTGGCGGCTTTTGCGGCTTTCTTGCGTTTCTTCTGGCTGGGGTTGTCGCCCCAGAGATTGGAGCCTCCGTACACGCTGGGGATGTTCAGCAGGGCGATGCCCTCGAGTCGCGGGCCGTTGGCCAGATCCAGGGAGTAACCGTCGCACTAGAGTGAAAGAATAAATTAAAAATATCAAATTTCTGACAATTACATACGGTTTCCTGGGCTCGGAAACGGAACAAAATCCTGTATTTCATATGTTTGCCAGTGACATGGTGAAAATAAGCTGCTGTACATGAGCTATAATTTACAAATGTCTTTAAAAGATAATTTGACATTTATAAACTGCATTTACACTGAAAATAAAGGAAAACTGCAAGATAATTTGTCAAATATAAATGTTTCTTTTTTTTTCGCATTGTTTTGATAAAATATTAACTAGTAGAAAGCCTTAATTGAGGTATACTAATTGGGCGTGTTTTAAAATTTTGTGTATGGTCAGCCCGGTGTCTAACTGACTCCTGTTTGTTTTAGTGGAAGCCAGGTTAGCTTTTCTTAATTTAAGGCTAAGGTGGATAGACCTGGAAGATCGAGTCACTAACCCGCAGAGTCAACCTTGACCACACTCCAGTTTAAGGCAGGGTCATTCAAACCAGCTTCTCTGTACAGAAACCATTTCACATTAATACCGTGACCACATTTTACACTCGGCATCTCGACTGTCCCCAAAAATAATCGTGGAAAAACTTAAAAACCCTGAATCAGAAGAAATTTCACTTTTATCCGATATCTTTAGGAAAAATAATTATGCTTCAAAACCATGCCAACACTCACCATTATGTCAATGTGCTCGTGCAGGTTTTTGCACGTTTTGGCGAGGGTCTCCGAGGTGCCACACTCCAGGTACCACAGCTTGTTTCGCATGCGGCTGTTGAATTTCTCGGGGTGTTTCTCCCGCATCGTGTGCCAGCGGTGAGCAATGGAGGCATCCTGTAAAGAAATACGAGGAACAAGAAGAGTCTTTGAAAAACTTTTCAACTACAACTACTTCACAATGGGACTAAAATCTAAGCCTTTTGTCTTTGCCAAGTCCAGGGGTCGATTTCACAAAAGGACTTAGCCCAGACTTAGGCTTAAAATTAAGACTTTTGCCTTAAAGCAACGCTAAGTCTGTGGTCTTAGACTGAGAGGGTTTCACAAAGCTGCTAAGTCTAGGCTTTGGCTAAGTCTACCCAAGAGTGGGCATCCTTGCGCCTCTGTCTCTCCGTGAGGCGAATGTCAGTCACTATCTCTAGCTTGGGTTGTACGTGTGCAGTCACGATGGGTCTATTAGTAATGTAAGGGAGTCTTGGCTCAAAATTAGAGACACCTCTTTGTTAGGCCTAAAATTTAGTCTGTCACTTCGCTAACTCTTAAGACGGGCCCTATTTGTGAAATTCCTTGTGTCTGTATCTGTGGACAAAATAAAACAGTATCAAATATTGAGCCAAATATCTCAGATTTGTGTCTGAGACCTGGTGTTAAGCCCTTTCATGAAACCACCCCCAGGAATGCAATTATTTAAAAAGGGGTTACACTAACTGCTCAATATTTATTACCCCTATGGAGACTAATGGTCTGTGGGGAGTTATGCCTTGAAAGGGTTACTATAATTGCTGAATACTCACCACCCCTATGGAGAAGTAATTGTTGATGATATTCAGTGGTATGGGGTCCGACTGTTCATCCTCATCTGACTGCGAAAACTCAATTTCCCACCGATCCATCATTACTATCTGAAAAACAGGGAATTCGACCAATCGACTGAGCAAGTAATAATGAAACAAGTAATCAGTGACCGAATGGATGGGTCACACCTAGTGTTGGCACACACCTTGAGCACTGCAAGAGAAGTCATAAAACTAGATCAAATTTGTGTCTAGTGTGCATTTAACAAGTAATAACAAAGCAAACAACACCCGCACCCCACCCCCCCCCCCCCCCCCCCCCCCAAAGGCTGTGGGGTAAAAATAGAATTTCAACCATTATCATAATTATGTATTACAGTATACCCTCTATTATCCGACCCTCTATTATCCGAATTTTCAATTATCCAACCTCAAACCCACTCTCCCAACTCCATTTAAACCTGTTATTTTAGGCTTTCTATTATCCAACCTTTCTATTATCCGACCTAATTGTTACTCCCCCATGAGGGGCGGATAATAGAGCTTCTACTGTATTTCATTAAATGGGGACTACTTGCAAATGTCACCTGACAGACACTGACACATATGTCATTTATGTCATTTGTAAAAAACCAAGGAGGTTATCTCAAAGTTTGATTATGTTTGTTTGACTGTTTTTTACAAGAGTATTAAAAATAATTCTCAGATATTAGGGAAGGGTCGGTAGAAGTGGCGTATCTGTATAGAGAGCATTTTACTGAAATACTTTGACTTGCTTGCCAACAGGTATAATGGGAGGAAGAGTTAAAATATTAGAAACATAACCTAAATTAGGAGAAATTATCAGCTTTTATCCCATATTTTTGTGCATTTGCAGACTGTTATAGTGATTACATTGAGCAGAACTGACATGTTTTGGTTACGACATTGGTTGCGATATTGTTAAAAGGAAACTATATAAATACTGTAAACTAATGATTGTACAGTTGTTACACATTTCTATTTTATTTCACCTGTGAGTCTGTGATTTTGTGCATGATTTTAGCCAGGTCCTCCCCGGTATACCCTCCACCCCACCGCAAACAGCGAGCCAGGTCATTTCCTGTTCCTAATGGCAACACAGCAACTGCAGGCTTCACGGCAAAGTTGATACGGTCTGCAAAACACAATCACCTTGTATCCATACAAAGCCATATCTTTGATGTCTCATCAAATGTTGTGGCCTCACAAGGGTGTAACAGGTCCTTTTGTTTCTTCAACCACACCCAGTGAATGCGCAGTTTTGCCATAGCTCTAGCTGATGACATGGAACAAACTCCCTCAAACCATCAGGACCCAGGAGAGTGTTATTGGATTTAGGCAACAGTTTATTATTATTATTATTACGTATTTATACTCAGCGCAATATCTCCATATACTACAGGACTCAAAGCGCTATTGAACCAATCCGACTGCACAAGTACAGCCCAAACTCACAAGTAACTGACATTCCCCTAACAGGAAGATAGAGGCTCAAGGATGACCATTTATCAACGTCCTTGAGGTTCTTTAGCCTGCCACTGGGGACCCACTATGTATCTGCCTGTACCTGGGTTTGAACCCACGTCCTCTGAGTTCCTAGACAAGTATGCTACCCACTAGGCCACAGTGGCAGATGAAGTGAAATGCGCAGTGGAGAGTAGTTTACAACAGTTGATGGGAAAGGTACTAATGCAAAGTATATTTATGGTAATAAAATAACATAGTTATGAGCATCTGGTATGGAATGCTTCACTTCATGCCTTTTCAGCTTCAAGATTCGGGGTTGGGAGAGGGGGGGGGGGGGGGGGGGAAGTGATCGTATAGTTTTATTTACACTCTGGATACCGACCCATGGTGTCCAGCAGCCATCCAACCGTGCCATCTCCCCCGCAGCACAGGATACGGAACTGCTGAACCTCTTTGTAAAACTGGAGCCTGGAAATATCGGAAAGTGAAGCCAACGTTAGGTTTTCACATCAGCAAGCGCCTGTAACTATTTCCCAGATGTCATCAGCTGACGGCTGATGGGCTCTATTACAGGGCCATATATAACTTTGTACATTATATTGTACTTTGTATAATTACTTTGTGTATTACAAGCAATATATATGGCCATATATTACTATTTCTTTGTCGATTACATGGCCATATGTTACTTTGTCTGTTACATGCTCATATCTTACTGTTACTTTGTTCTAATACATGGCCATACACAAGTGTTCCACTGTCTATCACATGGCCATTTAATTCTATTACGTTGTCTATTACATGCCCATATATTAAAATTACTTTGTCTATTACATGGCCATATATCGCTATTACTTTGTATATTACATGGCCATGTATTACTATTACTTTGTTTATTACATGGCCATATATTACTATTTCTTTGCCAATTACATGGCCATATATTACTATTTATTTGCCTATTACATGAACATATATTACTATTTCTTTGCCAATTACATGGCCATACTACATGGCCATACATCACTATTACTCTGTCTATTACATGGCCATATATTACTAGTATTTTGTCAATTACATGGCCATTTATAACCACTACTTTGTCTAGTACTTTTTACTGATTTTGATTAAATTTACAGACATGACTTAACATGTGTACACATGTACCCTTGTGGTACTAATATTGAAATTGCCATTAAATCCCTCTTCCAATTGTACAGCCACTAAGGCTCTACTTCAGTGCATCGCAGGCAACGTTATACAGCTACCCTGGAAAAAAATGAACCTAAATTCCTCTTTTCCCATACAATACTGGGACCTCTTGACTGGCAGATATTGTGGAAGTATATCTCCTGAACTACAATCTCTTATTAGCCTCGATATACCCCAAAATAATCAACAAATACCTACCCCTCCATAGGGCCTCCGTGCAGAAGATTATAGACTTGTCTCGGGTTAAGCAGATACTGGAACTTTCTCAATATTCTGCAAAACAATACCAGACATCTAAACCATTAAATAAAACTTCAACTTAGCAAGGCATTTCAGATAAGAGGTTTTAACTGGAAATTCCACTGAAACAAAGTTCTACAAAAGTGTAAATAAATTCATAGAAATCACAAAATAACATTGTATAGCAGGAATTTAATCATCGAGTTCTTGATGACAATTACATAACGAACTGTTCTATACGAATTTGGTTGATGCCTAGGGGGGTGTAGAGAGAGTAATGTCTGAATATCCAACTCAGCTCAGTTCACCAAACGCCTGCTTGTGTTGGTCATGTTGCACTTTGGTGTGCACCATTCTAACACCAAGAACCTCACATGTTTCTGTGAGGACCCCTCGGTGGGAAAAGTGTCTAGAAATGTTCACAAATTCTTTTTTTCTTGCATCTTCTGCCTCTCTCTTCAACACATTTCATTTTGCATTTGTTACACAAGTCATGTGAAATCACATGAACACCTATCAATATGGTATGGAAAACGTTGCATTCGATTTCAATCAAAGCTAGGCCTATTATTAGTGGAGGAAACCACAGCTGCAGCAGTGTAAACAATGGACTTCAAATTTCCTTTAAAAAAAACCCAGAAAACTCCTTTTTGAGAAAAGTACCCACTTGACCTGATCGAGTCAAGACTCTCAAAGCCAGTCTCTTCTTGAAACATCACTACACACAAATCAGGATACCACACACAATGCATTTCATGCCAATTTAATACGGTATCATATAGAACAAGACTACTGCTGCAGTGGTTATCTCCCGCCTTAGGATCAGTAATAATGGAGATCTAGGCCAAAATTACAATCAGGCAAGCTTTCTTAACCATGTGTGTTTTGTGCAAATCTGATGAAGCGTGCTGCAATATTTCATGATTTAGAGAATCTTTACGTTTTCTAACAATCGGCTACAGCAGCCATTTTGTTTTTCAAAATGAGGCCAAAATTTTGTAGAGACATGTTTTCATAGACATTCCCTGCAAATTTGGTGAAGATATCTTTATAAATGAATGAGATATTAAGGTTTCTATGAAAACGTGACGAACAGACGAATGCATACACGTACAGAAGGCGGTTTATAATCTCCCTACCACGGTCTTCGGCCATTGGAGGGAGCTAATAACAGTCAGGATCTCTGTGACTAAAGAATCAAAGTTAACACTTTAATGACTAAGAGCATACCAAAACAAGTCCCCCCCCCCCCACCCCCCAGTGTATCATGGCACATGCCGTCATGAACTGGGTTCAAACCCGACACCCACAGGGGTAAAAGCAAAGTGATTAAGTGGCAAACTCGTAAAAAACTTTCAAGTTTTTAAACGTAAAATACCCATATGCATTTTAGGATATGAAAACACTTGGCTCAAGGACGGCCAGGTGTTGGATGATGGCGACATACTCCAAACATAGAAGTTAACATGAAAGGAGAGACCCTACTTACACCTACGTACTTGCTACCCTCTGACCCCTGGTGACCTAATTCATTCTGCCATACGCAAATATACAGAAATGGTTCATTCTTACTGTGCCGGTTGAACAGTAAACAGGGTTTTTTGGGGGTTTTTTTTCGCTGTCTCCAATTTTGTTAAACAGACCTACTTTTTACACAGGTTTTGGTGCTCTGTAAGAGGCAGTACATTTGTATGTGGTGTAAGATTCTCGGAGGAGAAGTCAATGAATCGGACATGGACACTGCAAAAAACCAAGATGGCGGACACCGGTATTGCTAAAATATCCAAGATGGCCGCCATTAAAATGAAACATTTTGGAAATTTGGACACAGAGTTCAAGAATTATTCTCAAGTAGAAAAATTTTTTTTTTTTTTTTTTTGGCTAATGCAAAAAACGAGCATCCCACAGTAAAGAAAGTCAATAATGGTTAAAAAAAACCAGTACGGATAAAGACTTGTAAAATACATGAAAACATGGTTGACAGTAGTAACATATAACCACAAGTTAGATATGCTGCTGCCATGTATCTTATTTACCCTACTGGATGGAAATGGCAGCAGGGTCATGACAGTATGCCAGCAACTTTGTCAGCTGTAGATAAAATAAGCATCCAAAAGCTAACTGAAAGTTGCACAGAAACATGTCACACACACACACAGCACACAGTTCAAACAGATTCCACAAGACAAGCATTTTGACATCAACACCGATTCGTATTGACTAATTCCTGGAAACTTGGTCGAGATATGAGAGTGAACAACAAATGAAAGATTTTTGCTTTTGGATTCCGAGAAAAAAAAAAAGAATGAAACTAGATGGCCATTCGTACAAATAAACAGCCAGAACACATAAAGTGATGACATCATCAAATCTTGTGTATGTATCACCTCAGACAGTGCCATCCCATAATGCCACAAAATAAAATCCAGTTAGCAAAGTGTATTAGTGTGTAATGTATACCTGATTAGTGAGTACCCGAGAGTGACCTAAGACACACAATAAAATGCAGAGAATATCAGTCAAATGGTCACAGTATGTACAAGCTGTATAAATATGTATAGCTCAATCGTATAACTGTATTTTATATCTCAGTGCCATATCTCACTTGTACTACACGACTCAAAAGCACTATTTATAAAAAAAACATTATACAGCTTATTAAATGTACAAACTCACAGCTCTAAGCACTGATCGACTTGGAAAACCGCCTTGAAGCTTTACATAGTGATATTGAAAAATCAACAGAAACTGATATGGCCAACTAACATGACCAGATATATGAATACTGACTTTGCCATTTGCTATTAGAAAGTTTGTCAGCTAATCACAGGCTGTCCCCTCTGTGTGGGCTCTACTCCCACAAGCGGCAATGCTCGGGCCCTGTCCCAATACCAACCCTGGCTGTTGCATAGGACATAAAAAACCTATCGCTTAAGTTTAAATCAATACGAAGGGAAGAGAAATAAAAAAAAACAAGATACACTTACCGTATTCCCTGTTTCCCGCCACTCTTGGGGTTTATAAAGACTAACAAGGGTACAATGGGGTCGGAAGGGGTGATCGTGATCTGAAACGAACTTTGACCCTGTTTTATTGCCATTAGTTTTTGGTGATGTTTATTATTTTTTTTTGTTGTTGTTCAGAGATTGTCAAAAGCAGCAAGGCATAAGTAAAGGCAGAGGCGAGGGCAGGCAGTGTGTAGTTCCATCGTTCATCACCAGGCGGCAGCAGTGGATGGTAGTAGATTGAAGAATGTGGCGTTGGAAGACGATGCGGCAAAGGTTTTTTCGCAGGTGTCAGAGAGCAGGTTTTAGAGAAAAAAAAATTGAAAAAAAGAGAGAAGAATAAAGCAGATGTTAGTGATTAATGGTTATTATAATTACTATTATTATTATAATTATCATTTTTAATCTCCTATCATTACTACAGTTGAAGCCCTGTTGAGTTTGTATTTACGCAGAATTTGAGCCGATTTCTGGCTCAACATTCAGCAGAACATTTTTCCCTCCGCCCATCTAACTACCCATCACAACATAACCGATACAAAGATACTAGGCATTATGCAAACCACTTAATAAATAAGTAAAATAAATACATCATTATCTTACTTGTTAGCGGTTTGTGTAAAAACATAACTTACACAAGATCAATCAAATATCAATGCCGATCTCTGTGATTTTTGCAATTGTTTGTGCGAATTTCTGATCATTAGTCACTCGAGGATTGTCATCAAAAGCATCGAGGGGTGGGGGGAAATATTACAAAAAGGGCAATCATTACAGAAATTACAGTATGAGCATTAGTGGATCCAGAGAGGGGTTCAGAGGGTCCGAACTGAAAACTGTTAAAATTTTAACATCCTGCGCATGCCGCGTACAGGTGAACTCCCCCTTATTAGTTAAAGATGTATCCACCCCTGTCTATATGTAGATTTCTTCTATTTTGAGGCAGTTCCACTTGGTCAGATTCTAACTCTAATTTTTCAGGGGGTAAACTGTAGTTTTGGGGTTTTATTCTATCCTTTTGTATCACTGTAAAATTGTAAGACACAGACTTTTACCAACGATGAGATGTGCAAGTGGTCAAGACTGTTTTGGAAAAGGCGCCAACCGACATAATCAGTTTGTTAAGGCTTGTAAAATTTAATCATTTTGAGAATCAATTTCCATAAATTTTACAGTGAACAAACATCATATCTACCACTACAAGTGAATATGCATAATTTGGAAAAAAAATTGCATTTTGCTGTTGAATTTCCAGTGGGACACATGACTTTCCCCAATGTGTTTGCAGTTCTTTCACAAATTTACTGATCTAACTATACATATGTCTTTTTCTTATTACGTATATTCACTTGAATTTCTATAAGGCTTTGCAAACAGCACTACTTACAGAAGTTAATTTGAGCCAAGGTTAAATGATCGCAAAGTTACTGGATTACTTCTCACAAAATTCCTTCAGATAAGTTAAATCTCATTATGTATCAATTTGACAGAATTACAAAATGATTTTATTGTAAATTATTATATGATTATAATATAGCTATCAATCAGCTTGAAAATCAAATTGCTGAAAGAAATTACTTCATTCAATGGATTTAGAGACAGTATTCACCATAGGTATAGAGTAAGAAATCTAAAATTCGCCACATATCTGAAATTCGCCACATGTGGAAATACTAATAAAATAAATGAATTGTGGTGAGATTTGTTGACTGTACAGTAACTTAAGGCTTTTTGAACTGAAAAATACCGATTTTTGGACAAAAACATCATTTTCTTCATAAAATTAACTAAGGTTTTAGAGGTGGCGAATTTTAGATTCCTGGCGAATTTTAGATTTCTTACTCTACATGCACATCCAAGATATTTTGATTATTAAATTACTGCAAAAAAACTACTTCTAGTCAATCTAGAAACTCTAAAACAAAACCAGGATAATCTTTTCCTACATGCAAGCATTACATAGAAAGAGAAAAGCGTTATACAGTTAATAATTAGTATGATTAGTATGTGAAACCCTCTCCCTCGCCTTATTTTTACTTTGAATCGTGCGTACACTCCCCACATTTTTGCCAATTCTTTTTTAGGGATAATTTTCAGCCATTTACTAAGTACATGGGTTAGCATTAAGTGGGTCGATTCATGAAGTGGGTTAATTTTTAACGGATTTCTGCAAACAAATAACATGAAGATGCACGTTTTTATCCTAAAACTAAAAAAAATTTGGAAATTATTCAAAATACAAACTTTACTACAACGTATCAGTTCTGCCTGGTTTAATACCCGTGAAATTCCAAGCATTTAAATAATTAAATGGGACATTTTTGACCTACGGATGAGTGGGGAATAGTCTAGCTGTAATGATCCCATAAAAGAGTAACATAATGAAGTTATTTTTCATTATAAAAGACATTCTCTTTTATTTTAAACAATTTCCCATGAATGTATCAAAACAATAAATAAAGAAATGATTTGATATTTTGATATCATGAATATTGAAAAAGTATTTTTACAAACAAAACGACCACCTTCATGAACATTTTGTGCAGATGTGCTGTATATAATATTATTTATTATCCACCACGCAACGTATTTGACCTAAATACGGGGAAATACAGACAGGGATGTATTTTTTTTTGTATACACCGGCGCCCCGGTACTATGAATATTGAGTGTGGATAACTTTTATTTTTTCAACAATATCCCGGAAAGTATGTAACTTAAAAATATGTATAATATATCATTAGAAAGGTGTTATTCCAGCGCTTCTGCTGATGTATGTTGCATAAATATCCATGCAGAAATGACTGAGATATTGCAAGTTAAAGATTGAAGTTTTATATTCAGTGTTGCTCATGCTTTTTGACAGTCTGTTTCAAGTTTTCTCATTAAATATTTATATTATTTGACCCATAAATCGCACAAAATGGTGGATAATAAAAGTAAAACATCCCTCATCAGACATATACAGAAAAAAATATATCACTCACGAAGATTAACAATATAATACTCGTGCTACGCACTCGTATAATATTGCTATCTTCATTCGTGATATATTTTTTCTGTATATGTCATTCGGGACGTTTTCCTATTTACTACAACTGCTTTCTTCTGATATCAAGTGCTTAGTTTAGTGTGTTAGGATATTGTGTTAGGCCAGACTGACGATCAAAATAAAAAATATTAGGCAGATAATCTATTATGGCTGGCTCATCAAAAGGAAAAATAGATTAGCAATCGACCTTGGCAATAATACTTGGTTCTACTTAAATGAAGATTCTACACAACGTATATCTACACACACACACATGCAGGCAGGCAGCTTACATCATTTGACGGAGCGGGCCACGGTGGCGCAGTGGTAACACACTCACCTCCCCACCTCTGAGATCAGAGTTCGAATCCCGGTCTGACCTCGTGTGAGAAAGCTAGTAGTTTCTTGTTTTTTTCAGCAGTTTGCAGAACAGAACCGAAAAAAAACTGAAATGTACGGGTTCCCTCTCCCCTTCCAACTACCTGTCAATAAGCTACTAGACGTGACATAAAACACTAAACAAACATAACACCCGATGTCCTATTTATGACAGTTCTTTATTTTCCCAACTTTTTATTTATGTTTGGGTGTTTACAACGTGTCCGCGTGAGATTAGCAACACACGACACATCTGATTTGCGACAGCCGAGTTTTTTGCTCTGGGAGGGGAAATATCAAATGAAAAATTAAATCGCAGTAACCTATCGAATTTTCAACATGGTTCGCATCTGATCCAAAATCACTAATCGGACGCCAGGTGTGTGTATTTATTTATTTATTTGTTTGGGGTTTTACGTCGCTTTCAACACTGTACAGGTCATATCACGACGGGTAGTTGGAAGGGCAGAGGAAACCAGTACATACAGTTCGTCAGGGTTCTGTACTGTAAACTGCCGACCAACGGCAAGCAACTACCACATACGTAGGTGTGTAGACTTCGACTAAGAAGTTATTTCTGTTACCGGGTGGTGCACGGCGACTGAAAAACAGGCCACGTATGTTTTTGCTGCAACTCGGTAACTCTTAAAATCTAGTAAAATGTTGTACGCTTCCGCACATAACACAAGTAAAATTTGATATTCAACCAAATTTGTCTACCTAATATTCATATGTTAGCCTAAATCATTTGATATTCAACCCTATTTGTCTACCTAATATTCATATTTCAGCCTAAATAATTTGATATTAAACCTATTTGTCTACCTAATATTCATATTTAAGCCTAAATAACTGATATTCAACCTTATTTGTCCACCTAATATTCTTATTTTAGCCTAAATAATTTGACATTCAACCCTTTTTGTCTACCTAATATTCATATTTTAGCCTAAATAACTGATATTCAATCCTATTTATCTACCTAATATTCATATTTTAGCCTAAACAATGTGATATTCAACCCTACTTGCCTATGTAATATTCATGTTTTAGCCTAAACGATTTTCTCTTAGTTTTATTGATACTTGACATGCCATTTTTCAATTACATATTTTTCCTTTCACCAACAACTTTGCTTTTTATGGTACAGCAGATACCTGGCTCCGTTTTTCGCCCCCAGCTGCACCCCCTACTTAAAAGTTAAAGTGGGGTTACACAGTGGAGTATAAAAAGGGTTGATATTTACTTGTGTTAACAAATGCAAACATTCTGTAAATAAAGAACAAGAAAAAGACGTAACAAGCACATAAGCTGAGAACAGGCAAACACGTATAGAGTAAGGAATCTAAAATTCGCCAGGAATCTAAATTTCGCCACCTCTAAAAATCTTGCGTAATTCTATGAAAAAAAGATGTTTTGTCTTAAACTTGGTATGTTCCAGTTCAAAAAGCCTTAATTTACTTTACACTTAACAAATCTCACCTCAATTCATTTATTTTATTAGTCTTTCCACATGTGGCGAATTTCAGATATGTGGCGAATTTTACATTTCTTACTCTATATAAACAGGGGGGAAAAAGTAATAAAATGTCTGAAACTGAAAACAAACAAGGTTACATCAACAAGGGCAGTTCAACCTCGATTATCCGGGTACTTTTTCCCTCAAACCTGCTCTATTCCAAGAAATCCTTAGAAATAAGCAGTACATATCCTTTGTTTCAAAAATGACATGACTGTGTCAGTGCATCTGATTGGCCGAGGGCCGTGGTGAAATTTGTTGTATACACCCAATTTGGGTGTTCTGAAAATAGCTCCCCACCCCACAACACCTGCAAAGTATTATGGATGAAACAAGCCCAGGTTTGTGGTCAGGTTAGAATATCAATAATACCATGTAAGCCATGGTGTCTACAGTATTTTATCATCTTTTGATAAAACCATGAAGGCAAAACAGGCGTTATTCCTACAGTATATAAATTACGCGGGTAATTTGCAAATTTTAATTAGTAAATTAAATTTTTATTAGTTAATACCTTACCTACCAGACGATGGCTATAGCCCGGCGCCAGCCGGTCCCGCCAAACGAAAGAAAAGACGTCCTGGGTTTCACCCCCGGCAGGACCGGTACACTACACTCCACTCGCCAGGTGGCCTAGTTCCTGCTTCACTCGCCAGAGGGACGTGACGTCATAGCATCTTTTTTGTCCCTAAGGTTGAATTGTAAGGCTGAAAGCGGGGAAGGTTGGGTGGGAATTTCCCGTCTGGTAGGTAAGGTATTAACTAATAAAAATTTAATTTACTAATTAAAATTTGCAATTTCATTGCGTTAATACATCTTACCTACCAGACGATAGCTAGAATAACTACCCAGTGGAAGGAGGGCAGCCTTCTGAGGATTAGAGAGAACTCTTATATTGTGCTTAGGTGTGAGGTTCTAGCCCTTTTGAGGAGACATGTTAGTCTCGAGGGTAACTAGACCCACCTGCCCCCCCCCCCCCTTTTTTGACTGCTCTGAGGGGAGGAAGAGAGTAAGAGTTCAAGGCAATGAAATTCCACGGTTAACCTGGAAGAGTGGGGAAAGTCCTATACCCAGAGGATTATTCTGAAGTAAACGACTTTGAGAAGCCAAGGTCGAGGCTAAAGGTGAGCCTATACCTAAAACTAACTAGTATGTACACTATATAAAATTATATACAAAGAAGCTTAGGGGACTAGTGGTGGATCTGCTGGGCAGCCACCACAGGACCCAAGTGAAAAAGCTCCTTATCTGCCCAGGCAACATCCTTAAGGTAAAACTGTGTAAAGGTGTTGTGGGATTTCCAGTGGCATGCTGCTAGAATCTGGTCCAGAGATATGCCACCTTGAAAGGCCTTGGAGGCCGCAAATGCCCTAACATCATGGGCCTTAACCTGATGTAGGGTCAAGGTATCTTGGTCAGAAAGATCATAACACAAAACTACTGTTTGTTTGATCCAGGATGAGATAGTGGCAGGAGAGATGTCCTTGTTAAAACCTTGTTTGAATGAAACAAAAACTAACTCCTTTCCCGTTCTTAGGTCCTGGGTTTTGTCCAGGTAATAGCGAAGAGCCCGAACGGGGCAAAGGGATCTGTCTTCTTGTAACGACTTATCCAGAGTGGGGGCTAAAGCCGGGATGACCACCGGGGCCACGCACTCTGGTCCCTCTTTTGCCAAGTGATTTTTCGCCAAGAAGCTTGGTGAAGGGTAGAGGGAAACTTTGGACCAGTCAGCTTGGTGTCTGATATTTTTGTTTAACCAAGCGTGAATCTCACTCCTACGTTTTCCTGAAGCCAGGGCTAGGAGAAAAACCGTTTTGAAAGTAAGGTGTTTCAGAGAAGCCTTTCTGAGTGGTTCAAAAGGCGCCTTTGTAAGCTGGTGTAAAACCAGGGAGAGGTTCCAAGCAGGAACCCCCCGGCGCCCTTTGGGTCTATCTCTGTGAAAACTGTCTAACAGTCTAGTCAAATTGTCATCCTTGCCAACATTAACCGAGGCATTTCCCAGTTTGTCTGAAATGGCTGACCTGTAACCATCAATAGTGCTGGGCTGGAGATTCTTCTCCTGGAAAAGATGCAGGAGGAAATCTGCTATTTGTTTTATAGATGGGTTCCTGAAGTCCACCTGACTTGTTTCGCACCATCTAACAAAAAGGGCCCACTTTGCCTCGTAGACTGCTCTGGTTGAACGTCTTTGAGGCGCCTCAATTCTTGCCGCCACTGGGCTAGAAAACCCTTGCTCCTTGATGGTCTGGGCTCTAGGAGCCAGGCATGGAGATTTAAGCTTGTCAGATCCCTGTGACGTGCCTTGTTGAAAGGTTGGGTCACTAGATCTGGATGGTGTGGAAGACAAAGAGGAACCATGGCCGACAGCTCCACTAGGTCCCAAAACCAAGGCATGTTTGGCCATCCCGGAGCAATCAGGATTGCTCTGTGATACCAATGGTCTGACAGCTTGCTGACCACCTTCCCCATCAGAGACACTGGGGGAAAGAGGTACATGTCCAGGTTTTCCCAGGACAGCGTCAGAGCGTCCACTGACCAGGCCTTCGGGTCTGGAATTGGGGACACAAACCGGACTAGTTTGCAGTTGTACCTTGTTGCAAACATGTCCACTTGGGGATAATGCCAAGTTCGACAAAGGGTGTCGAAGATCTCCTGATGGAGGGACCACTCTGTCTGAATGACCTGTCCCTGGCGAGACAACTTGTCTGCAATTACATTCAGACGGCCCGGAATATGTCTGGCCTTCAGTACTGTTTGTCTGAGATTGCACCAACATAGGAGCCGCCAAAGAAGGGCACAAAGTGAACCTGACCTCATACCTCCCTCCTTGTTGATGTATGCCACAACTGTGGTGTTGTCTGTGGCAATCAGGACGACCTTTCCTTGCACTAAGTGTTGGAATCTTTTTAGTGCTAACAACACGGCTTTTAGCTCTAAGAAGTTTATGTGTAATTTGCTTTCGGGCACTGACCAAGTCCCGCTTGCTGTGAAGTCGCCTAAGTGAGCACCCCAGCCTTCTTTTGAGGCGTCTGTAAAGATTTGTATTGCGTGTTGTAGGGGGTGTAAGGGTTGACCCTTTAGGACCTTTGACTCCTGGGTCCACCACTGCAGGTGCTGATGGAGAGACCTCGGAATTGGGATCTCTTTTTCCAGAGATTCCGGGACTCTCCAGTGTTTCTTGAGGTGCCACTGAATAGGTCTCATGTGCAGTCTGCCTAGGGTCACCTGTTTTTCTGTCGCAGTGAGAAGGCCTATAAGAGACATGAAAGTTCTCACTTGGCAAGATCTCCTCTGCAATAGCCCTGTTATTTTTTGTTGAAGGGCTTCCCAACGGTTTTGAGTCGGTCTGACCAGTCCGTTGAGCAGGTCGTACTGGTAGCCTACAAAGTCGAAGACTTGTTGGGGTTCCAGTTCTGATTTTTGCATGTTTACCATCCAGCCCAACTCCTGGCAAAGGGCTAGGAGGGACTGGGTTCCCTGGTGGCAAGATTCTTTGGTAGGGGCTCGAATCAACCAGTCGTCTAGGTACTGGTGGATTCTTATACCCCGTGACTGAGCCATTAACTTGACCTCTTTGACCACAGCAGTGAACTCCATGGGAGCTGTTGAGAGGCCAAAGGGAAGAGCCCGAAACTGGTACGACTGGTTCTGGAAGTGGAACCTGAGGAATTTTCGGGATGTGAAGTGGATTGGAATGTGGAAGTAGGCGTCGCTGAAATCTATTGATGACACCCACTCGCCTTGTTGTAGAGAGGTCCGGATTGTCTCTGGAGTCTCCATTTTGAATGTTTTTACGCATAAAAACTGATTTAGAGTACTGAGATCCAAGATTGGCCGCCACTTTTGGTTCGGCTTTGGGACAATGAACAATCTGTTGAAAAAGGCTAGTGAGGTTCGAACCCTGACCCTCTCTACTGCCTTTTTCTTGATCAGAGCTTGCACTGCTTCTTGTAAGTGGGAGTCTCTGGTGGGGTTTGCATAGCCGCTTACTATCAGGGGTTCCCTTATTAAGGGAGGTCTGACCTTGAAGGGAAGCACATAGCCCTTTTTCAAAATGGATACTACCTTCGGGTTTGCACCCTTGAGAGCCCATATTTTCCAAAAATTTTGTAGGCGTCCCCCTACTGATTGGACATTTGCAACACTGAGGACATTTGACACACTTGGGGCAAAGACACAGTGATTTACAAAAGAAGCACTTTTCACATACTTTATTGTATTTTGTGAGTTTAAGATTGGACTTATGCCTTTCTTTTGCGGCTGCCTGATGTTTTTTACAGAAAGTACATGATGAACAACATTGTGACAATTTACAGAGTCTTTCACAAGAACAGGAAGACTTGTCTTTGTTACATTTACAACACCAAACTCCGGACAGGATGTTACTTCCGGAGGAACTTTGCAGTGATTGTCATTTATACGCCTTAGCATCTCTGGCAGGGCGCGAACCGCGACCGGGTTGACCACCCCTGCCTCTGCCACGGGCTCTCCCGCGATTGCCAAATGTTTTCCATGCAGGCATCTCTTTGCCGGGAGCCCCGGAGTTTCCAGAATCCTCCTGTTTCCATGTTGAATATGGCTGGTAACGGTGTTGCTTTTTCTGAGTGCCGGCGAACCCACCACGGCCCGGACCGGGCTGGTTGGTACGCTTATGTGACTCAAATGCTGCTATTTCATCTTCCGCCCTCCGGATAATGTCGTCCGGAAACAAAGCCCTGGTTTGTAGAGGACAGTTCCTGAGAGAGGAAAAGGTATCTGGCTTGACGCCAGCTTTTAGGTGCTCAAGATAAGAATCCCTCCTGACCAGAGTTAAATTAGCCATTTGTATAAAAGTGAAATCTGAGAGGTGTTGGAGGGATTTGCCAACCGCAAAACTCACATTTTGGTTGAATGCAGACAGGAAATGTAATTCATCAAGTGCACCTTGAGCTTTTGTGGAAGATTTTCCTTTTCCCAACTCTGTCTGAAGAATTTGTAACTGTTCTTGAAACGAGTCCTGTATCTTGGTGATGCACCTATTGAAACCAGCGGACTGGTTACAAATATAACTGGTCTCTTTTGCTGCTTTCTCCCACTTCCGGAGCGTATCCTGAGCAATAGGGCGGGAGGTGGGTTGGGATGAAGCAAGAGCAGGTTTACCAATTCGGGCAAAGGAACTGTTCAACTTCGCCGCGTCATTGGGCCAAGTAGTTACATATTTTCCCGGCCTAGTGATGTATTTATTTTCAGCGGGATGAATCCCGTACCACCTTGCCTGAGACTTGGGAGGGCGGAGATACTGATCAACATGAAGTCCACCCGGTTCCGTAGACTTGGACGGGTAACCTTCTATGAGGACGAGATTTAAATTTTCAAGTTTCTTACAAAGCCAGTCCTCTGGTGGTAAGTCGATAGAGACCTTGCCTACAGGTTGTGCCCGGTGGCCAATCCAGGGATTGTCTGACTTGGAACTTGGAGTATACTCAAGATCTGGGATATGTGACCAGCCCATGAAAGCACGTACTCCCCTAACAGTCTCTCTGTAATTTTGATCTTCGCTCAATGTCTTATCCAAGTCTGGAGATTCTTGATCAGGATGGTCAGTGACGTCTTCTTGGTCAGATACCTCACCTTCCTCAAAGTGCTCCGGAGCTGACTTGAACAAGCTGGATTGCGGAGGAGGTTGAGGCAAAGCAGAGGCCACCGGGCCGGAAGAACTCTGTTGAGAGAATACCGGTTCCGGGTCCTGTTCAGAGTAAAGGCCTTCTAGAGGAGACGTCCTAGTTATTGAGCTGGTAGTGACAGTGGCACTAGGTTTTATCCTATCCGGGCCAAAAGCCGGGGCGGCTTGGCCGGAAGGGACAGATGATAAGAGAAAAGGTGCCTGAGAAAGAGCTCCCGCGGGAGCTTGATGCGGTACCGGTGCCTTGACCGGTGAGAAGGAAGGTTGAGGTGAAGGACGCTGCCCCAAAGTAATGAGTGCTTCCAGACGGGCCATACGTACTGACCACTTTTCGTCCAAGTCTTTTAACTCTTGGCGGAACATAGGTGGAGGTAAAGAGAGATCTTGCTCAGCAACATGGGGTGGAGAAGTTGAAGCAACTTCCTGAGATTCCACCTGCGACACGATAGTGACAGTGGACGGATCCACAAGGGCTTCTTTGGTTTTAGATTTCTCCTTCCGCAGTTTGTACGTAGGGGTTGAAAGCTGGAGCAATTGTTCAGGGGTTAAAGTGTCACAAAACTCACACTGCAACTTTAAAACACACGGGTCTTGGCCCAACCCTTTATCTCTGCATCTGGCACAACGAGAATGAGGGTCAAAATTAGCCATGATATGCCCGCAGGCTCCTTTCCTTTGTCCTGGAGATGCCATGGTAGTTTATCCAACTAACTGACAAATCGTAACACAAAACACACTGTATAACTTAAGAAATACTCAAAATAAAAAGAGTTTCCAAAAATTCAAACTTTGAATATCGCGCCAAACGAAAAAGATGCTATGACGTCACGTCCCTCTGGCGAGTGAAGCAGGAACTAGGCCACCTGGCGAGTGGAGTGTAGTGTACCGGTCCTGCCGGGGGTGAAACCCAGGACGTCTTTTCTTTCGTTTGGCGGGACCGGCTGGCGCCGGGCTATAGCCATCGTCTGGTAGGTAAGATGTATTAACGCAATGAAAATATATTTTGGGAAGAGTGAAAATGAATTCATAAAATGTGATATTCGGATAACAGAGGGTCGGATAATTGAGGTTTCACTGTACAATAAACAACATACATAACACATTAAAAAAATACAAATATTTATTTGTCAAATAGAAATATTGACAACATATCTAAAACATTTAATTTCCAAACAGAGTCAAAACACGTACATGTAAAGAATATAATAAATCCAAGGTTAAAACCAAAACTTTTCAATTTACAAGCATGACCATACAACAAATGAACAAACGTTAAAACATTGTCTAGAATGCAAGAACTATGTTTTTTAACACAAAAAAGTACAACAATATTTTGATACATGCTACGAAGACAAAATTCCAAAGAATCAATTAAAGGCGTTAAAGTAAAAGGTGTCTATGTTGAAATCACACGAGACCAGGCTGAGGCTGCAATGATTCGTCGGTTACTCGTTAAAACCTAGGTCAAACCTCTTCACCAGCTGCAACCAAGCAAGCTTGTCTACCTTCGGACATGGTTAGGTCCACCCCGCATTGGACTAGGAGGCATTCGGTGCGATTTAGTGGTATCTGTATTTGAGTGGGACACATTTGGGGTGATATGACACAACTCGAAAAGTGATTTGTGTGCAGGACCGCTTTTCAAAAATGTCGGATAAACCTCCCAAGACCGCTCATGAGCTGTACTATAATATACAAGCTGGAGCAGTGAAAAAGCCAGTTACAAATTTGTAAGGGATCACATTTCAGCATTTTGCGGAAGTATCAAGTCACAGAAAAGCCTCAATTAGGTCACACCTCAATGTTGTTTCATTGAAATTTAGAAGTGAAACAGTAGCATGTTCACGATTTGAGAGAGGTTTATAGAATACAATAGAAACATTTATATAGTGCAAAATTGATGCAACATCCTTTTATGCATTTGAGATCAAAAAAGGGAAAGTCCGGGGACACATTAGGTCGAGATCTAATTTGGCGCCGATCAAGAGAGATATGCTATGTTTGAGAATAGGTTAGTCTAAACAAGTAGGTATTTGACTGGCTTCAAAACCTTGCTACTGTGTGCTGTGATTGGACCGATTGTGGGAGTCTGTTCCATTCAGTGGGAGAAGCCATTGCAAAACCTCGCCTAACAATGGCCTCTTTAGGTCAAATTGAAGAAATAGACAGCCGGTTTCCACGAGTGAGGACTATTTGGCGTTTGATACATATGTAGTCTCTTTTCGGGGCCATAAAAACGAGGTAGTATAGTAGAAATAGAACACCTACAGACACGACTGCACGGAAAGCTCTCACCTAGGCATCACCAAGCAGATTCATTTAAAAACCCCTCCGAGTCAAAGAAAGTGAAATGATCATTCAATATTTACATCCAGTGTACGAAGTTTACATGGGATACTGTCCAGCTCAACCAGCCTGTGGATCAAAAATGTTCTAGGTCCACATCAAAAGTTACCAGTCTGTATTTCAATGTAGCTAAAATCAATATTGAGCTTGCAAAATTGACCAAGTGGCAGGTGCTGAAGAATCAAAACTCTCATCAATTTCAGATTAATAAAAATCCATCAATAGTACCATACCGTAGTCTGGAAGGATACAGGTCCGGGAGAATAGTTACCAGTTTGAGAAAGGGGGTAGGTGTTGCCAAAATGGTGTAGGACTTTCCTCAACGGGTCTCAAAAAGTGTAGGGCTTTTTCCTGTGGGGCTTTACTCCATAGAGCTTTTCTCCCGGATTCAATTTTGTACACTGTTTACATGTTACTTATGGAGAATCCTATTTAACAGTTTGACTGTGCGGAGCACTTAACAACAGTCATGCAAAATTAAACAAACAGTAATGAAACATTTAAACAAACAGTAAAGAAATACTTAAACAAACAGTGATGAAATATCGAAAATATGACACAATAAAGAGAATGTAAAGCCAACAAAATCTAACCACACAAACTAGACACAATTTTCTGCCCGATCTATAGAGTAAGAAATCTAAAATTCGCCAGGAATCTAAAATTCGCCACTTCTAAAACCTTCGTTAATTTTATGAAGAAAATGATGTTTTTGTCTAAAAATTGGTATTTTTCAGTTCAAAAAGCCTTAATTTACTATACATTCAACAAATCTCACCACAATTCATTTATTTTATTAGTATTTTTACACGTGGCGAATTTCAGATATGTGGCGAATTTTAGATTTCTTACTCTACAGGGATCCCAAACTACTTTTTTTCTTTACAACTTTTTAACAAGAGGAACATTTGAAAGACACTTGATAGAGGTTCTAATGCTTTGAACATTAAGCTGACATTTTTTGCCACACGAGGGCGTACCTGTAGTGGCCCTGCTGGGCTGTCCGCGCTGATGTCCTCCTGAGAAGAGAGTCCCGAATTCTGCCGCTGTAGCTTGCTGTCTGCTCTCTTGCGATCCTGAAGAAGAACAAACTTGAATAAACTATACTGGCTGCCCATTGAGAACTGCATAATGTTTTACCACAACCTTCTCACATAGAAAACAATCGATCCGACCCAAATTCTCACCAAGCCCTTTGGCCTCACATTGGTAACCGTTCCACAACCAGATCTGCCAAACTCTTGCCGATCCACAGTTTGGCCAAAAACAAACTCCCTCATGCCATTAAACTAGGGATGGGTCGTTATGAAAAATATGTACATTGGGAGGTCGCCAATGCAAAACCGTACCAATTTCAGGACTCTGCGTTTTAGTACACCCCAAACAAGCGTGTTAGCAAGCAGAGTGGCGGTTTTAAAATCTCATCACGGTATTTCACTAAAACACCCTCAAAACTAAGATACCAAGCCTACGGACCCATCCAAAATCAAAACCCAGGTATATTGCAACAGGTGGATGGAAACTTATTGGAACAGCATACATTTTGCTGTGGGTATAGGTCCATTTACTGAAACAGCAAGACCTTTTTAATAGTGAGTACCCAAGAAACACAAAGAACAAGATCATAACAACAGAGCATAGGTGCAGTAGGTATATATCCACTTACCAGAACAGCGGGGCATATTGCAGTGGGTGTATATCCACTTACCAAAACAGAGAGCATATTGCAGTTGGTATATATCCACTTACCAGAACAGCGGGGCATATTGCAGTCGGTATATATCCACTTACCAGAACAGCGGGGCATATTGCAGTGGGTGGAAGGACGTGCTCCCGAAACTCTCCAAAATCACAGTCTCTGTTCACGTTTGAGGCACATTTGTTGTGGAGCTGAAATATCAGGTAAAACTTGTCAAACTTCCGTGCTATTGAAATCGACCTGATTTTTATTTTAGCTCTAAAGTATACTAGAAACACAAACTGATAATTAAACTGATTAAATTGTCTCAATCTGTCCTCAAATTTGACTGAGCCACTTGACTGGCTCCCCATGGAGTAGTTTTACATTCAAACTGAATTATATAGTTTTGATTTTGGGACTCCACAAATAATCTTAGCCTCATTTGGAATACAATGCATCTACCCTGAACATATATAGATCCGATGCTAAGAACAGATATCTTATGATTCCATAATATAATTCCCGGAGACCAATGGTGAATTTCAATGGCCATTTCACTCTCGATGGTCCTTGACTTTAGAACAACCTTCCACAAAATATTAGGCTGGCTTCCCAATGATCAGCCTTCACAAACTGACCAAAGGCACGCCTTTTTCAGGACGTCTAACCTCGATGATTCAGATTCACCTTTGGTTATGAAAAATGCTACATGTTGCCCACTCATCAACGGTATCTTATCATGTAGAGTAAGAAATCTAAAATTCGCCAGGAATCTAAAATTCGCCACCTCTAAAATCTTAGTTAATTTTATGAAGAAAAGGATGTTTTTGTCTAAAAATTGGTATTTTTCAGTTCAAAAAGCCTTAATTTACTATACATTCAACAAATCTCACCACAATTCATTTATATTATTAGTATTTTCACATGTGGCGAATTTCAGATATGTGGCGAATTTTAGATTTCTTACTCTACTTACCGTCATCTGGCACCAGCGGCAGTGAATGCCCGTGATGCCATTTTTGATGGACTTCTTGCATCGGTCACACTTCCCTGGACAGTTGCCTTCCACCCAGTGATGTAGCATCGCCTGTGTGTAGTGATAATAAACATCGATAGTCAATAGGAAAACGTCCCGAATGACATATACAGAAAAAATATATCACGAATGAAGATAACAATATTATACGAGTGCGCAGCACGAGTATTATATTGTTAATCTTCATGAGTGATATATTTTTTCTGTATATGTCTGATGAGGGATGTTTTACTTTTATTATCCACCATTTTGTGTGATTTATGGGTCAAATGATATGAATATTTAATGAGAAAACGTGAAACAGACTGTCAAAAAGCACGAGCAACACTGAATATAAAACTTCAATCTTTACCTTGCAATATCTCAGTCATTTCTGTATGGATATTTATGCAACATACATGAACAGAAGCGCTAGAATAGCACCTTTCTAATGATATATTATACATATTTTTAAGTTACATACTTTCCGAGATATTGTTGAAAAACCGGAAGTTAATCAAATTCAATATCCATAGTACCGGGGCGCCGGTGTATACAAAAAAAATACATCCCGGTCTGTATTTCCCCGTATTTAGGGCAAATACGTCGCGTGGTGGATAATAAAATCTAAGCTCACTGCGTGGCCAATTAGCCCAGAATTCGATTTACAATTCAGCCTTTTGTCTTAAATTCAGGCCAAGTCTGTGGTCTTAGATTCAGTGGATTTCACAAAGTAGAAAATTCTGCGTTTTGGTTATGTCTTGAAGTTACAGTTAAGTCTGCCCAGGAATGGGCTTAACTTCTGTCAACAAAGACTTAGCCAATTTTTCTCTATCTCAAAAGTACATGAAAATAAAGAACAGACGTATGGAACACCTCCCTAAATTAGTCTCAGATATCTTATGTGGCTACACAGTTTTCCATTATAAAAACACTTTTTTTCCAAATAAATTAGGGATTAAACAAAAGAAATATGGGACCAGTAGAATGTTTTGACTTGAAATAAAGGGTCCCAAGACATGGAAAAAAATCTGTGGTTATTTGATAAACTTGGGCTTAAATAAGTCACCCTTTGTGAAATCCATTTAAGTCCAAGCCTTTACAAGACTTAAAATGGCAGTGCTCTGTCTTTGGGTCCGATCCCCAGTGGCAGACTAAAGAACCTCAAGGATGTTGATAAATGGTCATCCTTGAGCCTCTGTCTTTCAGTTAGGGGAATGTGAGTTACTTGTGAGTTGGGGCTGTACCTGTGCAGTCGGATGGGTTACATAGCGCTTTGAGTCCTGTAGTGTATTGAGATATTGCGCCGAGTATAAAAATAAATACACAAAATACACAAGATGGTTAGGCATCAAGGTATACCTGTGACGTTTTCTTGGACTTGACGTAGGTAGTAATGCAGCTTGCCGGCGCCCTCTGCACGCATCTCTCGTGCACCGTGTACTTACAGACTGAAACACACACAAACCACTCAAGTTTCAGTTACAAATATGCAAGGATTTTAATGCACCAACAACCAGCAGAAGCTATGGGACATATAGCATATATATGGAGGCAATAGAGTTCATAAATATTCACTAAAAAATGTGCCTTGATTACACACAATCAGAAAAAAAAAACATGCCACTAGTAAGGGGCATGGTAGAACAAAATAAATATCATTCCATGGACTCATTAATACTGACACCATGAGAATTTCGCTCGGCCATTTTACGATGTTAAATTGGAATTTTCTGTATATCAACACTGATACAAGTTAAACTGTTTCTGCATGGGATTCTAATGTCTACCACATACTAACAGAGACTTTCTCGGATTCTCGTGGTAGAGTGGGAAATACTCACATATACAGCTAAGTCCCTGTTTTCCTAGACCCACCAACATGTTGAGACAGAGGTTGCAGTAGGCCGGTTTGTTGTAATGCTTCAACCGCCAGGAATGGGTGCCATCATCCTTGACATTCTGCAACAGCCCACACACAATGCAAGCATTCAGTGCCCGAGTGGATTTACACGCAAACTCGTGACCACGGCATCTCGTGACCAACAACTCGTACACAAACATTTTATAAGAATAAACACTTGTACATGTATATTTATGAAGAAATATGAGATCGCCTAATTACGTGGGGTTTTCTAACAATATTTTATATTTAATAAATAGAAATGTTGCTTGAAGAGCAAGTATTTTATGTAAGAACGTCTGTTCAGTTAGAGATCATTTAACTTCATATTCTCGTACTTCCGTGGGGGTTGCCTAGCAACATTATGAAATAAAATATGCAACTTAGAAAACGTGAGGTCATAGAATTCCCAGAGGACTTCCTAGAAGAATTATAAAATTTTTTTTAAAAACGCGAGGAAACAGAAGTCCGTGGATTTTCCTGCACTATTTTAAAATAAAATATGCGTATGCAAAATTGGATAAAAAAACGTGAGCAGACAGAAGTCGGTGGGGTTTCCTGCAATATCTAAAAAAAAAAAATCTTGGGAACGAGTTGTTGGTCACGAGTTGTTGGTCACGAGCTGCCGTGGTCACGAGATGCTCGTGACTAGTATCTGTCACAGATCTGGGTCAAAGGCCACACTCAAGGGGTTTTCCACCTCATTCAACATTGAATCAGAAATACTCAACCACCCTACTCTTCATATATTTAAGGTAAAGCCATTCTTCGGGCTTAGTTGCCAGTAGTGGCTGCCATAGACTTTGACATTCTGTTAATGGCCAACTCCATGCAAGCATTCAGAGACCGAATAACTAATATCAGTCACAGATCTGGGTCAATGGCCAAACACACAGGTTTTAAAGTCCCGTTTTAATAGCGATGGTTGAATGCTGAGGATGGAAAGACGGCTGAAACATATAATCAAAAGGTTAACACACCACCACCCTGCTCTTATTATATTTAAGATAAAGCCATTCTGCAGGCTTACGCTCAATTTGTGGACTCGTTTCTTGGTTGTTGAGCCTTAGAGTCTGTCTTTCAATGGAGATTAAGCGCTATAGAAATCAGATTAGAATTAGAAGAATAGAATCGCTGAAATGCTTCAACTACCAGGAGTGGATGCCATCACCCTTGACATATCCTTATAGCCCAAAAAAATGCAAGATGGATATAACACCTCGTCACAAACACACTGACATTTGGCATTTTTCACAGTTAACACATAATCTTATCAGGCATTTATATAGTTCAGCCAAAGGCTTGGCTGCCATTTAAATAGTTCACAAAGAGTAGTAGTACATACCGTATCTAGTCCCAACAACACCAGTAGAGGGATGGTTGTGAGACCGCCCCGCTTCCACTCTTCCAGAGATACCGTGCCATCAGCATCGTAATCAATCTCCACCATCATGTCTTGAAGAATCTGAGACACAAATAAAGACATTAAAATTTGAAACTTTTAACTTAATCAAATTTGTGATTTTTTTTTACTTTGGGATTATGAGAACTCAATAATCAAATTTGTAATTTTCTCTTAGAGATTATAGTAAAAATACTTCATCAAATTTGTTATCTGTATTACAGTTTATGGACAGTTAGCCAATCACCAAATTTAATTTGTGAATCTCAAAATGTATATTTCAAAGAAGTATTACAAACAAACAAGTCAATGGGATAACATCTAAAATAGTATTCAAACATAGCATAGTCCGTGAATTTGATTGGCTGAAAACTATGGTCTAAGCTGTCCCACGCTTTGGCTGTTCTGTGATATGCCCCCTGCAGCTGGAGCCACCATTGGTTTGGCAGCCCAAATGACCAGCAAGATTTGCACTGATAAAGGTATGGTTATCACATATAAATATTTAGTCAACTTAGTCAAATTTTCAAAAACATACTCTGATGGAGGTCTGCACTCCGCAAGTGCTTTCTAGATTTTAAAAATATAATGGTGAGAAATTCTGGAACTTACAGGTTTGAGCTCGGATACGTCCCAGCCCAAATACTCGGCAACACTCATCATCTGGTTAACAATACAGTCGATTTCCTGGAAATTAAAAAATTGACCAATTTTCTTAATAGAAATAAAGAACTCATAAACAAGCAATCAGTGACTGATGATTCAGTCACGCATCGGGAGTTGGGCACAGACTATGATAACTGATGAAATTAGTCAGGTGACCAACAGCATTTTGCTCCCGATTTCTTATCACAAGCAGTACTAACTAGAGCTGTTATCATTAGTGATTTCTGTAGATCGACGCTCGCCTGTTAGATGCGAGTTGAACTCGAGTTGAACTCGAGTTGATGACACAAATATAAATAAAATAACAATGTCCAAATATTGTCATCAAGGGATCCGCCATTAACGTCTTTCGTACCATTTTATTGCAAGGAAATATATTTTGTTGCCAGTTAAATTGTGCAGATATGTATGAGCACTTTATGGAACATCCACGTAAATAAGGGAAATATAAAAACGACCATTGCTCATTGATTTTTTATGTCTTTATGGTTAGATAAATTGCAAAAGTGCTGGTTTTATAACAACATTAGTATATCATAATTTATTTCTTAAAAACTCAAGTTTAAATTGCGTAAATCGATGAGTTCCCCAAATATCGCCCACAGAGTTACAACTCAAGTTTCGGTCAACTTGTTACAGCACTAGTACTAGCAATCATTAACCAAAAACTTCTGGTACAAAGAGTATTGTAAATTTAAGAGAGAGAGAGAAAAAAAAAATTTCTATGTCTTAATTGCTCTTTATTTTTTGGGGGTCATTTGTTTTTTGTCAACTCACAGAAGAATCCAGAATCCCATTCCCATCAGTGTCGTAGAGGCGGAACATAACTGAAAATACAAAAGTCACATTTAACCTCGGTGTCTCCATGTCAGTCAAGTAGTCAGTAATTTGCTCGTTTATTGCCCCGATTTCGGAGTTCGCTTCAAACGTCTGAAATTCGGACTTTGCCAAACGTTTAGAAATCCCTAACATCACACACGTCGCAACGGATCCTATTTTCGCCCATCTATAAAACTTGTTTCTTTTGTTGAAAATATGGCGGAATTTATTTAAAATATATATATGGATTTTATGTTTTTGCTATATTTTTCAATAAAGTGACAAGATTTTATGTGAGATTTCTGTGTTTTGACTGGTTTTGAAAACGTTGTTTCGAAGATCGAACTAGACCGAAGTTCGCTAGCTTGTAGAGATACCAAACATCGAACCCGATAATCGAAGCGATTTCACAGCACTAGTAGTCAGACCCTCTACCATTTCTACAATTAATCTTCATACTTTTCCACTAAGAAAATTAAATGACAAATCCTTTAACCATCCACCTGTATTCTTGTATTATACATACTATCTTATTGCTTTTTGATTAAAAGGTGATGGATAGCCGGAACTTATAGACAGGGTCAGTGGAATATTTTCCATTTTAACCTTCTTATACCCTCCAGAACCTAATCAACTGTAGATCCTCTTGTGGTAAACATACCCTGAATATTTTGTAAAAATCTGTGCATGGGTTAAGGCTGCGGAACACCCACAAGCTTAATGACTCGCCTTTATGAGTGGGGTTAAAAATCGTTCTTTCGGCCTAGCGACCCAGAAGGCAAGTGCTAAATTTTAGAGTAATTTTTACTCCCCTGAACAAGATACTTTTGTCAAGATACCAGCCTATTGCAGGCTTACCTCCTCAACTAGTGTTGGCACTCATTTCTACTCCTGGGTGAAGAGGAGCACACTTGCAAAGTACCTTTTCCAAGTGTACAATCTGCATAGTCCAGCCAAGGCTTGAACCCCAGACCTCCACTTCCGAAGCCCAATGCTCTACCCACAACAACACAGGACACCCATACAATATACACGAAGCTAAGGAAGCTTACACTCCAACTTGTCCTCAGGTCTGCCCGCTTCCAGTAAAGACAGGTAGCAGATGACGTCCTTCATGAGTATGCTCCCCGTCTTGATGTCCAGGCTGTTTCGGCGAGCGATGTGTTTGCTGTTTTCGGTCACGGCCTTCAGCAAGGAGGAACTCGACAAACGTAGCTTGTCCGTGGAATCTGAAGAACAATTCAATTCAGAAAATATTCTAAACAAGGACCAACACCTACCATCATAAAAATCCTGTAAAAAAATTACTGGATTCCAGGTGGAGATCAAGATCCCCCCCTCCAAAGTTGAATCAACCAGAGTTCCTTGTCCCAATGTTGAGAACTCATTATCCGACTTAATTGTTACTCCCCCATGAGGGTTGGATAATACAGGTTCTACTGTATCTGTGCTCTTGTTACATAATGTTAAAACATGAACCAAGCTCGAAAAACTTTGCAATTTCTCGCTTTAGTTTATAGACACCAACTTTAGCCACAGACCTCAAATACCCTGACGACGACGACACCACCACTCATGTACAGTGGTGTCATCATGAGCGGCAATATCGCAGTTTCACGGGTGATGGAATATATGGATGATAACTGAGGATTAATGAACATCAATGCATGGGTCATGTTTAGAAGGGAATTTGATTGATGGAGGAAAGGACTGCATACAAGTTGGTCAACATTCTCCACTGAAAACCATTTCACGTTGGCAAAGCAAGTTCCAGCTTTCCCAGTTAGGGTTGGGAATCAAAATAGAGGGTCTTATCGGGGTGGGAAGCAAGTATGCCCCCCCCCCCCCCACCAATGTGTGCCACCCCATCCCCCCACCCCCACAAAATTATTGCCATAAAATTCAAAGTTTAATAGGTCATTACTGCTCTGCTTTAGGTCACTCACCATGAGCTATGGCATGAACGCTATGAATGCTATGTGTTGATTTCTTGGATGAAGATCGAGAATGATTGTTGGAGTTTTCAGAGGTAGTTTCTCCTGAAATACAAATAATAAACAGCTTAAGATTATAGGAATAACCCCCGACAAAACAATGGTATACACAGAATTTTACCATGGTTTGAGGTTATAAACTCCGAAGGCTAATTATTTTATATTTATTTTTATTATAATACGACAAAATATTTAAATTTTATAAATATCATTTATCATTTGCATTTTTGTGGCAGATGTAATAAATTGGCACATCAATCATACCTGAGATTTGCAGAGGTTTTTCATGAGATGCTTGCGTTGGTGTGGAAACATAGGAAGCGGTGGAGGTTGAGCCTGAAAGTATCGGGCAGAAAATAATTGACAAGAAATTTTAGCTTTAACTTACTTGGCATGGTGTTATATTTATTAGTGCTGAAACGATGGTTAAGGAAGTCAAAATGTTAGCTTGATAAACTGTCCTATAAAACCAAGCTTAGTCCACAGATCTCAAATACAGACTCCGCGAAATGTTTCAAAATCACCTGCATGGCACAAAACCTGTTTGTCCCAAACATTGAACCCCAAATTCTAAATGATTTCAAAGCACTAGTTTATCCATGCTCGGAACAATATCGTCTCCTTTACTACAGGGGGCCGTATTCAAAAAGACCACCAAGCTCAAGTTGAGCCAAAAACCAGCTGAAATTTACAGCTGTTTACACTAAACTTCAGCTGAATTTGGGCTCAACTTGATCTTGACACCTTTTGTGAATAAGGGCCCAGGACTCAAAGTTCTATTTCGACCCATCCTGACTGCACAAGTACAGCCAATGCTCACCAGTGACTCTCATTCCTCTTATTACAATTCTCACCATACTTAAGACTTTTCTCGCCATTTCTTATTAACAATTCTCGTATTTTTTGTCACAATTCTTACCATTCTTATTGACATTCTCTTTGTTGGCTTCTTCATCTTTTTCTGCTGGTCAGGAAACACACAAAAAGAGGAATATTAATTCACCAATAATTCACAGAGTATGTATAGGTTGTTCAAAGTCACGTTTGATGCTCCTTTTTTTTTGCAAATTTTACTTTTTTTCGGTCAGTTGGCAAGTGACTTTTAGAAGACTTCTGCAAACTCAACAAAGTTTAATAAAAATGCCACTGACAAGAAAATCCAGGGGCCAATTTCACAAAGGGACTTAGACTTAGCCAAGATTTTGGCTAAGTCAGGGACTTAAATCTAAGACTTTGGTCTTAGCTAGGTCTGGGACTTAAATGGATTTTGACAAAGGGTGACTTAGCTAAGTCCAAGCCTATCATATAAACACAGTGGTTTTCTATGTCATGTAACCTTTTATTTATGTTTAAAATATAATATTGGTAATATATATCCTTCATTTGATACATTTTATCCAAGGATAAGTGCTGTTTGAAATGGAAAACCTTGTTACTACATATAACTTCCCGAAGACTACTTTAGTGAGGTGTTCAGTATAATTATACTTTATTTACAGCCTTTTCAAATTTTGAAGTGAAGAAAAGTTTATGGCGGCCATATTTAAGTCCTCTACAAAATTTAAGCCCACTACCTACCAGACTTAAAGTTAAGTCCACTGACTTAGCAATTTCATGGACTTAGCTGCTTTGTGAAATCCGCTATGTCTAAGACCACAGACTTAGCATTCTGTTGACATAATTTAAGACCAAAGTCTCAAATTTAAGTCTAAGTCTGGGCTTAAGTCCCTTTGTGAAATTGGCCCCAGATGACAAAGTTTCCACCGGTTGGAATTTGCTTTAACCAGCTATAACTAGTTGTATGCCACCTAAGAAATTACTAGGCCATGGAAATAACCCCCCAATACATGCATGCCTTGCTAAATTTGTTAACTGCCAGGTTAGGAAGTTAGTAAACATAGAATAAGGACAGGTGCATGTAAAACAAGTCATGACAGAAGAAAAAACAAACAAAAAACATGCGTACTTTATCGGCAATTCAATCACTCAACCTAGCTTCCAATACATGAGGAAGGCCAAAGGCAAGAAGTAGTTAATTTCATGTTTTACCAAAGGTTTTCTGTTCAGCGTTTCTTTTAAAATTAGTTTTACAGGCTTTAGCCCTAGATCATGTTCGCAGAATGTTACAGTGGGCAATGTTTCTTGATAAAGTACTTTCGCGATATGTGCAGAGATACATTTTCATCAGCTGGACAATTCTCCAATTTATAATTGAGTATTTTACACAGTACAATCTCCGAAATCCCAATGATGCCTTACTCATCAAAGTCAGATACAAGTTCTCGTTTAAACTAATTCTAATTAATTATTAGTTTTATAGCACCTAATCTCTATCTAAAAGACAGACTCTAGAAAAGAGTACATGGTTATCGGGTGTAGTTTCTGGTTGGTTGGAGCACAATGCCCTTATAAGGTGACACTTGGATAGTGGATGGTTTATCAAAAAAAAAACAAAAAAAACACAAAGACATTTTAGTAAAAAAACAAACAAAAACAAAAAAGATTATGCAAATAATACAAATTTGTGAGCGTGGGAAGTGAGTACACAAGATCAAACATATATATACGGATAATGAAAAACTGGATCCAACAGGTTTTGTTTGTGTGGTTTTTTGGGGGGTTTTTTTTTTTTTTGGTTATTACAAACGCAAGCAAATCCACACATACCGTAGCCGCGCTCCGTAACGCTCATGCTTTTGAAAGCGCCCATCCACAATCTTACGTTATCGCTCATATGTCGTTTCGAGGTAAACTGTCTCCATATAAACCCAATAATCGGTGAAATATATCAATTTTCAACAAAAGTTTCCTTATTTTAGCAGTTATGACAACTTTTATTGCATCGAGATTTGTTTACCAACCGCATATTTTACTTCCAGTCGGTGTGTGCTAAAACGCGGTTTCCCTAAATTCAGATAATTAAAAGGAGGACCCCTGAGTGCTGTAGGGTCCGGATTATAGCCAAACAGAGTCACACAAATTGGTTAATGCCAATAGGGTGTAGAGAGTGCAGTTTGAAGATCCAGCTCAACTCAATTCGCCTTCGTTTGGATGTGGAGGATGCTTCAAACTTAGGTGTGCACCACTCTAACACAGAGAACTGCATATGTCTGTGGTTATGTCCTTCACTTTTGAAGTGTCTGGAAACTAGTGTGATTTGTCCATCTTTTTGTACTAAAGTTTTATGCTCATACATTCTTTTTCTAAGTGCTCTACATGTTTCACCAACATATTGTTTTTGGCACTTAGTACAGGTAATCAGGAATATGACATTGGTAAGTTCACATGTGACTTGTTTTGGTAAGTCTATAGTTTTGTGTGACTTTTTAGTGAAGTTACATTTAACTCTCTAAGTTTTTTTAGGGCCTCTTCTTTCATCTTTAGTGTGATTGTTGAAAGGCTAAAGAATTCCATCAGTTCTAATCTTCTGTGGAATTCCTTGAAATCAAGCCATATTTGGGATTTATCTGGGGGTCCTGGTGTTGGACAAAATGTTAGTCCTTTTTCTAGAGCCCTAATTTGGGTTTGTTCTAGGTTGCAATCAGATATGTTGATTACTGTATGCCCAATGTAACTTTCGAACCTGGTATTCTTTGGTAGGATACCTGGTTGTACTGCTTTAGCTTGGAGCTTAAGGTTATCCAAGAAATCTGGATCTTCAATGCTAGACATAGTTGTGGGTTAGGTGACAACCGATGGGTTGTGTTAAGATCAAAATTCCCTAAATTCAGGTTATTTTCTTCGAAACGCCCGGCTGGTTTTCATTGTCGTAAACGCCCATCCCCAACTTTCACAAATATTTGGTCACATTGCCCATGGGCGTTACAGAGCGTGGCTACGGTAATTAGTCAATATCAGTAACAAGTACTGGCTGAAAACTGACAGCAGACCCTTGCTTGCGGGCAGTGCGGAGAAAAAAAAAAAACAACAAAATTTTGGATTTCCTGTCCAGGGGCCGTATTCTACAACAATACTTAGACCATTTCTAAATACTAGTATTTATTAGACTTCAAGCCAGAAATTATGAACCTGAACATTGCTAACTTTTGTTTCGTGAACACAAAGTTCAAGAAAAACTTAAGTGAAAAACTTTCCTTTACTTAGAACTAAGGTCACCTTATCTTAGCATTGTTGTAGAATATGGCCTTGATCCAAGTCTCCATTTTGGAGTAGACTCTCTACTTCATGTGGAAATATAATCCCCCCCCCCCCCCCCCCCAATCCAATAACTAGTTGTTTTTGAGTGGTGCATATAGATATTGCCGAAAACTAATTCCAGATTTGTAATCCGGGGGCCGTATTCACGAAAGGTCTTAGCCAAGTCTTAGGCTTAACTTTTGTACAAAAATACAACCAACTTAAGCCTGAGACTTGGCTAAGACCTTTCGTGAATACGGCCCCTGGGGCGGTATTCACTGACACAGACCAGTAAACATCAGAACAAATTTCAGCAGAAATGATCAACTTTTGATCAGATTTTTGGATCAACCGAGATTGGTATATAACATTATTACCCAGATTGGTATAACATTTTATCTGATTTGTCGATCAAAAAATTTGGATTAACTTTGATCCATGTACTTTGACGGATTAACTTTTGGATCGAGATGGATCATACGTAGCTGATGGAAGATTTCTCAAGGACTAAGGTGAATGTTTTCATCAGTCTATATGAAGACAGGAGGGTACTTCACAACCGAGTAAAGCACTTAGATTTCCTGAGCGATGAGAAACCCTGTTCAAAATTGTGAGAAATAATAATAAACAGATCAAATATCTAATCTTTTCTGCTCGAGTGATCCATGGTTTGTAAATAGCTGTTTGATCCGCTGGCTCACTTGAAACTTTTTTTCTTAAATTTTGATCTGATCTTGATCTGATCTTTATCCATGCTAGTGAATACCAGCCCATATCATCTTGAGGGTAGATGCCACTTTGCGGCTGCATAATTTAAAGGATGTTAAAGGGTATGTGAGCACTTGTTAAGGAGTGGTGTCACATGAAGTTTGTTCCCCCGTGAAATAAGTTCGTCAAAACTGGAACTAAACCACAGATAGAAACTATTCTTACATTATATTTTTCTTAAATGATTGTTTTAGAATTATGATATACAAATGTTGATAACTTACAAAAATAGGTGGAATATTATGTCAAATATTGGGGTTTTCGGCTTATAATATAACCATTTCTACGCATGCGCGATAGCACAGAGACGGTAAAAGAGTAAATTTCGAGGGAACTTATTTCATGGGCAGTGGAGTAAAATGGATTATTTTGGTGTTAAAAAGGTACTCTTTGCCACTTAAACTCTGTCATTATTCAAGAAATTCACATGTAAATAGACATATATGAAGCGTGTGAATTTTCAGAGGAAAATACCACATTTTATTGCATTTATCATTAGAAGAAAACGAGTACTCAACTAACAGTACAACAATGGTGAAAAAGTACTCAGGTACTAAAAGTACTACTCATACTTCATTAGTTTAACAAAGACTCAGGTTTTATTTCATCCAAAAAAATCAGATCAACTATTTTGTGATTACCGACCTGAGGCCAATCCAAAAATTTGATCAAAACCCTATCTTTTTTTGTTCAAATTTGATCTGATCTACACTCTGTAATGATCCACAGTTCTTACAACCAGATATGTAACAGGATTTCAAAATTGTACATCAAGATGCTTGAACTTCAAAACGTTGAGACTTTCAAGTGCGAGGTGAATATATCCCAAAATATCCTAGCAGATGACAACGGCCGGACGAAATGACTACAACAAACCTGTTCGGCTCCGCCTAGCCGCTGGTGCAGTTGTCATGATCGTAGAGCCCCCAGTAGTAGTAGTAGTGGTAGAAGTAGCAACAGTAGTAGCAATAGTAGTGGCAGTAGTAGCCAGGTTAGTATCCCCTCCACCGGTGGAAATGCCACCACCGACGCCACTACCGTTGTTATCTAGCCAGGGGGGGTTACCATGCCCTATCTGGTGGATTTTTTCCGACAAGCCATGCAATTTCTCCACTAAGCCATGCCGCGGTTGCTCGTGGGAGTCGTGCGACGGTTGTTGCTGCTGCTGCTGCTGGGTAACGATTACATCCGTTGAGGCCTGGTGAACAACCGGCGCACACACGGTGTTCGAGGCTGATGCAGCAACATTTTTGATGGTATGCTCCTTACCTAGAGAGGTCACATGACACAACCCAGATACTCAGCATTTAATGGCATGGTTCCCAAAATAGAGATGTTATTAACAATCATTGGTATTTAAAAAAAAATTGAAAATCAACTATATAGGATTTAAACCTTAAATCTGAGTTTAAACTCAAACTTAAATACCTATTCTCAAGTAAGTAAATACTTAAACTCCGACTCAAAAGTCATTTACAAGCCTGGCCCATTTTATTTGTGGATTATATAAAAGGTTTTTGCATGAAACAAGTCTTATATGTTTGAATATCTGCAAAGATGGCTGCATCAGTTACAGTGGAGATTTTGTTTGACCGTGTTTTTTTAATTCAAGTTTAACCTTATCCTACTAAGGCTAAGCTAAGTTTAAACTAAGTTTAAACTCAAATTTAAGATTGAACCACTAAATTCTAAGTATTATATTTAAAAATGAAACATTTTAATGATTACCACCCCAGGTGTTATTTCAGTGTTAGAAATAATTTATAACCAAAAAAAAAAAAAAAAAATGTTCAATAGAAGTTAAGAAATATGTACACAAATACATAAAAAATTTAGCAGATGTTGAGGAGTCTACATACTCCTTGGGTATAATATTTGGACGAAATAATATGAAATACCCTGTGTACCATCACTACTTTAAGATTATTATCAAGGGTTTCCTGTGGACCATAGGTTGGCAGGTTTGCGGGGTCAGGTCACAGGCCGTTATCTCTATGTGGGTTTGACTCCCACAGGTGGCAATACTGAGGGCGTGCCCCAATATGACCCCGGCTGTTGGGCGCGACATAAAACCCAAAAATTTGACCCAAAGAATCTGTAATTGCAACTGTAATCTTATGATGAAGCCATGGCTGATGATAATATCACTTATGTCAAATTTCTTCATGGATTCGAACCCAACTCTTGCACTGTGGAAAGTCCTTATATGACCGTTGCTGTTGCCGGGTGTGTTCCTCATGCAGAGGATTCCCATCAGGATACAAAAAGATATGTGGCATTTGATCAATCGGCTCTAGGGTCAACATTTATCCTAGCAACATGTGGGAGGCACCTGGGGCCTGTCTCGATATGACCCTATTTGTTTGATAGCTGTGTCCCTCAGTTAGAAGTAGGGCTGTGATAGGTTACCCGGTTACCCGAAAACGGTCCGAATTCTTTGAGAAACCGAGTACAAAGTGGTGAAGCGGGTAACCGAAAAAATATTAAATATACAGTAAAACATTGAAATACTTTGGTAAACCTTAGTATTCTGTCAGATTTATCTACCTAATATTAGTTTTTCACATAATTTTCCTTATTTATACAGATATTTGACGTTATTTATCACAGCATTTTGTTTTACATCATCCACCATGTTTGATTCTCTGACACTTCCACTGGGTGACAACTAAAATGTGGTTACCGGAATTTGGATCGGTTCTTTCGAGACGAATACCCGGTGTCGTTTTTCTAACGAAGTCACAGCCTTACTGAGAAGAGTCACATAAGGAGACATTGACATATTTGTGGCTTTGAGTGAGTAAATACCTTCACCTAATAAGGAAATGACAGTTGCAGCTTTTGGGGGATTCAGTAGGTGGTGCCTTTGGATGAATGACGGGAACAGGCGCCATGACAGAAATATCTCACGATAGTGAAGCATGAATAAAGGAAGCAAGGAAGTGCTTTTACCTAATATGGGCGTGATGGGTGGAGCCTTGGGAGCCAGGTGGGCGGGTCTTTTGATGAATGACAGGAACAGGTGCTTGCAGAGCTCCTCATATACTTCACAGTCCAGGTACGTCTCCATGAAGAGTTTGAAACCCTCATAGTCGATGGTCTGCAAGTTAAAAAAGCAATTATGTACGTGTGACACTTGCATCTATCGTATTGAAATAAGTATTTAATAGAGACAAACATCATAGTGAAAGCTTACTTGAAGTGTAGGAAACAAAATATCAATGGAGGAAGCTACAATCTGTTCCTGTAACTTTTAGGTCGGATAACAGAAGGCTGGAGTAAAAGAAGGGCTAAAATAACAGGTTTAAATGGAGTTGGGAGAGTTCAGATAATAAAGGGATGGATAATACATGTTCTGTCGCATCAGACACAGCGCTGCACAATACTATGTAGATCTGTGTGTTTGTTTAACAGGAATCCACATATTTCAGAATTACTGAAACAATATTCAAACATGACACGGCTGTGTCCTCGATTCTGATTGGTTTAAGAAGCCGCCATAAAACTCCGACACAGATGGCATGCTCTTCCATTATATAACCAACCAATAATTTTACACTCTTCCGGTTTATCTGTTTACAAAGAGATTTGCCAAAATAAACTGTCAAAAAGTCTGTTATTTGATAAATAAACTTCGCCTTTTGTCCTTCCGGTCCGGTGTGTACATGTACACCAAGTACGAGTATATCATAATGATTGGTCCACCGGTTTGTTTAACAGGAACATCCGCAGAGTATATACAAGGATCTGAATTGGCCAGGGAGGCCAGAGGTACAGTCAGACTCTCACATTTATTAACTACAGATAGAAAAACAAACCCCTTCTGAGTTGTATTTGGATAGGACTCCATTCCCACTGAATTCTTCTAGGACATCCTTCAGTTTCTTACCAGAATCTGCAAGACAGTAAATGTAAAACAATACACAAGATAGGAACAGTACAATAATAACTAGGAAGCACTCGCTCACGAGAGGGGTATTTCCGAAAAAATTCTAGAATTTTTTATATCCAGAATATAATCTGCATCTTTCCTAAGATGTAATCACTTCTTCCTTTGGCCAAGCCGTATTGGCATACAAAATTTCAGAATGATCTTTTTATTACTTTTTGAGTAATGCCAACCCAACAGCCAAAGTCACTGAAAGTAATTTTCTAATTACATAAAATATTTCATTTAACTTTGTCTCTCCCATACTTTTGCACTTACTTTCTGTAGGTTTAATAGTACTTTACTGCTTACCATTAACTGAGAGCAGTCACTGCCAAAAACGTAACCCTTGGTTACCAAAACTTTTTATTAAAAATGTTGAGGGGGGTTTTTTTTGGGGGGGGCATACCTAGAGAGGGGCCTTTACTAGAGAATTTATGGTACTGCTTTTATCAGTGTGCGTTTGTTTGCACAATAACTCTAAAAGTTGTGGGCGAACTTGGACAAAATTTTCAAGGAATAAAAATTCTATTCAAATATTATTGTGTTCTAAACAATATTTGACAAGACTAATTTTCTTCGCTAAATGTCCAGATCCTTTTTACTTTTTTTATTATTATTTAGATTCCACATTATTATTTATACATTCGCCGCGATGACTGCACAAACCACTGAGGATGACGTCAGTTGTAAAATCAACTTCTACAGGAAAATTGGGTTGACAGTATCACTTTTGTAATTGATAGTGTCTTCAGTTTGTTGACCTCAAAACAAATTTCATTTGGCATGATCTTTGGAGGAAATTTTTTCGCCCCTGTACCCGAAAAAAAAAGTAATTAAATCCTATTCATTTTGTCCCTGTGCAAAGTGAAACCAGATATGGCTTGTTTCTTTGTACATGCGAGCTGTTCTTAGCAGGCATGTTTTCACGTTTCTTTCTGAATTATCGACTTCACTGAAAGTATTTATAAAACTCTGGGAGGATCATTGACTCAAGACCAAGACCTTGCGTTTTTGGGAGAGTTTCTTTGAGTCATACTTTCAAGATAACATGTGCTTACATATATATATATATAGATATTCTTTTTTTCCCACCACAAACTACTCCCACGCTGACACTGTTACACAATTATAGCATTTCGTTTATGAAAGCAAGCCTCTCGCAAAATATTTTTGACCATCCTTTATGTGCACAAGCAACATCTTCCGACTTAAGATTCCATTTTAATTCTTTTAGAAACAAGGTAAAAATTAAATCTTTATTATTTTTATAACAGAAACATAAGATTTGGATCTTTCTGAATTTCTTTATGTGCCGAGGACCTGGCCAAATTAAAAAGGGATTAAAATTTTGGAAAAGATCGGGATTATACTGGAATTTCAAAACTCAGAAATAATTTTTAAAAACCCTCAAATTTTCGAAGGACCCAATATCAATGTATACTTAATGACTTTGGCTTTCTGGTTGACACTATTTCCAAAAGCAATGCACGGATCTTTATAAATGATTTTTTATGTAGGCATATTACCAGAAACATGCACCTGACCCTGGCGGAGGTCTGCGCTCTACGAGTCCTTTCCAGCATATCAATAAATCGATATGGATTTATCAAATTTCCTAGATTTCTGTATAGATAATAAAGGTATTTCCAACCCCCCAGCAGGCAGTATTTTCTCAAAAGTTGTTGTATTTTAAAACTGCTTCATATGTTGAAACATGTGCTCGTGGAGGTTTGGACTCTATTGAGTGCTTTCTGGAATATAAAAAGATTTATATGGATTGACAAAGCATTCTGGATTCCAATATCAAAAGTCTTTTCTAATACCAGACAGTATTTTCTCAAGTGTTGTATTTTAAAACTGCTTCATTTTTGTTGTTTAGCAATATTTTATATTATGTTGGAAGATTTACTTTGAGGCCTTCGAAGGAACTAACGACTTGTACAGAGAGATCTTGTGTTGAAACTTTGATATATCTCTTTTCACTATCCTGTATATTTTATGGTGAATGAGACACAAGTGGACAAGGAACGATGCAGTTTTATCTCTGCCAATAAGGATGTGTTTTTGGAGGCATGCTTTTCTGTTGGCTTGCACAATAACTCGAAATGTTTTGTAATGTGTCCTTTTATAGGATTTAATCATTATCAATTTATGACAGACTCTAAGATGTGAAAAGCCGTTGTATTGTTTGTATTTGTATTGATACTCAGCACAATATCTCCATATACTATAAGACTCAAAGAGCTATATGACCCATTCGACTGTACAAGTACAGTCCAAATCTCAAATTACTGACATTCCCCTAACTGAAAGACTCAGGCTCAAGAATGACCATTTATCAAAACGTCCTTGAGGCCCTTTAACCTGCCACTGGGGATAGGACCCAATGACAGAGGACCGCCATTTTAGGTGGTCATCCGAACCACTACGTATCTGCCTGTACCTGGGACTGAACCCACGTCCTCTGTGTTCCTAGGTGAGCGTGTTACCCACAAGGACACAGTGGCCATACAGGGAGAAAGAGAGAGTTATTAAAAAGTTATGGCTGGGTTATGATGAAATGTTTCAGGAAATGAGGACAATGGCATAATGAACAGATGTTACTTGACTCTGGTGTGGATCGGGGTCACCATTTGGATCCAGGAATTTTTTTTTACGGAAAAATAGGGGTGGAAATATGATACTTGGCGGAGGTTTTGCACTTTCCGAGTGCTGTTCTAATTTGGTATGAAACTGTATTTTAAAGGTCAAATTAAAGCTAGCCATTGGTATTGACAAAATGCACTTCAATCACCGCATTATCCATTCCCTACAGTTGTGGCGGATATTCTGTCTGATGGCATATTACTGTGGCTTAAAAAATTGGTATGTCACCATCGACATGTGCCTTTGCTACAGTTCTTCAAGCTAAGTGTCTATACACATATACGCGACACCTAATGTCCAACGACATAAGTGTGAATTTTGTGTGCGCACAGGTATACAAAATTACAATTCACCAAATATACAAAAGCTCAAGGTACAAGAAGGATTCAATTTAATGGCGCCGCGGAGTCATTTGCATATATACGTGAATTATAAATCTCCTTACAGTATTATCCCATTTCTTGTTCCTGCTTTTTTCAGCCTCTAAAAAAACCGCCTGTAATGTGACTGGGGCATAAGGGCCTATTCAGGTATGGTGACCTCAAATGAGGGGGGACAGGGGTTGGCTTTGTACGGTACACCGCTGAGTACTGAATATTCTGCACTGCAGTGGCTTTACCATGACACACCCAGTTTTTGTACACTCCCCAGCAAATGATGTTTTTGTTGTGTCCTTTCGACCTCAATATAAAGCAAGGTCCTGTGACCCCATTTCTTTTCTGCAATTAGGTTCTAGTCACATCCAAATCTTTCATATATACAGTGGAAGTTAATCGCAACTGGAAGCAAATCCAGTGGCTACTGGAGGTTTTAGTTATTCTCCACAGTTTACAGTTCTGCTGTAGATGACACCACTGCCCCCCCCCCCCCCCCCCCCCCCATCTCCCCATAAACCCCCTTCCGGAAACATTGGAAAGGTAAAATATGTGTCACATGAGATGCGGTGTCTCCTTCTTCCATGATAGGAAATACTCACATGCAAACAGCGGCTGATATTATCTGCATAGAAGCCTTCAGAAATTTATCCCATGATGTGAAGTTCCCCACTGACACTGAGTTTCGATTGATTAAGTGACTGATTGATTGACTAATTGTTTTATCGATCGATTGACTGACTGGTTGGTTGACTGTGGGTAAAGGGTCACATTGTGGGTGGTTGGTTGAGGGTATGGAAGAAATCAGGGCATACAAAAATGTTCAGAAAAAGAACGTCTGGCACTGGGAATTGAACCCTGCACCTGACAGGTGGGAAGTGTTTGTCACTATATCCCTGTGACCCACATCTTAAACTTAGGTAAGTGCTGGAGTATTCTTTGTAGCCAGCAGCACAAAAACAGATACCATGGTGGCCCAGTGGGTAATACACTAGCCGAGGAACACAGAGGACGTGGGTTCAATCCCAGGTACAGGGCGATACTCTACAGTTCAGATGACCACTTAAAATGGCGGTCCTCTGCCATTGGGTCCCAAGTGGCAGGAAAAAGAACCTCAGGAATATTGATGAATGCTTATCCCTTTGACTCCGTCTTTCAGTTAGGGGAATGTCAGTCATTTGGGCTCACCATGCAGTCAGGATTTGTCGAATAGGGTTTTGAGTTGCATCAAGTATAAATAAAAGTCAACTGTCCTATTTGTAGATTTGACCCGTCTTTTTTAATGTAAACACAAGCGAGAATTATATTATTTGTAGATTTGACCTGTCTTCTTAAAACTGAAACAGGACCTTCAGTATTTTTGCTAGAATTAGTATATTGTGTTGTTGGCTTATTTGTATACAGATGCGGGGAATGTTATGTGTGTGGGGGGAGCCCCAACTTTCACATACATGAGCAAATATCCTATTTCCCACCCTTAACACTACACGGGAGTCATCTCACACACAAGGACACACACACAGTGGAATGACGTGCCACAGTTACATAAGGGTGTGGCTGTACCGTAAATCCAGAAAAACCTGCCCACTTAGGGTGCTTTTTCCTCCTACAATGTTCCTCGAGTGTCTGGAATGAACTGAACCTTGATATCTTGAGTGCTGCCTCATTAACTTGTTTTCAGGAAAAGACAGTAAAAAAAAAAATAAATATCACCGATTATTTAACATACAGAATTATGAAGCACATAAAAAATTTTTATATTCCACATGAAACACTAGCAGTTTTCAAAAGACTCACATGGTAATCAACATAATTAGTTATCTGGAAAATAAAACAATTTGTCTTAAGGTCACTATAAGATATAAAAGATGACTTTACAAGTGAAAGGATAGGTTTATTGGGAGCTGTTTGCGATAATCTCAAACAGTTAAATAATGTCGTAAACTGTTCTCGATGGACATACGAGCGCATGCTATCACCTACCCATCACAACGTACCCAAACTTCCGTATACGATGGTTTTACGATGGCTTTAAGATCGCAGAGATTCAAAAGATCTACCTCCCGACCAGACAATTTACAGGGTCAAAAAGCTAACGTTAAGCATTACCGCCAAGGTGGAACAACCCTCTTAACAAACTTTGTGATTTCTGTGACCACATGAAGCTTCTGACATACCCCTGATGCAAAACTGGCTCAAAATTTTCAGGATTTAGCCTTACTTTTAAAAGGTGTTCCCTGTCCCCCGGTGGCAAATATTGTATACTGTGGCTAATATAGCATTTCTTACTTGGACAAGTTCCACCTGTGTGGCTAATAGAAATATCTCTAAAGCTGTTCTGAACACATATTCTACCCCTTGACTCAGCAATTTGAGAAAAAGTGTACTGTCAGTTTTTTTTTTCCTGAGAAGATATTTGAGAACATCCCCAAACTAACAAGCCATAATGATGCTCTTTCGCTGCATAATATTCCGCTCATGTTTGTGGTAAAATCTACAGCAGTAACCAACGGAAAATTTCCTCTGGTGTATGAAATTCACAGCACTTGGAGAGGGGCCAGTGCCTTTTTGGGATTGATCGATATGTGGATTTAATTTAGCATTTATTATTACATGTCAAACCAACGATGTATTGTGTATTTATACTCGGCGCAATATCTCCATGTACTACAGGAGTCAAAGCGCTATCTGACCCATCCGACTGCACAAGTACAGACCAAGCTCTCAAGTTACTGACATTCCCCTTAGGGGATGACCATTTTCAACATCCTTGAGGTTTTTTACCCTGCCACTTGGGATGGGACCCAATGACAGAGGACCACGATTTAAGTGGTCATCTGAGCCACTATGTATCTGCCTGTACCTGGGTTTGAACCCATGTCCTCTGTGTTCCTTGGTGAGTGTGTTACCCAAAAGGCCACAGTGGCAGACATGACACATAGCTGCTCCCATAGCTGGGTTTGCTACAGGCAGATACATCATGGCTTGGATAACCATTTAAAATGGTGGTCCTCTGTCATTGGGTCCTATCTCCAGTGGTAGGTTAAAGAACCTCAGGGACATTGATAAATGGCCATCCTTGCGACTCTGTCTTTCAGTTAGGGGGGAATGTCAGTCACTAGAGAGCTTGGGCTGCACTTGGTTCAAATATTGCTTTGTGTTTTGTAGTAAAAAAATATTCTACAGAGTATAAATACACAATACATTGCTTCTGGTTTTTTTTTAACCATTATGAGCCCCAGTGCCTGGCTGCATCAGATCAGTTTGTGGTATTCCGGCCCACTTAATCAAACTACCTCCACCCTGCATAGCGGAGCAAATTTCACAGGCTTTACTTCCCAGAGTTATGTGCTCATCAGAGCCCTGCTCATTGTTTTGTAAACACTGTGTTCACAGCCAAATTACTTTGGCCTCAGGTTACCAAGAGTCATAACACTATACTGGAGAGCTGGTATTTTTTTCATTAATTATTATACAGCTGACTTCACTCCGAGGGTTTATCAAAATACCTATATAGAGTGCTCCAGATACAGAAGGAACTCTTAACCATCCATGGGTAGAACTGGTGTGAGTCCATCAACAAGTACAATCTAATGAAATCAGTAATGCAGAAAGTACTTTTATAGGACTTAATCTCCATCACACGACAGATTCTCGTACCCCAGTCACACTACAGGCAGTAAATGCTAGAGCTGAAATGATTATTCGTACTAATCGATTAGTAGGTTATCAAAGAACTGGTCGACGCCAATATTGAGAAATCAGTTACCTGTTTTCTTGCGTATATCACCACATAGCGGATTTTACGCGATCGTTAGAACTATGAGTATCTCAAGTTAAGACCTTAAAACGCATCAATTATGTGCATTTTTTTAAAATATCAAAATATTACATTATTAGCCTAATTTACCCAACAACCTGGTGAATTCTTTGCTTATCAGCATCTCGTGATCCGCTATTTTGTTTGTTTACATCCAGAACACACGTTTTTTCGTTATTTCTCATACATGCTAAACATCAGAAACAGTTAATCGGTTAGTCGACGGTTAATGCAAGCGACTACCCGACTGGCAAATTTTGCTAATCGTTTCAGCTCTAGTATGTCCCTCGGTTAGAGGTTTTACTCGGTGGTGGAGCTGCCTCCATTGATGCCAGATAGCTTCCAAGATTTGGCACAGCATTCACACTATAGATGATATAACCCGCGGTGAAACACCCCTGTTTCAACTACCATCTGAGGTTTAGATGTGAACTTTGGACGCCCCATTACCTCCGCTCACATTATGTCGCCATGTTACACCGAAGTATGAGCGAGTCACACAACCTTACATACACCATGGACCACACCTTCAGTTACGGCATCCAAAAATTCAGGGAGCTCATTCAAACAAAGACGGAGCATCAGGCACAGAGCTCTGGCTAAAGTGCTGTTTTTTAATTATTTATTTGTGAACTAAGGACATGAGTTCGGGAACCTTTAAGCGCCTCCTACACACTGGGGTATTCTGTTAGGTGGAAATTCCTTTTAAACAGAATCAAAAACAGAGTGCTCACACAGCCGCACTCATAGAAAACTATGTATCTTCTTATCTTCAAACTTCTGGTAAACTAGAAGTATTTTTTTGTATTCCTTTGGTGGTTCCAACTGTTTAAGTGGAACAAGTTTTGAGGCACAAACATGAGAAAATGTCATACAAGACTAGAAGTGAAAATTAGCCATAACCTCGAACCCAACTCTGTGGATGTTGGAGGTTCCAGTTCTGGAGTCTACTGTATGTCATGTAAGTTATCCATAACTAGAACCAAATTCTGTGGATATCAGAGGTTCTTGTTATACAGAGACCAATGTTTATGTCATGACAGATCTCAGCAGGATTCTCACAGACTTTTAATAACTGGATTCAAGGTCTTTTCAAGGATTTTCAAGGTCAACAACAACAACAATTCTCAAGGATATATTTTAAGGCACGGCCTCCTTTACCTCCCCTTCTAACCATCCGTTCCTCCCACAAAATTCTTTGTTTTGCTGAGTCTGCCATAGCCGTAAAACTAGATGATGCAGATGCAGAAGTTGGCCAATAACAAATTAAAGGAATTTTCAAGGATTGTGTTCAATTTTGGCCAAATTCAAGGACATTCAAGGCTTTGAAAATAAAGCAAGTTTTTTCAAGGATTTTCAAGGATGTGGGAACCCTGCCCAGTGCCCGTGGATAGTGGAGGTTCCAGGTTTCAGTTCTACAGAGTATACTAAAGAATGTAGAAGTAAGCTATAACTAGAACCGAATTCTGTGGGTACGAGGTTCTAGTTATACAGTCTACTGTATACAGTGGAAGTAATTAGAATTAAATGCAATGGACAGTAGAGGTTCTAGTTATACAAAGTTTACTATATGTACCAGAAGTAAGCCACAACCAAAACTAATCCTGCGGATACTGCTTCGACAGAGACTTTTAAATGGTGTGGATATTGGGGCTTTTAGGTATACAGAGTCTACTGTATAAAGTGAAGACACACACCTTGGTTGATAATGTAAAAAAAAGTTACGAGCAGGAATAGTGATGTCAGGATTTGAAATTCTGACAGGTTTGAATGTCTGACACCACCTACACACAATGTCACACACTTAGGTCAATATAAAACTATCTGCTAAATTCGATAAACATATTAAACACCACCAGGTCACTTAGGGGCAACCCCCGAAGAAAATCAAATGAAAAGCTACGGTATTAAATCAACCTAATAGTACAGGCGAGAAGCGGAGAAGGGAGGGCGGGGGGCTGGTTGGGGGAGGAGATTGCTGGTGTTCTAATTTCAGAAATGAGTCTTGTGAGCAAACTTAATTCCCTATCCTTGGAAATCATTGTTTTTTTCACGGTTTTATTTACTTTTTTCCCTCTTCCTACGTCACTGTAACATTAGTTTCCAAACGGGCAGCCTGCTCATCAACCGAAGGGCGACTGCAGACAGTTTCTATAGGTCTTATGCACAAACATTGCATTCCTATTGCTATACCTGACATAAAACTGGTTACACATGTTATTGAAACCTCATAATGGTCAGATTTGTCTTCCTAAATGTCATTATTTATTTTCCTCACAAAGTTTCCTTATTTTCACACAAAGTAGAAACGTTACTATCCGACCCTCTAGGGGGTGGGGTGGGGGGTGACAATTAGGTCAGATAAGAGAAAGGTCGCAAAAAAAGAAAGACTAAAATAACAGGTTTAACTGGACTTAGCAGTAGGTTTGAAATCAGATAATTGAAAATTTGGATAATAGAGGTTCTACTGTACTACTTTTGATAAAGTTGTTTACACTCACGACACGCCCACCACCTCAATTCTATAGATGCTTTGTTGATACTGTAAAAACCTCTAATTATATGACTTTTTATTATCCAAAGATTTGATTTTATGAACGCACTTGCACTCTGCCAAACATACTGTTCAATGGAATTTCTGTCTGCAGATTCCGAGTTTTGTGGCCATTTGGCAATCTGCAGTAACGGGTCTTAAAAGTATTATAAGAGGGTTAATCGATTTTATCTTTTCCTGGGTATAGAGTATCTATAACTTGTGCTTGTTTCAATGCATAGATTATTTTAATCCACAGAAATCCAGGTCACTGCACATAAAAAGAGCTCAAATAAACATTTTGGGTTCAAGTTGTGCCGTGTTACAGTGGGCAGCAGTACATGTCTAGTTTATATAGTTCTTGAAATAGCTTTTAATTACATTTCTAAAACCAGTTTCTATCTGGTTTCCAGTTATTCTTAGAAACCTACAACTGGGCAACAATTATAAACCTACAATTGGGCAACAATTATAATGTTCTCACTACAGGTGGTAAATCCCGCAGCTAGAGGTTTTCCGTGGCGACAGAACCGTCTCCAAGGACGCCACATACCTAGTGAGATGTTTGGTGTAGGATTCACTCTACAGGTGGAATCCCCATGGTAGTCCGCGTGCGGTAGAACGTCCCTTTCCTTCAACTACCACCGGAGGTTCAAATGCGACCTTGCGACACCATGGTGAAGCGTCCATTTACCTCCACTTGCCTTATGTCGCCATATTACTCCGAAAGACGACCGAGTCACAACCTTATATACACCGTGGACTTACACCTTCAGTTACCATAGCAAGAAATTTATCTGTGCATGCTCGCTTTCATCTGCGCATGCCCACGGTACCACATTCAGAGTTGGAAATTTTAAACATTCTAAAATTTCCATAGGTCACACAAAGGTAATGGACGTTTTGACACGGTGTCACATGGTCACATGCGATACTGCCTGTAGCGTGTGAATGGGGTATGAGAATCAGCCAGGGTGACCTATTTACCACAGAGAAAATGAACAGAAATTGGATTCCGATACAGATCGCTAAACTTTCAGGGTAATGTCAATACTATGAGGTCCTGTGACTCACACATGGGGGTGGATCAAACAGAGACGGCAGACCATTTTAAGAAAATAAAATTCTGAAAAAACCCTAAATTTCCCCATGTCACAGAACAATGAAAGAACGGATTCAAGTATATCAGAACAGAAGCTGTGCAGAGTGCCAAAGGAATCATCAGCAATTAATTCGGCCCATCTGACAGCAAATTGTAAACGAAGGATGGCCAAATTTTAGGAAATACACTGTATCTATTGCAAGAATATAGAACATACTCGTTCCTCATGTAAATAAATTTTGTCAGTGATAGATGGTAAAGTAATAAAATCGAAGCCCCCTTCCAAATCAGATTACGTACTTCCCCGGTTAGTAATGTGGCTGTCGCTTACAAGTCGAGATCCTTTGCACAAGTAACAACTTCTGAAATTCCAAAGTCTGTCTTTTCGGTATACTTTTGGCCTTTGCAGAAGTTGTAAAGGATTTACTTCCAATGTTTAACAGGAAATATTATTCAGTTGTTATTACATACGAATTTGGGGAGATTTATGAACACAGTGTGTGTATGGTTTTAATGTCAATCTTCAATGTTTGAGTTCCCAATTTATAATGTGAATAAAATCTGCTCCACTATATATTGTGGACTTGTTATAAGTTTGAATGAAATACCAGTTTATCTGGGGGAAAAATTAGCATCATCTAACCACTGCCAAAAATAAGTGAATCAGTATTGAAAGTTGTTTGATAAATAGTTCAGGTTTCCAGTTTCCATTTTTTTTTTACACCAAACATAATACCAGTTCGATTTGATTACATTACAGATACTTGACCTTCCAAAATGCTGTGGACATTTGTAAAAACCTTCAATCACTCCCTCCCTCCAGCCCCGCAAGCCCCCCTGAATACCCATTTATTTTCTCTGCCAGAAATAGGAATCCATAAGCAAACCACTACACGCCCCCTCCCCCACCCCACCCCCCCACCCCCGATCAACCCCCCCCCTCCCCCCCCCCCCTTGCTGGGTTATTTACATTCTCCATTGAGGGGATCTACAATGAAACATTGGAATCTTCAGCGAAAAATAAGCTTGGGGGCTCCCTAGGGACAAATCTACACGAAACTTATCAATGAGAACCTATTAATGTATTTGCCACAATGGACTCATCGTTTTATTTATGGGCGAGCCTTGATCATGACACGAATCAATCCGTGATTTCCTCTCCTGATGATTTTTGTTTACTTTCACAATTAACCCTAGCTGTTACATAATCTATGGCATCTATGGAGTCATAAAACACAATTAAACACATTCTGTTTTTGTGCAAATTTCACAATTGTAACTCAATTTTGCCTTTCCCAAAATATCCCTTGTGGCTTATGTGTGTGTGTGTGCATGCGGTGGAGAACATTATCCTCCCCTACCCCCTATACACATTACATCTTTGATATTCATACCATTAAAATATGTGAGTAATTGGTAGTGAAAAAAATTAGTTATGTAATTTGTGCTATATCATTTTGCATTTATCTGGGCATTGGGTACCCAACTCACCAAAGGTCTTAATTTGGCTAAATGTCAAAGGCCAAATTAAAATATTGGTGAAATCAAAATTGTGCTCATGCGATAAACAATAAAAATAGACCAATTTTTAGCTGGCCTATAGATATACGAACACTAAACCAAAGATAGGGCTGAGACCTTTCATGAATACAGCCCTTGGGTATCAAACTCATAGTCCAAGGGTTGAGGGTTCGATCCCCACTCATACCAGCTGTTACATGTGGGATAACGTCCTTGGCCAAGATGTCAACCTGGACTGTGCCTCTCTTCACCCAGGGGAAAATATGGGTACCCAGCTTTAAGAGATACTGGTTTCTGCGCCCTGCATGGCAGCAATAGGTGAGGTTACCAAGGCTAGCTATCCTTGCTTGGGGTAATACTGTGTAAAGCCCTTTGAGATAATAATAGAAAAAGAGCCATATAAGAGCCCAGTATTATTATAATTATTGTTACTATTAAAGGATACTCACACAATGTGTACTCCTGGAGTTTATGAAATTCTGCAGGACTTAGTTTCTGCCAATTATAGGACATGGCTGTCCTTGCCACAGTGACAAGCGGTGTCGTCCGTATATATACTCTCTTGAGGTTTACGTCCTTGTAAATTCCACTTCAATGAGGTACTGAACTATACCATACACATATATATATAAATATATATATATTTGTGTTTCTGTCCTTAGTTTGGTTGTGACAGCCCTAGATCTGCAGTTGTTGGCATCATCTGTAAAAAAAAAATAACAGCAAATGGAGAAAAGATTTAGTGATCATATATCTTTCATAAGTATCTATCAAATGTTAGGCAGTGGATTTGGTCAAAGTCACAGCTCCATAATATCGGCCATCTACTTCAACTTACCGCTCTGAAAAACTAGTCTGCGCCGACTCGATGCAAACATATCCTCAGACAGACCATCTCTCATGCCCATAGACATTCCACTGGGTATTTTTGTAGCATACATTTTGTGTGATTCACAATTATTATCAACTATGTTTCATTTAGTAATAATTTTATTTTTGCTCAAACCATTTATTCATGTTTACCTTAAAATTAAGGTGACAGACTTCAAATTTTCCACAGTAAAAGATTACTTCTAGAAGTTATATCTAGTACAGTTTGACACTAGTCAAACTTACCATTTCCAAGTTACAGGGCAAAATATGTGAAAAATGTCAATGTAGGGTCTTTATGGGCCTCAAATACAATTTTAACCTAATCATAAAGTCTTGATATTGGCATATGCAAGAAGAATATATTAATGTGTTCCCCGGTAAAATTTGAGCCAGATGAGCGACATAGTTTTGGCCTGGAGGACATTAAGTGGCCAAAATCAAATTTCTGGCCTTAAGGTAACTGACTGTTGCCATAAATTCTTAATTATTGGATGATTAAGATCACCTCACAATCCAATTCCTCTCCTGGGCCCAAATACATTTGTGTTCCAAGTCTGACTGAAACCCGTGGAAGCATTATTGAGTTATTGTGCACACAACTCAAAAGTCTGGGACTCAGAAACCACATACTTCTACTTGTGGCAATATTCTACTACTGACAGTTCTACTTATATCAAATCTACTGTATCCGCACAAGAGGGCCTGGTAACTGTGGGGTGAAAAAACTGTAAAAAAAAGTGCAATTCAGTTACGGAACTTTCCAAAAAATAGTGGTTGGTGCTAGTAACTGTACAACTGCAGATTGAGATGTCGTATAGTTTTATTCATTAAGAGATTCAGACAAAGTATTTTAGGGCCTCTGGCTGCAAAGACAAGTTGATATAAAGAACAATGCCTTAAAAATAATTTCGACAAAAAAGAAACATTGCGTACAAAGTATTTTAATTCTTGCTAATTTTCGGGATAATCGGATGCTCCCCTCTGTATCCCGTAATTTCAATTATAGAAATCTCAGAAAATGTACTTTTTGGTTATTGTATATTGTACATGAAAGCTCCTGATGATATAACACAGATATTGATTGAAGAATTATTGACAAAAACCAAAGTAAAACTTACTTCACATTTTATTTATATTTTTATGTACAGAAGAGAAATTTTTGACAATATCACTGTGAGCATGACCATAGTGTTAATTGGCCACCGGATCTAAACTTAAAGGATGGCTCCCAATAAGTCTAGAAAATCGAGTCTACTACACACGTATATTGAATGTTTTACTTGCAATTCACCACTCAACCCCCACCCTCTCCCCCCAGAAAGACATTTTATTTAATATTTAAAGTACAACCTGAATCAAGTTTGCAATTTGCTGGGAACATTTTTATCTCCTCTTTAGGGGACAAACCATTAGGCAACAGTTTTGGAAATTTAAAACCAAAAATGCAGCTCAGAGAAATACAGACATATGAGATGGAAGTGACTCTTATTCTTAATGCAATGTTCACTTCTTGATACTGAGAACAAGGAGACCCCCCTCCCCACTATCTATTCCCTCTCTTTTTGCCATCCTCCCTGAGTTACCATGGAAACCAATTTCCTCCGCAGTACCTTTAATGTTGGGCTTCAATTATAGTAAAGACAATGGGCGTTGTGCCTTTTTTTTTTTTTTTGAAACCCAGTCTTGAATCTATGGAAGTGTATGTAGCTCCAAAAATGGCACAGAAAGGTGCAGTAGTATTTACAGGAAAAATTATATTCTACTGTTCTCTTGATGATGGTTAAAGTAGTGAAAAAACTGCTTCCTATTGTGCAGAAATGGAACATGGAAATATCTACCTTACCGCTGATATTTAATTTAAAAAAAATAAAAGCCCTAAAGATTTAGACACATATGTAAGAAACTTGACTTAATCGGACTGAAAATAGGGTGGGCAAGCTGATACTATTTTGTGATAGGTTAAAGATGGAGTTATCTTGAACAAGATACTGTCCTAGGTTATTAATTTACTGTGTATCAACTTACTACAGTAGAACTTCTATAATCTGCCCCTCTTGGAAGAATAACAATGAGGTCGGATCATAGAATGGCTAAAATAAACAGGTTTAAATGAATTTTGTTGAGTGGGTTTGAGGTCAGATAATTTAAAATTCAGGTAATAGGGGGTCAGACAATCGAGGTTCTACTATACTTACGACTTTTTTGGAATTTATTCAATGCGTTATGTGTAGCTATGCCTTAGAATTTATCAGGGTCATATTGCAACAGGTAGTTTACAGGCGGAGGAACCAGTGCATACTAGCTGGTCCAAGATTCTGCACTCTAAACCACCAGGCATCGGCAAGTAACTACCAACTTTCCAACATGAAGTGCCCGGGCCGAGATTCGAACCAGCGACCTCAGAGGATGAAGGCGAGCACTCTAACCGCTACACCACTGAACCCCCTATCAGATATTGAGATTAAGTGCTATGAAAGTCTGTATTAGATTAGATTACCTTGTCGATCAGATATTGAGCACAAAACTGAAAGCTCACCGCAGGCAGATGTGTATGTATTTATTGTACAAACAAAATGCTGACAGTACATGACTCAAGTTGGGAAACCCCCACACACCTACGATCATTTTATGGATACAAATGACATCTAACAAGTATATGACCAATATGGTCCAAAGTCATAACAGAAGAGACTCACACTAATGACACTAGAGAAGAAAAACCAACAGCTTTCTAGTAACAGTGTACTTAGTCTTATTGGCTATAAATTTATCGGTGAAAATATCAAGACAATAAAACACCACTGTTTGCACACGAGGGAAAGATTGGCAAACTTTGTTGTAAAGGTTAAATTTACTCAAGTCAGTATTAAAACAGTAAAAAAAACCCTGACAAAGCCCAAAGGTGAGAGGTCACAGAGTACAATATAAAATCATTCATCCTTCTATCAAATGTGATTGTAAAGTAAACAGCTTAACATCAAAGTTCCACTGTCATACATTTGCCCTCCTAAAACATAAGAGTTAGTTTGCAAACAAACAGACAAACACATGCCGGCATAATCATATAACTCATTGGTGGAGATTAATTTTTCTACAATGTGAAGTTTAATAGGATTTTCATCCCAAATCCAGGAATGTTCCCTTTAAGCTGAAGCTAACAGTAAAAGTGAAATACTTGCAGATATTGATAGCTACACCGACTTAAGCCGTGTATTATGTGACAATATGAAGATTAAACATCTGCATTAATAACTGTGGCTTCACTGGCCTATAATAAAAATTGTCTAATGTTTCAATTTCTTTAAGGGTTCTTGATTTCTCTGAGTCACATTAATCTAATTATCCAGCAAAAAAAAAGCAAAAACATCTACAGTAGTTATTGCAAACAAAACACTAATAACATAAAGGCAAGGGAAAACAAATAATCTCAATTTAACCTGGCTTTTGATTTTATTTCGAAAGAGACTTTTTGGGCTCTCAAAATAGAGACAAACGACAGTAAAAACAACCAATCAACCTGAAGTCTAAGGGCTGAAACTTTACATTTGGCCAGCAAGGAGTTGTTTTGGCAGTCACAAACATGATCCTTTAAACTCCTGGGAAATCTAAAAATGGCAACTTGAACAGACTCCCTAATATAATGCCATGCAAATAGTGTACTTGCATTCATTTTTGTGTCCCTTATGCATGACGGTACATTTATTATTCCAGGGTTGAGCCCAAAAGAGGAACTTTCACCTCAGAGAACTTTTGTCCATATTTAATGTACCCTGATAAACAGGTCCAGCTATCCATCAGGTCCAATGGCCCATATGGCCAATGCCTACTTCCGGAATTTTTTGGTGTGAAGCGACTTCAGACTATCCTTACTTCCCAAAAGAGACCACCAGTCTGCTACAGGTTTACCTCCCCAACTATTGGTGGTACCCAAGGGTGGAGGGTGAAGAGGGGGCACATATCGTGACATATGTGTAAATTGCTTTGGCCTAGGGCACAACACCCACCACCAAGCCTAGGACTGAACCATAGATTTCCCATTGTTAAGTCCACAAAGTCACAGAGACCAGCTAATAAACAGGAACTTAGTAAAACGACTGTAGTAACTCTTTGTTTCAACATCTAGTTAAAAGAAAATCTCTGAAAGAAGTCTATATAGTAAACCACTGTACTTTATCTACTGATTGACTTCCATGGACTTACTGATATTGTTTTGAAAATGATATTTTAATCTGGGGTTGTGAAAGAGTCTAGCATCTCTTTAACAAATGGGAGTCACTCAAAGTACTCCAGGGTGTCAAGTTCAGAGGACAGAGTACCTTCTAATGGTTTAATTTCAATATTTAAGTAATTATTTCCTCACACATACTGAAAATGACTTTAAATGAGTTACGCATCATACACATATTTCTAAATGTAACCAAGCCCTTTTTATGTTTTTTTCTTATTGCTGTACAACTGTTGTACTCATTAGAAAGGAGAGAAATGGTGAAACAGTAGGAATCTAAACTGACCGTCCTTCCCAAAAATTTCCATGCCCAACTATATTTAAATGTTAAAATGTAGAGGATCTGCTGGGGGAAATGTACATATTACTATTTAATTAGCATTATCGCAGCTACTGCAATTCACATTAGGCCACAGTTCATGAAGAAAATGGATAGTTTTTGTTTTCAAATGTGAAACAATTTCAAAACACTACCGACATACTATAAACTTGCACTTTAAAAAAAAGTAAATACACACTAACAAACAAAAAAAAAATGATGCCACCAGTCCATATAAGGAAAAGAAATGAGATAGACGTGGGCGTAATTTCTTCAACTATTACAGGATACCCTTTGACCTTTAGATTTCTTCCTTAACATGCAATGACACACTGACAATCCCATTGTTGCCATACCTGGCAATGCTTCTTTTGTGACACAAGGTAGAACCTTAGTTCTAATTGTTAGGAAAAATAACACCAAATGGTAACAGATATTTTTTACAAGGAAACAAATGTTAAAACTAATTATTCACTGAAAAGCAAGGTTAATTTTCATATTTTATCTTTTTCGAAACAGAAAATATCCAAAAGAAAATCTTTTCTCCACCTAAGTTTCTTGTTTAATATCATTTATTGAACAATATTTACTATCTTCACTGTGACAAATGTTTGCAAAATATCTCCCTTAAAAATTGAAAAAAAAACTTTCAAAACATATCAATTTGGGAAACACTAAAAACTCACTACTTCGTTTGAAATAACAATTTACATATGACAGTGTGTTAAATAATCCCAACCCTCCTGAAATACAAATTCGGCCACATATGCCATTTTCAAACTTGATACATTTCCAGCTTTATCCTGGACAAAGTAATTTCATCATAAAAGATGTAGCTTAAATATCATATTTTCTGTGTCTTGGATTAATATCAAAAGTTTTCTGACAACATAAAATATGGTTAGCCTCATTTGAAAAGTTTTATTCCTCAGAAGAGGCCTTTATTGTAAATCTCCACTTTGAATGGGGGGGCCACGTCAAGGACAGGTGAAGGTAATGGAATTACAGGAACATTTTGCATGTTACTTCACACAGTTATGTATTATGATTTGATGGCAAACCATCCCTTTTGAACCAACAAATGTGCTGAACAAATAGGATATATGGGAAGAGATAACGTATGTCAAAAATTAATTATAAAATAAATATGCACTGTATTGACTTCAAACTTGCACACATTAAACTACAAGCACTGGCATGTCTGGTACTGTTTACAAACAGCATGAGCAAGAAGGATTGTTGCGATATAGAACATCAAACTTTTAGAAAAATGCAAAATGGCCATATTTGAATTTTAAATACAGGCAAATATAAAAATGTTAGGCCATGGAAAAATTCCTTATTTTGTTTCTACCAAAATGATTTTTTTAACATCAAGAGAATAAAAATGGACAAAATATTCAAAAAAAAAAATCAGCATTTAAAAGTTGTATATTTTGGACATATATTTTTACAGTAAATGTTTCCCAGTCATAAAAAACATTGACTAAAATTCCTGCAAAATGTCAAATTAATAATTTAAGAAAAAGTAATATATTTTCAAAAGATGTGTTTTGATTAAGGAAATCTATTTAGAATTATTTTTCTTTTTTACAAAACCCAAATATATGATTTCTAAAGGCAACAGTTTTAATTTTTGTCAAAGTACAGTACTAATAGTTGTGGTTTTGCTGTCAAAAATGGACACTGTTTACTGAAAATGTAATCATGACATCACATAATAATGCAGATGCAAAATGTCAATATGGTGATTTTATGTTATTTTAATGTATATGGGGTGACAGACCTTCAAATCTGACTGACTGAAATAACCCTCTCCTATTGTCAAGAGTTAATAAAATAAAAGACACGGTATCAAGCTAGGATAGATCATAATAGTGGCGGCATGAATAATAAAAATAACTTCTAATGAGTTCAAACAATTATTAGAATTTACATGCAAAGATAATTTAAACCCTGCCACTATCTCTAAGTTAGTTAGCAATTAAGTCAGAATCCATTGAAGTGTGTCTTGTCATAAACACTGACAGCTTTATCCATCAGTATCAAATTATACTCAACAACAGGTTTCACCGATATGCCCCTCCAGTGTTTCAACTGCTGCTAATTTCTATTGAAAAGAAACTCGATTGAAAAGAACTTAACTAAAGTTCAGAGTTGGGGTTTAGCAGCCAGGGCCATACTGGTACAGGTAGTCAGCACTACCACATGTGGAAGTCAAATCCACACAGAGGTCATGTGATTGGAAGTACAACTTGCTAACCATTAGGCCAGAGAGGTGTCACCCACCAAAGGAGCTATTAATTGTGTAATTTACTGACACTGATGTGGCAGTACATTTTTTTCACTTCAAAATATGATCGTTTTTTCTAACATGTCAAAATAACATTGCACCATTTGCTGTATCCTAGACTCATGATTTGCTCTAAAAATATGCACACATAAAGAATGACACAATCGTACAGTAATTGCTTCGCAATATCTTAATGCATACGTTGTTGCCGTTTGATTCTGATTCGAAAAATCATTCAAAATGGCTTATTTGTACAAAGATTTAAAAATATATATATTTGATTAAAGTTTTTGAAAGACACTATCTCGTCAATTTCAGTATGTCCTGTTTACCTTCAAAATACAATTCTACTGAAACCTCTGCAGAAGTCACCACACCTGCTTTTATACAGGATCATATTCAAGATTGTGGCCATTAAAACTCGATCTTTATTTCATAATCTGATAATTTTTGTCGAAAAAAACAGTGATAAAAATATTTGCAACTCGGGCGTGGTCTGCTGTCCGAATTAAGAGGACGAGTTACTAATATGGGGCGAATAAACATCAGTTTATTGTATCGGGAGTGTCGGCTCAAGATGCATTTGTTGACACAGGGACAAAAATATAATTAAAGAAAAAAAAATCATAAATAATTTCAACAGAGGAGAATAATTTACCTTAAAATTGAATATCCTATTGTGAATGCATCCTTTAATCCATTAAACATGCATATTTACACAAAAAAGATAAACACCCACTCAAAGGCGGAAGTTTTGGTAGGAATCCTCCAGTAAATATTGCGAAGAGTTCCACCGCCTACGTATTTAAGGTCATGCACAAAACATTGAAACATGGTCCCTCAGTTATCGTGTTAAAAACATATCTCGCTTATTTACTTTAAAATGTCAACCATCTGATAAAAAAATATCAGTTGCAGCTATACTAAGCATATTGTAGCATATTTTGGACTAAAAGTGTAAAAAAAATAACAAAAAGGTTTAAATCAAATAAATGCCAAAGTTGGGATTTTGTGTCCCATTCAATAGCCAGGGTCATACACTGACAGGTCCTTAGCTTGGTCACTCTGGGTGCTGAACTCACACATTGGTGACAGCCTTTGACTAGATGTCAAATCTGATGACACATTAGGCAACTGAGGACCTTTTAAATCAACTAAGCCAACTAGATCTGGAAAGAAAAAGGGGTTTGATATGAACTTCATCAGTTTATTTTTTTTCATTATAATGCATGTTAACATATATCTTGCACATTAATCTCAACTCATTTCAAGTAAATACAACTTAGATTTACAAAAAAAAGACTGTTACAGCAAGTGTACATAAATAAATGGATTATAAAGGGGTGGTAGTCTTCGGTATCTACATTGCAATTACTGGGATTTTGCTTGTGAAAGTCTGGGTTGAAGGGCATAATTGGGGGCTTATATTTTGGATTAGATTGACATAAGTTTTTGAATACTTCCAACTTTTTTTCCAACACAAGTTATTTATTCTTTATAGCAAAAGGTTCAGCAGTCCAGGAGAACAAGGGTGGCAAACCCTCCATCAAACTATGTACAGGTGCAATTTTCATACACAGTATGAAATTGTAATAGGAAAGCTAAAAGTTTCATAACAATGTTAAACTCTATCAGGGCTATAAAAGCACTTCTTTTCTAAGGATGTGTCTAAAAACTAAAAGTCTGTGTTCAATGTGAAACAGAGCAGTAGGAACATTAACTCTGTAGTAATTAGTTCAAAATCGGTTCTTGAAAAACTCCCCATTTTTCCCAAAATAACTGCAATTATTTTGCTTGAAACTTAATGTATAGGTCGGGATCGCAAGTAGTTGCGGTTATTGAGATACAAGTTAGCCAAAATTCTGAGTGTAAACATTAGTCACTAATAAGCTACTGCACTAATATTAAACCAGGCTAGTATCATTCCCACTTGAGGTAATGGCAGATATTTGCTCAAATGACCTACAAAATTATCAGTTCATTTCATTTTTGTGCATTTAGTGACAAGACCAATTTGTTGCAAGTTTTAAAGCTGTTATTTATAAATTCACAAACCATTATTGATTACAAAGTTCCACTTGCCAAATTCAGACTTTACAAAGCCCTTGCAAGAGCAAATGTTATATTAAAGATCATTTTAGAACAGAACTTTAAATTTACCCTGGAAATTGACAGAGCTTTAAAATGTATACATATGCAGTATATATTATGTAAATTAACTGTTAAACAGTTTATCTTTCACATGCATGATTCACAAAACACAAGAAACAGCCTTCACTAAAGTACAGTCGAACCTGGGCTATCTGACCAATCCAGAATAGTAGTTTGCAGTTGAATAATGGGATTTTGAAATGGAAGAGACATTTAGCATAAAACAAAAGGAAAATTCAAATGTTACAGTGGAAATGAGTTCATAAAATGGAACATATCGGTAGTAGGTCTGACAGTAGAGTTTGTATTGTATACAGAACATGATAATTATAGAAAAATATCATGACTTTTCTGTGGCATATAAATAATATTATGCTACACTATATAGAGAAAATAAGTATATTCTACTTTTCCAAAACCAAGGATATCATTTCGGTAGATTGGTAAATAAAATGCAAATTCACAGTAACAGTGTTGGCTGACATGTATGCAGTTTTCTGAATAAAAAACATTCAACATCTCTTAATACAAGGATTCATTTCACTTAGTTGGGGTTAACATCCCTTTTAACACACAACTGTGTAGGTCATAGCTTAACATATAGACTGAGGAAAGGCATGCATACTAGTTGGTCAGGATTCCTTGCTGCAAGCAGCCAGGAAATAGTCAAAGGCCAGGTGTATTTAAATCCACCACCATAGCACTGATACCCAAATAAATATATTGTTCATCACTCTGCTACGGAGGTCAGAACTCAGACCCCTGAAGTGTGACCATGGTGTATCAACATCAAATCAATAAGGCCACAAGAACATTAAAAATTAGACAGCCTCGGCAGGGAAGAACCCCAGCCCACAGGTACAACTAAATGGGCAACAACATTGAGATTTGAGAAAACCTTAGGAACAAGTTCAGTTGAAAGAAGTATACAGAATCCATGAAATCTTGTCAGATGTAAGATTCACAGCAAGTTGTTTTCATATTTTACAACCCTAGAACCAATTACAAGGGAGATATAAGGCCATTTTAGCATGATGACCCTGCACGACCTTGAAGCAGGGGGTCTAAGGTCAAATTTGAACATCAGAAGATTCCTAGCCCAAGATTTGGTATGAGTTGGTTTCGCATTGTAAACCTCTAGGATCAATAATAAACGAGTTATAAGCACTTTTAAGTTTGGCTATCCTCGTTTGACCTTGAAGGAGGGGCCAAGGTCAAATCCGATAACACCAAAAGATTCCCAGCTCATGATTTCCTATATGTTGGTTTACCATCCCAAACCTCTAGCACCAATAATAAGCGAGTTATAAGCACTTTTACATTTGGCTATCCTTGTTTGACCTTGAAGGAGGGGCCCAAGGTCAAATCCGACCACACCAAAAGATTTCCAGCCCATGATTTCCTATATGTTGGTTTACCATCCCAAACTTCTATGACCAATAATACGCGAGTTATAAGCACTTTTAAGTTTGGCTATCCTTATTTGACCTTGAAGGAGGGGCCCAAGGTCAAATCCGTCCACACCAGAAGATTCCCAGCCCATGATTTCCTATATGTTGATTTACCATCCCAAACCTCTAGGACCAACAATAAGTGAGTTATAAGCACTTTTAAGTTTGGCTATCCTTGTTTGACCTTGAATGAGGGGCCCAAGGTCAAATCTGACACACCAGAAGATTCCCAGCCCATGATTTCCTATATGTTGCCTTACCATCCCAAACCTCTAGGATCAATAACAAGTGAGTTATAAGCAGTTTTAAGTTTGGCTATCCTCGTTTGACCTTGAAGGAGGGGTCCAAGGTCAAATCTGACAACATCAGCAGATTTGCAGCACATGATTTCCTATAGGTTGGTTTCACATTGCAAACCTCTAGGACCAATAATAATGGAGATATAGGCACTTTTAAAGTCCGCAATGTGGGTAACTTTGGAACTCCGTGGATGACCTTGAATCAAGAGCTTCAGGTCAAATGTCAGCAAGGTTGTAAAGGACATGTATATGTATTATACATATCACCTATGAATAGATTCACCCTTCTAGATTATTTTCAAAGAAATTCCTGTGGCGGCCATCTTGTTTTTCATAATGAGGCTATTTTCAGTCCCAGAGAAGCTTACCCCCAATGAAGATTTCCTGCAAATTTGGTGAACCTAGCTGGTATAGTTCTCCTCTTAGAGCGTTAACGCTGAAAATCTCTTTACACGCGACGGCGGCGGCAGCGGCGTAGCGAACACTAGACCAAAGAATCCACTAGAGGCATCCAGTGGATACAATAAGTTGTTTCTCATTCTAAACCCCTAGGACCAATGATAAGGGAGATATTAAGGCCTCTTGATATGCCCCCATTTGACCTTTATGATGTGATATGGCAGCCATTTTGTTGTCAAAACAAGGCCAAAATTACTCTCTGGCAAGCTTTCTTAGCCATTTACATTTTGTGCAAATCCGACATAGCTAGTTGCAATATTTTTAAAATTTTAGAACATATTATTTTTTGCAAACAATTGGCTATTTTCACAGCCATAAAGATTCTATACAAATTTAGTGAAGATATTTTCATAAATGAATGAGATATAATGGTTGATGTAAAAATGTGACAAACACACACATGCTCACATGCACAGAAGGCATTTCATAATCTCCCAACCCCAGCCTTTTCCCTGCGGGAGATAAAAATGCAACTAGTAACATCAGTTTATTAGTGCTTCTTTTTCAATTAAAAAGTTTAAGACCAAAATGTATTTAAAGTGTTGTCATGGCAACAGTTGTTATGGATACCCCAAAACCTAATAAGATCTAGATGTTCTTGGGAGTAAACATATCCTGAACATTTGGTAAAAAACCTTGCTTGGATTTAGGCAGTGGAACACCCACAAATTTTAAGACCCAAAAATCTTAAAAGTGTTACCATGGCAAAAGTTGTTGCCAGATACCCCCAAAACCTAATCAGCTCTACATAATCTTGGGGTAAACATATCCCGAAAATTTGGTGAAAATCTGTGCATGGGTTTACACTGCAGAACACCCACAAACTTTAAGACCCAAAAATCTTAAAAAGTGTTGCAAAGACAACAGTTGTTGCCGGATACCCCCCACAACCTAATCAGCTATAGATCCTCTTGGGGTAAATATTTCCTGAGAATTTGATGCAAATCTGTGTATGGGTTTAGGCTGTGGAACACCCACAAGCTTTATGAATACCGCCGCCGACTGGACGGAGCAGGGGACGACTATAACCCCACTCTTTATGGGCTGGGGTTAATAAAAACAAATGTACTTTGGGAGTCATTATGGGTTCCTGAGTTATCTTTCCATTGAAATATATCTATTTTTCTGTAAATAATACTTAAGGACAAGTATATTTAGGGGACTGATTCACCACAAAAATCTCAAGACAAAAACTTTCCCATTTAAGTCTTTTTTTAAGTTCTGCTTTACTTTGCTGATCTGCGAACAGTCGCCCCTGTTTAGACTGAAATGCTTCTTGAACTAGAAATAAATCTTATGTCCTTGAGAGGGGGGGGAGGGGGGGCTGTTTACTGAAATTCTAGGTTAAGTATTTCCTTGGTACCTGGAGATTAAAACTTAGCAGAGTTCAACTGTTTTCCATGTTTTACATGTTTAACACGGATATGTTCCTGTTGCAATCTCTGCAAAAAAGAGTTATTTTCAGTTGGCAAAGTCTTTTTATTTGATTTCAGTTGTTGTCCATTTTATTTTTCAAGGTCTTCGCCATCTATCTGCTGTTTTAGTATCAGTGGATTTTCGCCATCCAGACATTTTTAGTTTCATTTCGTAGGGGTTTTTCTCAGTTTCACTTTGCTTGGTTTTTTTCAGGTTTCACTTTTATCAGTCGTTATTTTCACTCTCTCCACTGTCAGACTCTTTCTTTGTGTGTCTCTTGATCTTTGAAATGAGCTCTGAATAAAAATATATAAATAAACACAGTCAATTTGGCTTACACTTCACAAATCATATGTTAGATTATTCAGTACATTACATACCTTTTACACATAAAAGGCAAAAACCAGCTATTATTTACTTGTTTACAAGCAGTACCAGTCAAATGTCATTTAAGGACAATGAATACGTATTTTACCCTTAAAACTTGAAAAAGAAATTTTATTCACCATTTTAGTACAAGCGTCCGGAAGGGAAGTTATTTGTACATGACAAATATACATGACATGACTAAAACCCAAAGTCAGACAGCATTCCAAATTACTCACTCCTCAGTCAAATGTGATGCCAAAGGAATATCCTAATGTTTACATGACAAATGCCATATAATTAAATTAAATTATGATATGGTGGTTTACCAATTTATCGGCCCATTAAGCAAGAAGTAAATGTGGTTAACTTAAGTGGTTCTAATATAAAATAGTTAACAATATTTTGGCCACTAAATACTACCTGTATAAAATAAAGCTCTCTGAAAGTGACAAATGCCAACTCTGTAATTCTCAAACAGAAACTATATGCCATCTTCTTTCGCAGTGCAAAAAAACTGAAGAATTGTGGAAAAATGTCAAAAACTGGATTTTTATGCGAACTGGGATAAATGTCACATTTACAGAAACAATGAAAATTTTGGGATATACGAAATATGATGAAAACTTTTGGCCTGTAAATTTTATACTTATCAAAGTAAGACATTATATTTACCGTTGTTCAAAGACAAAACAATCACTGAATATTTTTCAGCTTCAAAAAGAAATCAAAAATAAATATGAAGAAGAAAAATTATTAAGTAGATTTAATTGTCAAAACCACATATTTGATAAAAAATGGTCAATATGGCAGAGTCTGTTTTTGAATATTTAAACAATAAGTATATAATGAATGAACAATGGAAGGGCACTGCTTTTTGTTTTACCAGTCAGATTGTTATTTGAAAATATGTTCTAATATAGTTTTTTTTTCCCCTTTCTTTTTTCTTCTTTTTAAATTTAGATTTATTTGTATAGTATGTAATGTGTTTTTGATGTTCACTTTTCATATCACTGTAATAACCTTGTAATCTAGTGAAAAATAAAAAAAAAAAAAAAAAAAAAAAAAAGAAGTAAATGTTGGTTAAAAGAAACGAATAACAGTTGCTTAAAGTTGATGGATGTTTTGATATTTGTTGAAAAACAAGAATTTCTACTCTATTTTAATGCCAAACTAAGCATAACAGGCTGACAATACGAGTTAGGCCGGATGTATTAAGATTAACCATACATATCCTGCGAATGTTCATATATTCTGGACAGATCACAGAAGACCTGCTACTGCAAATATAAGTGTCTAGAGAGGAAATTCACTGCATCACAGATGATATGCAACACCTCAACACCCAGTGTGGTTTGCTGATTCTTCTAGAGAAATATCCAGGGGCCATGGTGGCAAAGTGGTAACACTCTCACCTCCCACCTCTGAGGCCGGGGTTCGAACCCCGGCACGGCCTCAAGTGGGAAAGCTGGTAGTTGCTTGCCGTTGGTCGGCAGTTTACGGTACAGAACCCTAACAAACTGTATGTACTGGTTTCCTCTGCCCTTCCAACTACCCGTCGTGATATGACCTGTACAGTGTTGAAAGCGACGTAAAACCCCAAATAAATAGATAAATATCCAAAGAGTGACGTTTAATAACATTTTATTGGGCCAGGGATGAAAACATTCACCCCTTTAAGGCGCAAGCTAAGTTAAAGAGATATTATGAACAGACACAAAGTATTTGCATCTTTGCCAAATATGAATATTCAAAGCGATTTGGTTGTTTGCTTTCTCAGCCTTCATACCTTTTGCTGGGTTGAATACACCGTTGGTTTGTGTGCCACAGACAAAGCATCGCTTCGACTTCCTGTATTGTTTCAGCGCACAGGATTCGCAGAAGTAATGTTTGCACCTGAATAAAAAATAACAACACCAACATATAAACATGATTTTCTTTGTTTAAAAAAAATGAAGTATTGCAATGTTTACCTGCAAGAAATAGCTTCTTATTATGTGATATTTTTCACACAAAAATATAAAGTTTTTTTTTAATTGAAACAAATTGATAGACATGTTGGCAAATATATCATAAAAATTATTTATAAGGCCAGCTGTAGGCACGTAAGAAGGTGTTGAGGTACCGGATTGTCAAGCAATTACACTGCCAATAAGTTTGACTTGTCTGGGAATTCGAAATATGAAAGTTACCATGAAAAAAATGACACAGAGCCCAAAACTTTACATGAAACCATAAAAAGAAAAAATTCAGAGAAAATTCTGAAAGAAATTAGACAAGCAAACTAAAACAGTTACTAAAATCACCGGTAATTCAGAATAAAACAAATGGAGTTTTCTTAGTGGATAAATGTCACATACTGCAGAAAAACATTACTGTCCTGTTACTACTCACTTTGTGACTATGGGATCTTTGAAATGATCCCTGCACAGGTAACACTTGAATGGAAGATCATCATCGCCATCTGACGCAATCTCGTACTTTGTGGGATCTGAAGAAAAGGTCAATTGCGTGAGATTTAAAGTCAAATGAGATCTAGTACCACTAAACCCTGTTAAGCAGCAACAACGGCACAACATGAAATGTTATATACATATATGACATATGTAACTCATATGGCTCGCCACACCGACAATGATGAAAGATGAGGCGGCAGAAAACAATGTTTACTTTTAAAGACTTCATCAGAATCAGTAGACTCAGCAAACAGCATACGCCTAGAGGGTCAAAAGTCAAATTTGAGGTTTTTGATGCCCCTTTTAATGGCTTGAGTGCTATGGCAGGTAAATTGTTGTACACATGACTATCACAAGGGAACTGAGGGACCCAGTTCCAGCAAATGCCTTGATTTTTTCCCACAGATTTGAACCCTCTTGGTACTAATCTTTTCTCAGGTCTAGGGCAGGGTCGGTAGCAGATTTTCCATTTGGGGATCCCACCAGTGTGAAACCATACCAATTCCAGGATACCAAAAGAAAATTGCATTCTAGCATATCCCCAATCAAATACTGATAAATAGGCCCACTAACAGGAAGTAAAATTCATGAAAACAAAACACGGTAGTTCTTCCAAAAGTAACTGCTATAGACGTGCAAAAATATAAAAAAAATATGAAATAAAAGTTTATAATCTCTTCAGATTTGAGGTTTGTTTCCAATATTTTTCATTTTCTCACAGTATTATATGCTGACATTCGAAAAGCCGGTAGTAAAGTGTTGTCGCGGTGTTCAAGTGAATTGGTCTCGATACTGACATACCGGTGTTACTGACCTTGTCCTACTCAGGGCACTTTACTTTTTCCAAGTTTTCAAAACCAGCTCCTTAGAGGATGTTCTCATATGAATTTGGCACTTAACCAAAGCTCCAGATATCACAGCAGACTTGGTATAAATAGAATCACTCTTCCTGAAAATCAGCTTCGTGTAGAACCTTTCTTTAGGTACCCACAATTAGGAAACAATGCAGTTTCTTTTGATTTAATAAGAAGTTAGCAATAACTAGAACCAAATTCTGTGGATACTCAATACTCTTCTTTCAGGGATTCTATTACCATTATTATTATTGGTATTGTAACAGGAGTCAAAGGGTTTTACTTCCCATTCAACAGCCAGGGTCAGATAGGGACGGGCCGTCAGAATTGTCTCTTGTATGAGTGAAACCATAAAGGTGACAGTCTGTAATCACATGCCGAATTTTTCTAACCACAAGGCCAGAAAGGACCTCCTATTATTGTATCAAGGAGGACAGTTGGTATTTTACATCTTGTTCAACAGCCAGGGCCATACTGGGGCAAAGCTCTCAGCAATGTCACCACTTGTTGAAGTCGAACCCACACAGAGGACGTAGCATCTGATTTGTTGCCAAACTTGCTAACCACTAGGACACTGAGAACTTTGTTAATTTCAAGAACAGTGGGCTAAAACGCATTATTTCTAGTCTGTAAGTATTATTGCCGGACAGCCAAAAAATAACACAAAATCACAAAGGTTTACAATTGCTCATAAAATGTCTCAATCCCTACCTTCATCAGTAGCCCCATACGTCCCTTTGTCCATTTCCTGTTCCAGCTGCCAGCCATGCTTATAGTCGCTTCTATCGTGCAGAAACTTGCAGCTGTCCCCAAAACCACAGAAGCCAGTTTCTTTGTAGTCCTTGCAGATGTCCGGCTGGTAATCCCACCGGACGGTTGCCCGCAAGTGCGCCGGGGCACGGATAGGCCCTCTCCTGCAAGATGAAAAATGGTTATCCTCACCTTAGACTAGCTTCATATTTAGTATTTATATATTTGTTGTGTCTTGGAATCTGCAGTTAGCAGAAAAGGTTAAGCCTTATTAGAATTACAATAAATTAGAATTTGTTAATTTATCAAAAGAGTCAAAATAAATGATACTAATACATATTTATATAAATACGAGTACGCATACAATATATGTATTTATTCTGAATAAGTTTTAAGTTTATTTATTGACTGGTTGATTGATAGGATGTTAATGTCACTTTTGATCAGTCATAGTAGTAGTTGAAAGAATTGCATACTACTTTAGTTTGTAAAGATTCTGCACTGAAAACTAGTGCTGCGACGATGTTTGTGGAAGTTTGATCGTTCAGTCGTTTTCTGCCCCAAATTCGAAGTTCTGTTCCAACATATGAAACTCCGACTTAGCAAACATTTGGAAATCACCTACATCACACCATATCCCAACAGATCCTATTTTCGCCCATTTATAAGACCTGTATTTTTTTTTCCTTGAAAATATGGCGATGGATTTTATATTTCTACTAAATATTTTCGACAAAGTAACAAGATTTTATGTCTGATTTCTCCGCTTTAACTGGCTTTAAAAATGTAGTTTCGACGATCAAACCAAATCGAAGTTTGCTGGCCTGTACGGATACCAAACATCGAACCCGAAATTTGAAGCGATTTCACAGCACCACTGAACACCAGCAGCCAACTAACAACTTGCAGATTGTGCCAGTAATGTTTTGACTGTTTTTTTACCCCTGCCTGTTTCACTAACCTCACTGCAGCACTCGCTGCATTGCCCTGAGCCGTGTCTCTTTTCTCAATGAACTGGGTGTAGTTATTTAAACCTCTGTACACCTTGTCATCTGCCTGCCCCTTCATATCCTTGTTCATCTGAAAATATTTAATGCCCAATTTGTTTTGCTGAATTTTTTTTATTTTTTATTTTTTTTTGGTTAAAAGATGTTGAGGACAATACTAACATTTTTTAAAAAAAATATTTTAGTACCCTCTATAGTTTTAATAGTCTGTACTTTGAATTGATCTATCAACACAACAATTTCAGACTACCTGGAAAACATTTTAATAACACGATACCTACATGGTAACACAATATTTTTTTTTATAAAACTAGCACTAAAACTTTACTGAATTATGAATGAGGTTGCTACATAATTCTGTAACAATCAACAGCCTCCTCCTTCCAACTTTATCAGTGCAGTGAAAAAGGCAGGCTGACAACAGATAGCAACAACAAAACAACCAAAAAAAAAAACAACGGGAATGGCATTCTCTAACCTGCAACGATCTCTCAAAGATGGCTTGAGCATCGCGATCTTTTTCTGTGTCCAACTCGTACGTGGCTGTGGCACCCATGTCTGATGGCCCTTCTGATGCCTAAAAATGAAAGCATATCAGGACCTGAAACTTTATAATGCTTGAACAGTTCAAGGTTTCAAGCCTTACCAGGTATTTTATTCGATATGATTTTACAAAAATGGTTTTGCAAAACCTTTTGTAACGAGTTAAGTTAGGACCTAAACCTAATAAGGTTCCCCAATCTATTATTACGTCTTTGGTCAATACATGTATTTATATAGAGTCACATGATATGTTTTCCACCAATTTCACTGACAGATATAGACGAAAGATACAATGATTACTTTATTTGTCTTGCTGATCGGGCCATTTAGTTGAATCCAGGTGTTATATCAGAAAACTTATAGTACTTACTGCTGTCTTTGTAGACTTGTATTGAACTGTAAGACGTCTCTCATCTTCCTCATCACTACTAGAGCTATATTCCACTTTCTCTTTCTTCTCCAGACGCTTTGTCTAGAACAGAAAACAAAACAAAACCCCATTTGGCATTCAAGATCATGTAATCGTGAAATAACAGGATGACTCACCTTTGGCTACTCAATTCATAAAGGATAATCTCAGGATAAGCAAACATGAATGAATTAATTAAGGTTTATCATATTAATGAGAAGATACAAAGCCAACGTAAAAATATGAAAGACATAAAAACTATGTTATGGATAGTCAACTTTTGTATTTTTTGTAATTGTGAAATGAAAGAAACAATAACAAATGACCAGTTGCTTTTTGACAACAAAAGATGTCCCGAATATTTTTCATCTGTAATTTATAAAAGGTTCAATGTCCTTCAATACCTTAACCAAACGGCAAGTTGACAAGTTGCTTAAATAACAAAGATATATCAAGCTTGTCCAACATGAATTGAAGTTTATCAAAACAAAACACAGCAGATCTGATCAAAAACTCATTAAAAACTGCAAAATATGTTATGAAATGTACATTTTCTTCAGATTTTCTGTTCATTTCAAACAAATGCAGCGTTAGTTTATAGTTATACACAAGATACTGATATTGATATATGTCCTGCACATCAATATTGGCAACCCTTTGCCAAGACAATAAATACAATATCAGTAAACATTGTACCCACTGGGTAGGTATTATTGTTCTCTTTCACTCTCTTTCAGCCAAAGTTACTCAATGACTCAACCATTTCTATAATATTTCAGTACCTTTTGAATCATGTTGTTACTTTTCTGGGATTTCTTATCTCTCTTAACAACTTCAGTTTCATCTTCTTCGCTCCCGGACTCTGATTTAAAAAAAAGAGAGAATGGTTTGCAAACAATGAAGTATTTGCTGAAGCTAACAAGCCAACAGCCTCTTGATCCAGTTTTTTAAAAAAAAACAATCATTCACATATTTAAAGTAATCTGAAGTTGTGGAGTTTGTTTTTAGAAAGCACTGAAGGTGAGATGTGTGTGTGTGTGTGGGGGGGGGGAGGGGGGAATCTTATTTTGCTTATCTCAAGCAACTGTGGGTAGTTGTAAAGATGGAAAACCGGATAGTTGGTGTCTATTTCAATTAATATAAACGTCAACAAAATCCAGTGACAGAAGTCCAAGAACCGGTTCCCGAAACGTCACATATTTCACATCAAACGTATAAAATATTGCAAAGCAACACTAAAAAATATTCACTTGTGTAATATTTTGTCAATATACAGTGAAATTATATCCAAAACATCAAATTTTAATGACAAATAAACTGCATTTAACTTGCATTTATGATTCATGTACACATGTAGAAAACGTTACATTTTGGTGTATATTAATTCAAATTGGATTTCATCAAATTTTTTATTTTCGGGACCCAGTTTTCAAATTTTCTTTCAATCGTTACACTAAGTGTGGGATTAGTTTATTTGTATTACAACAAATACTTTATCATTCTTACAATTTTAATTTATTATGAGGGATTCTGTATGAATAATGTACCTTTCCAGAAAGTTTGTGACTAATTCTCACAATATACAATATGGTTATTAATTCAATGCATAATCAAATTCGGCACAACTAGTGGTGGTGGACCAATTCACGCCCAGGTACCAATTCAGGCCCACCCTCAATTTTCTAGAAGATTTATAATTTTTCACAGACATGGTGTTTACCACATCATAGATAATCATCAAATTGATCATATACATTTGTAATTTATTGTTTAACTGTGATTGTTTTGGATTAATTTAGGGGTGGGCATGAATAGGTACACAGGCGTGAATTGGTCCATCACCACTACAGTAGTCTTTATCAGTGCCAATACAATCTCTTTCAAGTTGTTTGGAAGTCAATTCATTTTATTTCATGCTGTCACATGTGTAACTATACTTAACTCAATTTGTGGGATCTTTGTGCATTTTTACTGGAAAAGGGTGTCCGTTTCAGACGACTCAACAGGTCAAATTAACATTGCACCAGATAGAACGTTATCTTGTAATATCGCTCAGAAAATAGAATAACATATCTACTGCAATCCCAGTCTTCCTAATTATAGCATAGGCTTTTAAGATATCATAAAAAGGCTACCATACATACCAGAACTGGCCCTTCTTTTCCTCGATACCTGTGTTTTTTTCTTTTTAAATGAAAATTTACAAATATCTGCCATTTTCGCCCAAATAAACAAGCGTGTTTTGTTATTGTAAACTCGTTCGAGAAAAAAAAAATGTCAGTGGTATGATTGCCCGGATTTTATACTTTGGGACATCAGGGCCATGTAAGCATTAAAACGTTATTTTAAGGATACTATCGCTAATTACAGCTTATTTTAGTTGATGGAAACTATTGGGGACTTTAAAGGAATACTTACTGCAGTTCATTGGTAAAATTACACTCTTCGTACTACTATACTTACTAAAAAGAGTGCTATATATGTTTGAACCCCATATATTTGTTTATTACTATTTAATTATTTGGAAAACAATTTGCACCACGTATATTGCTGCTTGCCCATACACCGTTATCCATACTTGCTTCTCTTCACGGTTTTGCATAATATAGTTTTGAAGAAAGTGTCAGATATAATGTTCTTTCTCAGTTTCTATGTGCAGTTAATTCATAAAATTAAACACCAAACACCAATAATGTCAAAACAACCCACCCAATTGCTCCTAACTGTTGCATTAACCAATCTGCCACTATGCTTATCAGAATAACTGTAGAATTCAATTAGGTAATTGCTTCTAACCACAGGTAAAAACTTTAAAGAGTCACTGTGCTCAATATAAAGTAACAGATAGTAGTCATGGTAACCTGCATTTAGATTTAACACAAATATTGAATGGGCATAGAACAGGAACCATCAAACTGTAGCTTAAAACTAGACCTATGCATCGGAGAACCGATGCAAATTTGTATCCACCAGAAAGACCACTCACTATATTAAAGCCAGTGAACCATTGTTTGACCTTATAGGAGGGGCCCAAGGTCAAATCTGACCACATCAGAAGATTCCCAGCCTATGATTTCCTATATGTTGGATTCACATTGCAAACCTCTAGGACCAATAATAAGGGAGATATAGACCCTTTTAAAGTACACTACGTGGAGTACTTTCGCACTCCGTGGATGACCTTGGATGAAAAGCTCAAAGGTCAAATGTCTGCAAGATGTAGAAGACATGTATATCTGTTATACATATCACCCATGTAGAGATTCAATGTTCTACTTATGAGAACCTGCCAGTAGAAAAAGCCAAAAAGGTAGATAATTTTCAAAGAAATGCCCATGGCGGCCATCTTGTTTTTCAGAATGAGGCTAATGTCAGTCCCAGAGAAGCTTACCTCCCAATGAAAATATCCTGCAAATTTGGTGAAGCTAGCTGGTGTAGTTTTCTACTGACAGCATTAACGTCAAAAATCTCTCTACACGCGGCAGCAGCAAACACTAAACCAAAGTATCCACTGGATGCATCTGGTAAATACAAATAATCCTTTGGGTTGTCAGAATATTGCAAATATAGATAAAGGTAGCTATATAGATAAAGTGAAGAAACTTCTGGCAACAACAATGACAGACCATGGTTGTAACTGCAGATTTCCTTTGGTTTTATGTAGTTTTTCACCCGTCATATCGGACCCAGTGTGGAATAGATGGTAGGTACTGGCTAGTGCCACATGTTTACAATAAATGTTTTATTATTTATTGTTTTACATCACACCCAGTGTTCTAAACCTGTCACTTTACACAAGCATATCCTAATTTCAGCTTTCCTGGTTTCTCTCCGTGGTGCTGACAGTGCTATGTTTCACTTAAATGATTATAGTTTTCTGCTTTTTCTGTTTGGTGCGCCTAGAGTCTGTCTTTAGATGGAGATTAAGCACTATAAAAATATTATTAGAATTAGACTATTGTCACTGGTAGTTTGGATGCAGGAAACCAGATCAGAGTTCGAATTCCGGCCCAACCTCAAGTGGGAAAGCTGGTAGTTGCTTGCCATTGGTCGGCAGTTTACAGTACAGAACCTTGACCAACTGTGTGTACTGGTTTCCTCTGAATCCATGACTGCCTCACATCTCAATGGTATGAAATGAAACAGAGACCAAACTGATTAAATGGAAAATTGACTTCTTTGTAACCACCTGAAAAGCACTAGCTTAGACTAAGTATGTTTCATTTCTTAAGTATAATGCTTTCTGATACTTCTCATCATCAAATGTTTAGAGTTCCAAAAAATATTCACAATATATTTACCCAGGAGTCATTAATAACTACTTTAGTAATTCATCCATGGGACTCAACAAATGTAAAATGACAGAACTACACCCATTATAGTCAAATTCATATGCATTTATTCCAGTTCATAGATGGATAATTTTACAGAATAACAAGACATGGTCTGATTGATTTATTATTTATTTTAGCTTTCAGGACAGCTCCAAGTTGCAATTTTAAATCAAGGACAGCTTGGGTTGTAGCAGGAAAAACCAGGGTAGAAATTGAAATCGTATGTGGAAAGGCATTGTGTCATCATTCTAGTAAAGGACCCAAAGATATTGATAATTTGATATGCACGTGATCGGACAAGCAGCTAAGTTTCTGATCAGCGGGGATCATATTACAAACCATCTTTATTTCCTACAGATTGCTATAAACAGAGATGAAAAGGAGGTGAGAGGGAAGGGAGTGTTTGCCAATCTAGGTAACCAGAAGGCCAATGAGGTCTCCAAACGAAAAAACAGAGAGGTTTTCAGTGGAAAAGTGGTTATAGCAAGGTTGGCACCTAATCACAGGCTGTCACCTCTGTGTGGGTTCGACTCCCACAAGTGACAATGCTGAGCACCTGTCCTGATATGATCCTGGCTGTTGATCGGGATGTAAAACCCAGACTCTTGAAAAAAATTGAAAAACAGTGACATTTATACTGGTTTTATTTTGGTTCATTTGCACTTGTGTGATTTTTAACACAAGTTACTTTGTTTAGAATATACATGGGCACCAACACAACACACAAATGAACATACAAGCAACTCAATTTTCACTGCAAAATAATACAACAATTTTCATAGTAAACCAGGCGATCTATATCAACACAGAAACAACCAGTGTACAGCTTGCAAAGGTAATGTTTGCACGAGTGACTGAGATCGGTACGATTTGCTGAAAAAGCACCAAGCCATGATATGTACTCGAGCTCACACAAGATATAATTATAAGATTGACTGGTCACAACAAAAGGATTTGGATTAAATTTAATTTGTTTGGGTAAGAATATGGTATACAGGTCAATGTAAAGGATCAAATAAAAGCCAAGGTCATATAAGGTCAGGTCCTAAAGGCACTGCACTCGAGTTGGATTCAAACACTTCCTACACCACATTTAGGTTAAACTAAACACAAGATAAAAAAAAACATACATGACGCAACTCTCGGCATTACAATTTACAATTTGTATTTTTTTTTCTTGTTCAAATATGTTTTATGCAGATTTTCACATTTTTCAAATTCACACAATCTCATATTCTCTAAACAGATTAAAATATTACTGCAGTTTCTGTCAAACAAAATTGGATCTCGACCCGACATGTCCCCGGATTTTCCCCTTTTTGACCTCAAGCACATAAGAGGATGTTGCATCACTTTTGCACTATATAAATGTTTTAACTCTATTCGAAATATTTAATCCAGTTATAGTCGATTCCTTTACCGATTCTCCCATATTTTCAATACAGACTGTCTTAACTTTTAAAACAGATTCTTCTACTCTATTACTATAACCCTGTTCATCTATAGTTTCTTCTCTTTCACATGTTTAGAGCATAATATTAAAACTGATTCCCAGATATTAATACAGAATGATTTCAACTCTGCCATAAATTGTCTACAGTCCTATTCAGTTGTATTTTCATCTTCTACAATCTCTTTGGCCAGTCTTTTGCGTTCCTCTGCTTGCCTCATACGCATCAGAACAAGGCTCTCGAAATCTGTGTCACCAGTTCCTGTTTCTTGATCTACTTTTGCAGCACTGCCATTTGACCCTGGTCCTGACGGATGGCTAACATCAAAGGAAAACCCTGATACCATATCCGAACTGAAACTCTGCGTCTGCCCTGAGTTACTCTTTGACAAATTTTGATGGCTTGTCTTTGAACTAGCAGACTTTGAGGCTAGTAAGTCTGATGCCTTTGGCTGGCCCGATAACCAAGTTAAAGTCAGGGGATTACTCGATAACCCCCTTTCGTTTTCAAATGCCAGCTGGGCGCCTAAACCGGTCTCAAATTCGACTATGGCTGAACCGTTCTTCTTGGCAGATATTATCAATGCATTTATATCACCATATTTGGTCAAAGTCTGGAGAAGGAACTCCTTGGTGTAACCCCCATTAGTTGTGTCCCCCTTGCTTGATCTCCACTTGACCTTGAGCCTTGCTGGCTGGAGTTCGTCATCAGAATCAGATTCCTGACCATCCTGAATAATAATGGTAAACTTAACTACAAAGTGACTTTTTTATCTAAAGCAAAGACAAAGGGTCCCTGAAAATAAAGTTGTTTTTTTTTAAATTACTAAGAAAAAAAATATTATTCCCAGGAACTGATCCTTTAAAGAAATAATTGTAGTATTTTATTTTTGACAAACAATAATGTACATTGTATGTACAGAGAATTTTCCATAACTTAAATTGTCAATGTTCCTACACTGAAAACTTTCGTGAAAATGCTTGGAAAATCTTTTTGATAAATTACTGTCTTACAGCCAAAGGTTTTTTCATTTGTTTATAAGATGCTTTATATATCTCACCTAGTACCTTTCTACACTGCGAAAAGATAGTTGAAAAGGTGGAGGAAACCAGAACATACAGTTGGTCAAGGTTCTGTACTGTAAACCACCTAACAATGGCAGGAAATGCTTGGAAAATCTTTTTGATAAATTACTGTCTTACAGCCAAAGGTTTTTTCATTTGTTTATAAGATGCTTTATATATCTCACCTAGTACCTTTCTACACTGCGAAAAGATAGTTGAAAAGGTGGAGGAAACCAGAACATACAGTTGGTCAAGGTTCTGTACTGTAAACCACCTAACAATGGCAGGTAACTACCAGCTTACCCGCCTGAGGTCGGGCTGGGATTCAAACTCTGATCTAAGAGGTTGGAGGCCAATCTGTTACCACTATGCCACCTTGGGTCCATCCCAAGGCCAATGAAGGTACAGGTCAAAACTAATTTCCTATCTATTGATACTTGGCTGGTGGATATTTGGAGCCCCTATATATCTGAAAATAAAGTCTGCATTGCCTGCAAGACATTTCTTGCAACTTCTGGCCATTCCTATCAAATTTATGACTTATACGATGAGAATCAACCCCATCTGCCCCTGTGGCCAGGTGGTTAACACCCTCGCCTAGGAGAATGTGGGTTCAAACTCAGGTACAGGAAGATAGTTCCAGATACATAGAGGCTTAAAATGGTGGTCCTCTGTCACTGGGTCCTAGCCCCAGTGGCAGGCTAAAGAACCTCAAGGACATTGATAAATGGTCATCCTTGAGCCTCTGTCTTTCAGTTAGGGGAATGCCAGTCATTTCAGAGCTAGAGCTGTAATTGTACAGTGAGGATGGCTTTGAGTCCTGTAGTACAAGGAGATATCGGAGACAGTTTTAATGTATACAATACAAAATACAAGACAAATACACTGAGATTGTTAAAACTTTGGATGGTGGTTTAATGTAGTAGCATTTTACGTTACCTGTAGTTTTTGTTTCAGTCTATCCTGTTCTTCCTGCAGTAAACGACTGCCTTCTTTCCTCAGTCGGTCAACTTCTGCCTGAAAAAGTGAATCCCAATAACCAATTACCATGATATTCTGGAGCGAATAAACTTAATTTGTAATGCATGTGCAGTATAAGTGTGAGACATTTCTCCACATTCAAATTGCATGTGTTTTTTCACTGTTTTGATGTAGTATCAGTCATTGAAAAGCCTAAAATTATGATGTTTCAAAGGAAATTCTACTAAGGATGGGTCAGTGTTGCCTTTACCTTAATATTGAGAGCCTTTTAACTGAAATACTGTGATCTAATCTAATCATTTAAAACTGTTTTCATTGAAAGGAAAGATTGGAAAAATACTGTAAATCTGAAGAAATTGGACAGTTTTACCCCATATTTTGGTACATTTGGGGACTTTTATTGCCATTTCATTGAGATGAAACTGCCATGTTTTGGTTTCATGGCTTTCACTTCCTGTCAATGGCCTACATGTTTGGGGGTGCACTAAAATGCATCTTTCTTCCCAATCCCGGAATCGGAATAGTTTTGCATTGATGGCCTCCCAATCTACACTTTTTGGACCGACCCATCCCTAAATTCTACCAAAAAGGCCCAGACTGCACTTGTATCCACAAGGCCACTGCCGTAGCGTCATCTCCCACCTTAGGATCAGTAATATATGAGAACTTAGGGAGATATAGGGCCTTTGTAGTAAGAGGACCCCACTTGACACTGAAGAAGGGGTCAATGGTCAAAGTCAGTAACTGGAAAAGATTCCCAGGCCTTGACTTCCTACAAGTTGTTTTCACAGTCCAAATCCCTAGTAGCAATGATAAGGGAGATATAAGGCCTTTTTAATGGGATAATCCTATTTGACATAAAACATGATATGGCAGCCATTTTGTTTTCAAAACTAGGCCAAAGTTACTATCAAGCTAACTCTCCTAGCCATATATCTTTTGTGCAAATTCGATGAACCCAGCTGCAATCTTTCAAGTTTTACAGCAGCTTAATTATTTTCAAACAATCTAATCTTTATAAATGAAGGTCTATGTAAAAACGTGACGGACGGATGGAAAGAGTCATGCACGTACAGAAGGCGGTTTATAATTTCCCAACCACGGTAACATAATCAGTACTTTCAGCGACCCAGAAAACAACTAACCACCCTTCACAGGGGCACTTAATTACTAATGTAACTAGAAAAAGTTTTTTTTGAAAACAAAAACAGAGCGTCCCAATAAGCGTAAAAAATCATCGAGACCTGTAAGTTTTGACTGGCAGTCTTATCAGTCACTAGGCTTGCCCCGGCATTTCTTTCCCGAGCCTCCAAATCTTCCTTCAACTTCCTGCGTTTACTGTCCAGTTCCCTTGTCCGCAATTCGGCAGCCAACCTCGCTTTCACTACCTGAACAAAGCACAACCAACATTTTACAAATAATATTTTTCCACATTTTCACAGATATCCGACACTTTATTTTCAACAAATCTGTTGTTTAACCGGGGAAAACTTTACGCAAGTTTCAATACATATAAAATTCCCTATTGAAAAATGTAATAGGTGTTAACATGGAAAATATCAAATTTCTTTGCATTAATTTTGATGCATAAAAATGATTTTTAACTTCTGTTATTGTGCTAGATTACTTTTCTGCAGATATTACCTTGTCATACACTGCTCTGGCTGCCTTGTCCGTTAATATTTCTAGAGCTTTGGAAAGTTTGTGAAACATCTCTGCCGCGGCTGGGTTATCTGCAAAAAAAAAAAAAAAGTAAAATAATAGTTAGGTGTACATTTTCTGCATTTATTCAAAACATTGTAACGTCCCAATGCATATTACTTCATCCAACTTCACACACAAACACTGGTTTCACAAACTGATTCATATTTGAAAACAAATGAAAACTGAATTTACATGCATTTTAATTATAATATTAAAGAAACCCCACCTTTAAATTGTATCATTTTTTTCTCAAAATTGCAGTAGTTTATCTCTACATCCCGCTGCAATCATTCTAGTCAAATAACCGGGCACTTTATACATAGGAGTACAGAAATGACAATGAGGTGGAAACCTTGCGGCAAGGACAAGCATTAATGTTGGTGAAGTATCCTGTTACCCACCAGGAATAGGCACCTGCCTTTTGAAGTGAGTCTCCAATTAAAGTGGGGTCGTTACATTTTCTTCCATTTTTTTTTTAAATACATACATTTTTAATCTTACCTGGATTTTTGTCCGGATGGCATTTCAAGGCTTTTTTCCTGTATGCCTTGACTATGGCTTTTTCGGAGGCTTCAACTTCCACCCCCATAATTCCATACAAATCCATCTTGGCCACGTCATCGCTGACCTTCTTCTGAGCTTCGGTCATTTTGGCACAATTTACTGGTCAGGATCTTCAACGGTGATATTAGTAATTCTGTGAGCTCTGGGTTGGGCTCTCATAAAGAAAATCACACAAATATTGCAACACGTGCCAACGATCTGTGTCACTGAAGTCTAAATACGACTGACAAGCTATAATTACTTCTGTGTCTCTCTAGTAATGGAGTCAATATTGTCAACACTCTGTGCCATTAAAGTCTGAATGTGACTCTGAAGCTACACATAATAAACAGTCTCTGGCAAAGTTTCCCAATATCTCTGTTTATGTGTACACTGGCTGTCACACTGGTTATCTGAAAGGGCGCCAAACTAGCCAACATCTATATGCTATCAAAGTTGCAATACAACAGCAGTGTTAACAATAAAAGTTTCAGAAGTTTTCCTCCAGATATATGTTAATTGGAGTTGTCTTTCATAAAAGTACAGGCATTCCTTAAAAGAATCAATGGATAAAAAAAAGTTTTTATATGCTGCCTCAAATTCTGGGTATCACCTCCAAACCAATTTTAACAAAGATGCGTAGAACAACGGCTCTGATATCTGTTTTTCAATCCTTATGCTTCGATCAATGTATTAGTTCCTAGACTAACAGCAAACACCATATCCACATAAACACACAAACACAAGAGTCAGTTGTACTTATAATTTGCAAGAACAAAACCAAAATTAACTCCAAAACCAGACTATCTTATTCCACATTGAATTTGTCTGGATAATTAAGCAATATATTAAAATTCCCTGGAAAACTCAATTGTCTTTGACCAGAGGATTGTATCCTAGTGGATTTTCAGGATCCACTGGCTTTTGTGTTTCCTTGTACAGTCCAAACAACTGGTCCAACTGTTCCTCGCTGAATTCATCGAGCTGAGACTCGTTCAGATTCAAACCAACCACCTGGCTAACTGTCCTTTTGCCAAGTTGCTTGGACAACGTCAGGGCATACTTCTGCAAGCAACAAAAACAAAAGTGCTGCTGATTTTTAGTGTAACCAAAACTTAAAATAATAATAATTTTATAATGTATAGATCTGTAAAAAGTATGCGGTACTCCACTGACGGGTTCATAAAGATACTGCCCATTGATTTAATTCAGTGGGCTTCCCTGAGATTGCTGAAAGACAGGCAATACTTTAAACAACAAATAATAATAGTTCTTTTACAGTGCAATTCTAGTCACTGATTGGCTAATCATTGAACTACTCCAATGAAGAAGCACCCTTAAACAGCAAGGTCTAAGTCTTGAAATCATTTAAAACCAGTTCAATGTTGCGGACATTATTGGGTAAGCTATTCCAGCAGAGATCGGTACCCCTTCCTTTCCGGTTTGTATTGATCCTCTTTTAGTTTATACATTTTGTCTTGGTGGTTGGTTTATGGAAAACAAGCACTAAGTGCTTGATCAAAAGCTGAATCCTGTGTTTGTATTTTAGAAAACAACAGGGCTCTGGGATCACAAGACTATAATAACTTTACTGCTCTGCAGTAGGAAGTTGGTGGGACAACAAAACAAAACTTAATTTAAAATCTTCGGACACAGATCTCAGTCACAGACTTAATTTGTTTATCTAATACCAGCTGGTGGAAGTTTCCTAGCAGACATGCGTTCTCAAAAGTACGAACAGGCTTATTAGTTTACTCGATTACACCGATTGGGCGATAATGAAAGCACTTACGGTCCATTCATTCATAAATGTTGGAATGAACGCCTCCTCACAGTTTTTATGTCTCTTGAATTCATCCTTAACATAATTGTCACCCAAAGCTTTTAATTCTAGGGGTAATCCACGATGTAGTTTTAAAATATACTTGTACAAAATTCTGACTCTAGAAACATGAGACGCTGACATGACGAACGGAATGCTACTAGCCGAAATCCAACCGAATTATAAAGACCGAAAGTGCGCTGTGAACGAGTGCCTTCTAAACCACGGATCTCAATTATTATTGAATGTTATTGTAAAATGATAGTTTAAGAAACATAATGTAAAAATATCGACAACTATCAACAATATGTTGAATATAACGTAAAATAAAGTATTTTCGGTTCATAATATAACCATTTCTGCGCATGCGCGATGGCGTAGAAACGGGTAAAAAGACAGGAAGAGGAAAAATTTCATGGCAGAATAATTCAAAAGAAACCTCAGCGCTGAAAGGAGGGTGGTACCATTATACCCAGTTCTAATGGTAATACCGCTAACAGTTGGGAGCATCCATTATTTCCTATATTACAATTTTCAGAACTACGTTTTACCGAACTCATACCTAACTAAACGGGTGAATGCTAAGCTCCCTCTGGTTCTTCCCCAGTGGGACCTGCCTCCTCTCCAGTTCTTCCCTAGTGGCACAGTGGGACCTGCCTCTTCTATAGTTCTTCCCTAGTGGTACAGTGGAACCTACCTCTCCTCTAGTTCTTCCCTAGTGGTACAGTAGGACCTGCCTCCTCTCTAGTTCCTCCCTGGTGATATAGTGGGGTTTTACATCGCTTTCAACACTGTACAGGTCATATCACAACGGGTAATTGGAAGGGCAGAGGAAACCAGTACATACAGTTGGTCAAGGTTCTGTACTGTAAACTGCCGACCAACAGAAAGCAACTACCAGCTTTGTGAAATCCGCTAAGTCTAAGACCACAGACTTAACATTCTTTTGACAAAATTTAAGAGTGGTTTACAAATTTGAACCCTTGATTAACCACTCTTTCTAGTGGTTTACAGAGTTAGATATCTTGACTAACCACTCTTGCCAGTGGTTTACAGAGTAGATATCTTGACCAACCACTCTTGCCAGTGGTTTATACAGCAGAAATCTTGACTAACCACTCCTGCCAGGGAATCCCAAAGGAGATACCTTGACCAAATACTCAGTAGTTTTTTTATCTTCAGCAAAGAGCCAATGGTTTGACCCGTTTCAATTTAACATGTTGCAGCAGTGTTTAAAACGCCTAAGACTATTTTGCGTGGGAAAGGGGAAAGATATGAAAAAACACAGAACATTTATATATATATATATTGTATTTTATTATTTTACACTTAATATTATATGTACAGTAAAATGATAAAATTAATAAATAAGTGCTTGACCCAATCAATAACAGTTTTTTTTTTCTTAGCATTTTAGCAGCATCTACTCCTTGAAATAGAAATGCCCTGCAAAATACTCTCACTGAGCTTTTCAAACACAGTAACACGATAACAGTTCAAGACACTTCTTTTAAAAGGCTCTTCTAAAAAAAATATCATTAACTTACAGAGGCTACATCCCTGATATTAATAACTATATATAATTATTATTTTGTCAATGAAGAAAAAAATGCACAAAACTCTTTGAGGTATTTAAAATGTTACACCTTGATAATTCAATACGACACAGCCACACATTAGAAAGCAGTTCCTTTTTGCAAATGGTTTTCAATATAACTTTAGCCAGATTTATATAAATACAATACATAACAAGCACATACTGTTTACAGAGAATTCCATGTTTTTATAGGCTATATATTCATTGCCTCTGAGCTCGAGGTAGTACTTTTCAGTTTGGTTTTCCAAACTCCTCCGATTCTGACTCTCTAAAACTTGGGGGGTATATTAGTAACTAAAAGCGCAAAAAAAATAACCTTCATAATTTTGAGTACACATTTCTTTTACAGTTAAAATAATCATACTATGTCTCTATGGGAGCGCCAAAACGAATCTAAAGACATGGCTAAGTTAACCTCGGGAGACACCATTAAATGAGCAATATTGCAGACGCAGGCTTTATGGGTGTGAATGTTTATCCCCTGGAGATGAGATTCTACAGCGAAAAAAAAAAAAAACTAAAGCAAGAGTTGACACGCTTCCTGAGTTTACTAGAAAGAGTCACAAGACTCTCCATCGCTGAACTGTCTTGTGCCTATATTTTTTTTTTTTTAAAAAGTCATAATAATATAACTACATGTGTATACATCTGGTGGTTATTCACATGTGAAGCAACACTGATATCATATGCCCAAGAATGCCTAAAATTTGCCACAGACTTTTCAAGGCTGCCTAATATGATTTGTCAAATTTTCATGACACAATTTCAGTTACATGTGGAAAGTACATATACACCGAGAAGAAAATGACATTTTTATTTTTATGCAACTGAATAGACTGAGAACTTTATGGAACATAGTGATACTAAACACTGGGCTTCTTCTTGACCCATATCTTATCAACTATCAAAAATTTGAGCAATGCACAGGATTTTTCTGACAAAATGCAAACGCACGCAGAGTAGAATTTTTGAAGTAGGAGAGAAGGTGTTCAGGGCAGATTGCAAATGCACACACAGTAGAACTTTTGAAGTAGGTAGGTGTTTTGTGTGAAAGAAGGATTTTGGTCTAAGTGAATTATTTTGGAGGTCAAACGATGCTGTACTTTTGTGGGTATATTATGGGAAAGTTGGCCAAAACTGGATACACATCCTACACAGATCCTTTGGCGATATAGGTGTTATGACATAGTCTGCCGCATATTCTACATCAAAGATATGTTGTACCTTTCAAAAGGCCGGAATTTCATCCAAAGAATTGCTCTGATTATTTCAGACGGAGTCTGCGATGTTGAAAACTGTAGCAAATTTCGAGACATCTTAGCACCATAAACATCAACAAGCAAGCTCTCAAGAATACATAAAAGACTTAATTCGTGCAACAATATGTCTTATTATGGAAAAAAAAAATCTCTGAACATTTCCCTGGTTTCATTTTTGATATAGCAGTCAATGGTAACTAATGACAATTCGGGGTGCCAATCTGCCGCACCCGACTGGAGCTTTTACACTGGCAATAGAAACGTCATTGGAAAGATGATACTTTGAAATGACAGGAGTGATACAATATTTAAGATAAATTCATAAAACTTCCTGAAGTTTATTATTTTTTTTCAGAGGCTAAGCTAAATAGCTGCGAATATCTATGTAAACCTACAACTGCAGCTGCTCAATGTGGAAAGATTGTATGGGCTTACATCACCCTATGGAGCCTGATGGAAAAAAGAAAAAAAACACCATCAGCGATCACTTAAATCAGCCACATATTTAGAACTGGCCATTTTAAGGAAGTGACAGGGTTGAAAAAAGCTTTAGAATTTAATCACACACCCCCCACCCCAATACACACTTCCCCATATCTCCCACCCCATCTAAAATATTTCTGAGCTTTGAGTTACATTTTTCAGCTCTAGAAGCAGGAAAGTTTATGTATAAAAAGGGGTAATAGAAGAAACACGCGCAGAGGGTTGTGATTGCCCCCAAATTCGACACCCAGATAGATAGGGTAACAGTAATTAAAGCAGCCTTCAGCGTGTATTCCACTAGAAAATACCACCTCCACTATTCCCAATATATTTTTTTTCATTCTGCGAGAGTTTCCTTCAGACGAAAAAAAGAATTGCAAGGGCACCCAAGATATACCTCTCATTAACAAGGAATTCCCAGGGCCATGGTGGCAGAGTGGTAACACTCTCGCCTCCCACGTACGAGGTCGTTTTTTTTTTTTTTGGTTCCCGGCCCTACCTCAAGTGGGAAAGCTGGTAATTGCTTGACATTGGTCGGCAGTTTACAGAATCTTGACCAACTGTATGTTCTGGTTTCCTCTGCCCATAAAAGTACCCGTCATGATATGACCTGTACAGTGTTGAAGTGACGTAAAACCCCAAATAAAAAAACAAGGAATTCCAGATTTCAGGGCGAATTACAATGGAGAAAACCCCCTTACGGGACATACAATTTTTTTTCTTTTTGCTAATTTTAAAGGGAACTCAATTGAAACAGATCTCTACTGAATTTAGCCTGATATAGTTTACATGTTGTGACAAAACTGTCTTCGCTTACAAGGTGTTCTTATTTTACGGTTAAAAAACCCCCAGTCCATCTGAACCTGGCCAATCCTTTTGAATCAAATGCATGCTTTTGTGTTGCATGCTTTTATATTGAACTTGCAAGCTTGACAGTTCCATACTCCATATTTCCAAATACAGTCGAAGAATACGCAGTTTGTATGCAAACTTTATATACAACATAAAAAATACATAACCCAACCTGAGAACTTCTGTCTCATTTAAAAAAGAGAATAATATAACTTGGAACACAATACACGAGACCTAATAATTATCCATAAGCACTATAAAGCACACACACAAATAGCCTGCCACCCTAAAGTGACAGGACCTTGTCAGCAATCTGGCTCCCTTTTGCCAGATACAAAAACATCAGTGTCTCTTTTTTAGTACCCTTTCATTTCTTTGGGTTCTTTCGATTTCGTGATGTATACAGTAGAACCTCGATTATCCGACCCTCTATTATCCGAATTTTCAATTATCCAACCTCACCCCCCACTCTCCCAACTCCATTTAAACCTGTTCATTGGGCTTCCTATCATCCGACCTTTCTATGATCAAACCTAACAATAAATTGTTACCCTACTGTATTTTTTTTCGAGTCTCTGGAGCCATTGAGATTTTCCGGTCTCTGTAAAACCAAATATTTGTAAAAGTTGGGGATGGCCGTGTTAGCAAACACCGACTGGAAGTAAAGTATGCGAGTGGTAAACAAATCTCGATGCAATAAAAGTTGTCATAACTGCTAAAATAAGGAGAATTTTGTTGAAAATTGATATAAATTAATCGCATTTCACCGATTATTGGGTTTATATGGACCCCTCGAAACGACATATTGGCAATTTATGAGCGATAACGTAAGATTGTGGATGGGCGCTTTCAAAAGCACGAGCGTTACAGAGCGTGGCTATGGTAATAGTTTCAAACTGTATTTTCAACAAAGCACTTCTCATTATTTTACGCCACAAACCAAACAAGAGTCGGAATTAGTTCATAAACAATGTCCAGATTTTCTATTTATTTGTATTTTCAAAAACGGACACAGTGCACTGATGTAGTATCTGTCAAAAGATTGTCCCATTCGACATTATATAATTTTTTTTTTTTTTTTGGTGGAAATTTTGTTTAAAATATATAAAACGTTTACTCTTAAATAACAAGTTTCGTTCTCTTCTTTATTTGCTTAGTTTTTTAAAATTTATTTTTCCTTTAATTCTATTATTAACCACAACTGGCAAAGCCAAAAATAAACATCCCCAGTACAAGGATAATAATATACAAAGAGTAAATATACACAACATATGATTTCTCAAACTCACAAAACACCAGTCCTTTTTCTACATTGTGTTTTGGGTTTGTTTATGTTTAAGTATATCGTTTTTGTCACTTGTTCCTCTCTTTCTTGTGTTTTTACCTTTTTTCCTTTTAGGGATGGGTCGGTAGGCCCGGTGTTTCCATATCGAGGGCACTTTACTGCAATACCCCGATGAGATTTTACAACCGTCACTTTGCTTGTCAATGGAAAAAAAGCGTAACAACATTAGAAACATACCCAAAATCATAACCATACTTCCATGCAATTGCAGAATTTTTTTAGCCATTTTGTGGGACACAACTGTCATGCTTTGGTTACGACACCTTATCACATACATCTCGCTGGCCAGGAGACAATGGCAGGAGAAGTTTAAATGTTGGAAACAACAAATTACTGATGTGAACTGCAAATTGGAAGAAACTGCACACGTTCATCCCATATTTTGTGCATTTGGGGACTTTTGTTGCGATTTTGTTGACAGGAAGCATCCTTGTTTCATTGGGCTGTACTAAAACATGGGAGTCCCGGAAAGTACACACGTTTGATACCGAACCATCCCTATCTTCTTCACACAAGCACGATTTTCCAAGACATAAATAACAGATTTATATATGCTGAAGTATCTATGCATTACAATGTCTAATATATTTACATACATCAATATATATATCTATATATATTTTTTCTTGATTCAACAATATTGTGTAATATGCCCAAATACTATCTTTCAGTCTTAAATAACAACAGAGAACTTGTCTCAAGAATATAACTGTGTTGAAAAAAAATTACTCGTCAAGTCAAAAAAAAAAAAAAAAATTACTCGCCAAGTCAATCATGATTTACGCAAATGACTGATAAAGTATTGCACTTATAAATGTGGTAAAATAAAAAGAACTATATTTTGGGGGCCAAACCTTTAGGTTTGATCAGTGAAAAGTTTAAGTTGTCTGAGCATTTCCTGAAAATGAAAGCTATGCAAGCTTCTCAGAGCCATGAATCTCAGTTCACCAAAGGTAGCTTATCAGAGTAAAGTTTTATTCAGCAGCAAGACATCCTACCAGGATAACCACTAGTACTGTGACTACGTAGAAGTTCGACAGTTCGCTTGTCTAAAAATGTCCCCAAGAATTAGGGCAGGGTCGGTAGCGGATTTTCCATCCCGCCAGTGTGAAACCGTAGCGATTCTGTGATACCGAAAAAAATAATTGCGTTCTAGTATATCCCCAAGCGAATAGGGCCACTAACAGGAAGTAAAATCCGTGAAAACAAAACGTCAACAGTTCCTCCAAAAGAAATCACTGTAGAAGTACCAAAATACAGAAAAATATGAGATAAAAGTTTATAATTTCGTCAACTTTTGGGGTTTGTTTCTTATATTTCACATTTTTCTCACAATATTAAGTGCGGACATTCAAAATGCCGATTGTAAAGTGTTGTCACAGTATTCAAATTGGTGTAGACACCGAGATACTGGTGTTACCGACCCTGCCCTACCAAGAATCAATACTTATAACATGCTGCAATTTCTTTAGATTGTTTCTGTTCAATTTCTGTAGTACAAGTTATTCCAGTAGATGCAAACATTATAAAAATTCCTCATTTTAATAACATGCCCAACCTTCCGTAATCGGGATATACCAGAGCTACTGATTCATCCCTGAATATAGTATGGGGGGTGCGACGGAATAACAGGTGCTCACCAAATGAGGCAAATTCCATTATTTTCCCAATTTTAAGAGACAAGTGCTTGCGTATATGAAAACTACCGTTCGACTGGTAATGCTTTAATAAAATGTAAACAAGACAGTTTACTCATATTAAGTCGGATAATGCGCCATTTTCGTCACATTTTTCACCAGTTTATATGCCAATATCACATAATTCTGACAATTCCGGGATTTTATCTTTATCTTTTTTTTTTCTCCATTAATGCAAGCCACCATATTGGATGCTGTTTTCCGTCAAGGTGCATACCGAACACCATGAGGGCTCGATGTCGCGTCAAAGTTTGGACCGCAAGGAATCGACCCCAATTATCTGTACCCATCCCACACACCCCCCCTATAAAGTATACATGTACACTATGCAAATTACACGAACAGTTGCCACAGGAAGGCCAAGGAAATATAATAACACTTATGTCTACAGTTATCTACTCCGTCCAACACTTGCGACAGTCCATTAAGGTGAGGTATTTATCTTTGTATAAATCCATTCTATTCATTTACCCTTTTGATATAATAACACGAGTTTCAGCTTGGGATAAAACCACACACACACACGCGCACACAAAAATGTCATAACCGGACCTTTCAGTAAGAAATGGGAAATTTGCCACAGAACATGAAGTTTAGCCACGAGGACAAAACCCCCAAACCTATTTTTTTGTCCTTTGAAATTCATACTTTTCCCAAGGGCAGGGTCGGTAGGAGATTTTCCATTATCCCGCCAGTGTGAAAGCATACAGATTCCGGGATACTGAATAAAAAAAAAAGCGTTCTAGCAAATCCCCGATCAAATAGGTTCACTAAAAGGAAGTAAAATTCATGGAAACAAAACACGGTAGTTCTTCCGGAAAAAAAAAAAAAAACCCGCTACAAAAGTACAGCAACATAAAGAAATAGGACATAAAAGTTTATCTTTTCTCCAGATTTGAAGTTTGTTTCCAATATTTTCTATTTTCTTCCAGTATTATATGCGGCCATTCAAAAACCTGGTGGTGAAGTATCGTCATGGCGATCAAGTAAATTAGTCTCCATACCAGTGGTTATGGCCCTGCCCCACTTTTCCCCGTCCAGTTGGTTGCGAGACCACCAGGATGCAGATTGGTAGTAGTGTTGAGGGCGGTAAACCGGAAACCTATTTGCCGACCGAAAGACACTGATCCGGTTACGTTTCGTTATCTTGCAACCAAAAAACTGGTTTCGCCACATGTAGTCATTATTTTAACATGGATTTAATAAAATATTCCACTACAACAAATATTTCACAGTATTTTATAATATTCTTTCAATATATCACCCATTTCGTCCTCGAAAGTCTTCAAAAAGTCCATCGTTGTTCTTCTTTATATACGAATTACGTCGTAATATATGCATTTGAAAATTTGTTTCTTCGTGTTTAATAAATCACACGTACCCAGTTTTTCGCCGAATTTCCGCTTTCAGAAACCAGTTCTAAAATTCGCATTCAACCACAACACCAGTTACCAATCATGTTTGTGTCTTACCGCACCACACGACATACACTTCAAAGGCACAATTGGACCAGAAAAAGTATCTGAAGTCCAATAATTGGGCGTTCTTCAGTGGTAATTCATTTCCATGTTCACTGCCGCGAATTTCCCCATTTCTCCCTCTATGACACAACACGCTTTCAAACGTAACAACATACAGAACAACAAGAACGCACTAATAATATATTCTATATGTGGGTTTTTTTTAATATATATAATATATATATTCATATAATATATATTTTTAAGTGTAGACTACATAAAAAGAAAAACACAGGTAGTTTAAGGTGTTAGGAAGTATGTACACACATGGAGAGGCCTCCCGAAAAACGGACTCAAAACAGAATACTTCTTTTTTTTTCAGTTCACACATGTGCACACAACTCTCCACTTTTCCAGGTTGCACGAACCTTTTTCAAAGTTCCAATCCTCCAGTATTTAACAGTGACTATATACAGATAGATTACATACAAAATTTAAACACACAAACTCACTCTGAGGTAAAGGTATTCACAAAGATTCTTAAAAATCCTTTTTTTTTTCAGCCATTCTTTGTTTACTGGAATTACGTCATGATTTGAACCATTTTTTATAAATCTAAAAACACTTTGTTTACCCAGAATTTAAAAGGGCACAATTTCTTGATATATTTTAAAAATCTTCATTTAATGTCCAAGTCTGCAATTTCTGTAGAAATTGTCACAATCATAGATATATGGTCTTCTGGGGAGATTTTACGTTTTATATATCTTGTATTCCGAGACTAGGACAGTGACTGAGCGGACACAGGGCACTGTCCCCTAGAGCTGAAAGGGATATTCGCATTATTCGTTGTCTGGTCCGCATTTTCCGGATTCGACTTTCATCATAAGCAAACAAATATTCGGTATGATTATGGAAATTAGGCTTGCTATATGTAAATATTGCAAATAACCCTCATTTTGTCTGGTGTTTTACTAAATGATAGAGCAAAAGGTGAACTTACTTGTTTTTCTTCCAGTTGTTGACTGAGAAACCTCAATGTCGTGATTTTACCTAAATTTTGGAACACACTAAAGCTATAAAACGAATTTCTGGAAAATATCGGAAAATATGTAATGAATATTCGATCGCAATTTTGGGTCTCCTCTTTCAGCTCTACTGCCCCCCCTCCTCCCCCCACGTCACAACCTTAAAGTCGAGAAACTCAAGGAGACTAAAAAACTTTGTGAATACTGTTCGTATGTATGAGGTAAGAAGCCATGCCAGAGGCTACTTGTTGCTCTATAATTCTGTGACTAATACATACCCACCTTCGTCATGTGCGCAGAAAGAGAGTGAGTGAATAACCGATGATCAGAGACTATAAAAACACTCCTATTTTGAGGTCAGACATGAAAACTTCGGGCGAAAATCCTTATTTCGTGTCAACTGCAGCGATACGTCATCGCAAACCAGGACTAGCTGGGCTCAAGTAGAATTACTCTCATACTCAAAAATAAAATGAGTAACCAAGTTTTGTTGGATATATTACATTGATTTCTCAAGTCCTCAAACAACTGCAGCCCATGTAATTATTCTCATAAAGTCATAAAAAATATGTTCCAACAATGAAACTCAATGAAAAACTGATCAGTAAGATTTAATTTATGCAAATGCTTTATCGAGTACTCTTCCGACTTTTAATACTCACTCTCCATTTCCATCCGATACCCTCCCACTGGACAGCTGGCTTAATGGGGTGGGCTATACTGCCTATAGAAGGTATACACAAACACGCTGGAGTACAATCTAGCTCTACCTTTTTCTCAATTATTCTTTACAACTACTCAGCACTTACATTCCCGAGTACTTTTTTCTAAGTAAACAGCCCTAAGACACACTTTTCGCCCCTTGTCCGTTTCATATTCGCGTACTCGAGAGCTGGTTATTAGGTGGGCTATACACAGCGTTCGTTTCGCCTCCACCCGCCCCGCCACCAGTCCTCATATACGCCAGCACTGACCCCGCTGACAAACTCGAAGATGAACTCCCCCCTGAATCCTCCAGCTCAGACGACGAGGTTTCGACAGTGGTTGCCGTTGACAATGAGGTATCCATGGTTACGACAGCTGACGGGGACAGCAATGCTGTGGTTGCCGTGGGCGATGAGGATGAAACCAGGGGATTCTGGCTGCCGTTGTGGTTACAGTGGTGGTTCTGAGGCAGTTGTGGAGGATGCTGTGGCGTGACCAGCGCGGTGTCCATGGTTGTCGGGGGCTGGTTGTGGCAATGGTTGCCGTGGGCGACAATGAGCTGGCTGATGCGCTCCTCCACGCAGCCGGAGGATAGGCGGGCCTCTGGATCCTGATCCCAGCACTCTTCTATGGTGTTACAGAGGGAGGCCAGATGCTACAGTAACAGAAAACACACAGTCAGAGGTTATGTTCAAAAAGAGGTGCACGAATACACTGCAAAATGGAGGGCTGTAACAATTAAACCTGTGTGACCCCTCAAGGATATTCAGTGACCCTTCAAAAATTTATAGTACAGTGGAAGCTCTATTATCTGACCCTCTATTATCCGAATTTTAACCTATCCAATATCAAGCCCACTCTACCACCTCCATTTAAACCCTGTTATTTTAGACTTTCCATTATCCCATTGTTACTCCCTCAAGAGGGTCAGTTAATAGGGGTTCTGCTGCACATAACGAGCAATAAGCAGATTGCTTAGGTCAAAGGTCAAATTTCATGTCTTTGCAAGGCCATACTGGTAAAGAAAATAGATAGTATTTCATGTGCACTCAGGCCCTTGACCCTTAGAATTGAGATAGAATGTTCATGAATCTCCACTCGTTTCGCGAGGACACACTACCCTCTCACATCCCTTGATGCAAGTATTTGAGTCACACCTAGGCTCACCAGGTGTCGTAGTCTCTTTTTATTCTCCAAAACTGGTTATTAGGTTTAACCGGTTAACTCATTTTGAAAATGTAGGATTTATTTATTTGGGATTTTACGCCAGTTTCAACACTGTACAGGTCATATCACGACGGGTAGTTCTGAGGGCAGAGGAAACCAGTACATACATTTGTTTATGGTTCTGCACTGTAAACTGCCGACCAACGGCAAGCAACTACCAACCTTCCCACATAAGGTCCGAGGTTTGAACCACTGACCTCAGAGGTGGGTGGCGGGTGTGTTACCACTGCGCCACTGTGGCCTACTCGACAATGTATGAAAAATCTTGGAAATCTACAAATGAAGCATACAGTTATATCAGTTTGATGAATCTACTAGTGGAGGGAATTGTCTCCAATATTCATGGTCGATAGTTCGTCCATTTTTCCGAGCGATGATCGACCCATAATCGATTATTTTACTCCATTATTGTTTATTATTTAAGAAACACTTTCCGGGATAAAGTATCTACCGAAAGCACCCACTTCCTGTAAATATGGCGGTAGACATAAACAAACTTGAAATTCAAGACAAAACTGTCAGTTTATTAAGTAAAATACCTAAAATATTTTTAAAATACTTGGATATCGATATAAATCAGGAAAGGTAATATATAAGCTTAATAATCGATCATTAGAAAACGTCAGTGACCGACCGCAATTCTACACTGTCACCGACAATTAATTGGCAATACGTCTAATCGCCAAACCACTGGAATCTACTGTGACTGGCTCACCTCGTTCTGTAGCCAGTGTTGACGTATCTGAGGGCGGAGCTTCTTGCCAATCACCACATCCTGCATGTCCTCCAGTGTGGGATGCAGGCCAGCCTCCTCCTCAAATGGCATGTGGTACTCGTCTGTCAGCCCTAGAGGAGAGGTCAAAGGTCAAACGAGTGATAAGAAACCAAGGTCAAGGTCAAACTAATCAAGAACCATATATAGAAGGTAAAGTCAAGACCAGCTGTGATTGTCTTAGGTTTTCCAAACTACTGAAAACGGAAACTCAAACTTGGCTGTTTTTACCCCACTCTGAAACTTCTGCTGTTGATTTGGACCCCCTAAACTACTGAAATGGCACGAGGGTTTGTTGATACATGAAACAAGGAGATTTTCACTGTAAGGTTAATTTTTAATAGTACATCAGAGAACTTGTGCAAATTTGTATCCAATAAAAACATAAAGTATACTGGTTAGCAAGCACTTTACTAAGTATGCGAAGAGCAATCAAAGAAGTGGTATAGTGCACCCTACCTCTGATAAAAGTGGGCAATTCTTCAGATTTGGGATTTGTTTCCAGTATTTTAGGTTTTCCTTCAGTGTGTTGAAAGTACAAAGTTGGGAGTTTTACGTCCCGTTCAACAGCCAGGGTCATATTGGGACAGGTCCTCAGCAATGCTACTTGTGGGACTCGAACCCGCAGAGGTGACAGCCTAGGATTAGATGCCAAACTTGCTAACCACAGGGTCACCGAGGACCTTTAGGTGTGTTGAAAAGTGAGATGGCTGCTTTAGAAGGTCGTCTATGTAAAAATGTCCTCACCACTGGTGCTACGTATTTATCTCTACTCAATGCATACGAATACATACCTGTCGGGCCAGTACACCGAGAAAGAAGCTCCCACAAGACCAGACCACATGCGTACATGTCAATTCGCAGAAATGCGTCCCGGTTGAAGTTGATGGCTCCTTCCAACACTTCAGGGGCCATGTACCTCCTTGTGCCCACCTGACAAAAGAAAACATAGGAGTGGTGAATATCTGATTGCATATATCTGAATTCTCCATTCATAAAACGTTTTCTCAAGGCAAAACATCCCATTTGGTAATGTCACCCTAAAAACTCTATTCACTGCGATGATGTCTGTTGAAGTTTGACAGTTCGCTGGTTTACTGCCCTGAATTCGAAGTTCGGTTGAAACATCTGAAGTTTGGACTTTAATGTTTAGAAATGTTTTGCAAAACGTTTAGAAATCACCAACATCACACCACATCCTGAGAGATCCTATTTTAGCCCATCTGTAAAAACCTGTTGTTTTTTTTTTGTTTTTTTTTTTTTTTGTTTTTAATTGAAAATATGGTGTAATTTAATCAAAATATCCATGGATTTTGATATTTTTACCATATTTTTCATCCAAGCAACAAGATTCTATGTCACATTTCTGGTTCTGAAAACGTTGTTTCACCAATCAAACTAGATTGAAGTTCGCTGGCTTGTACAGATTGCAAACATCCAAACCAAAATTCAAAAACAAGTTCACAGTACTTATATTCATTGAGGCTCCTTTTCTTTACAGATCCTTAGTTTACGGAGTGTAATCAATACTCTAATGCACTTGATAAGGTGACCTTAGCTACTCTTTTGAGTCTCCCTTATGCAACGAAACCCTTCATTACAGAATCCTATTGTTGTGGGGAGAAATTATTGATTGGTTCTGCTGTATCTCAAACTCACAGCCTTCTGATTACACACAGATATAAACACAAGTCTAGCTCTTTAACCAGCTAAGCTAAAGGGGAATCCCCGGAAGCCCAGGTATTAATAGCCCTGTACAGGTTTGCATTGGTGACCTCCTGATGTACATATTGTTGATACCGACCCATCCCTACTATATAGCTATATACCTGGCCGTGGTCGTCCCCAAGCATACAGCCTTGCTCGAACTTCATGGCAAGCCCGAAGTCGGCCACACAGGCCGTCATGTCAGCCTTCAGCAGGACATTTTTGCTCTTGAAGTCCCTATGGGCTATCGCTGGCTTAAATGCCTGAAACGTAAAGAACCAATGGTGTTTTTTATTTCCTGTTTTGTTTGTTGCTTGATCAAAGTCGAATTCTACAAATAGGTGACACGACCACATTTGTTTTACTTGTTGGTTTGTCACCAACTACTGTTGAGATTAAAATGAATTTCAAAATTTACATGAAATCTGTTAACTTAGCTTTGAATATTTACCAATATTGCACCTTCATTTCATACTGAAGAATGCATGTTTTTGCAACTGCAGTTACCAAAAACTGTTTTAATACTGAAGATGTATGACACTTACTATGAATTTCATAGAAGCTAGCTGAAAATTTATTTTGTAAGGACAGTCACAAAGAATAAACCCTTGCTAATGGTCTTCACTTACCGGCTTCTGGGTGGCTGATTTTGGGGTATGTAATGCCTCGTGCAAAAATGCCAGCCCTGACACCATCCCGCGGGAAATCCGCAAGAGTTCTGGCCAACTGATAGTGTGGCCCTTTAGGTAGTCGTAGAGGGAACCGTGTCCATGGTACTGGGTGATAAGCCAAAGTTCTGTGCCCATACCCTCACCTCTCCTCTCTGCCCCAACATAGTGAAGGATATTCGGGTGGCCATTGATCAGCGGTAGGCGGTATATCTCGTTTTCGGTCCGGAATGAACCTGCAATCCAAGAAAGTCCGGAAATCCGGATCAGATTCACAAAAAGCTCTTAACCTCAACAGAGAAATTTTAAGACAAAACTCTGGCAAGCTATTAATTAAACTTCATACTAATCTGGATTTTTACCAACCTGATGCATCTTTACAAAAGATCAGGGCCTTAAATCTGAGCCTTATCTCATAGCCAAAGTCCTGGAACTAAATGGCTTCAACAAAGGGTCACTTAGCAAAGTTTATATGTCCTGCAACCCTTCAAGTCAAAATATTCTACTAGTAGCATACTTCACTGGTTCTACAAATTTTATCTTTGGAAAAATGCTGGTTTGCAATGAAAAACCTTTTAACCACATAAAAACGTCCAAGCACTAATTTAGAGAGATGTTGTTGTTTATTCTTTACAGCATTTCAAATTCCTCAATAAAAATCTTAATGTATATTTTTTGATAAGTTCCCCATTAAATACTTCAAATTCATACCTTCTGTAGGTTTAAACTCCCAATATAAAGAATTTCTAACGATTTTGTAAAGTACAGTAAAATCCTCTGTGCTGCAATACACTCAAAAAACATTTAACCGACCCAACACTTTACCCACTGCCAGACAACCTTATATTCAGTAACCACAGTATTTGAAGAATAGAAAAGCATTTGTATTTGCATTTTAACATTGAAAAGAATTTGAAAGTATTTGCACCCTTATGCGGCTACAGTTAGTAATACTTTTGCCCTAAAATCCTGGTACACAAATGTAGTTTTATAGTTCCTCAAGTGAGGATTAAAGTTATTTACATCTTGTTCACCACCCAAGGTCTTCCTGGGACAGGCCCTCTGCCTCAGGATTGCTTCATTTGGGGATGACAAACCCACACAAAGCGATAGCCTATGTTTAAATGTCAAACTTGCTAACCATTATCAGGTCCACTGGGCCACAAGAGTCCCTAGAGACCTGAGGATTTAACAAAATATAATCGTAACAACACAAGCAGGAAGATTATAAACAAACGCACTCTGGTCCTGCAAGGGAAAAATCTTGATGGCGACAGCTGTTGCGGCTGTTGTCTCACTAGCAGCCATCTGCGCCTTCCAAACGTGGGCATAGCGTCCCCTCGCAATGATACTCTCCAGCTGGAGGGGTCTTCGCTCCTCGTCTATCATTGGTGGGCTCCCTCCCGCCAGCCCCTGGCTCTCCGGCATTATTAGGTGGGGGTCGAGGTCGGGTACTGCCAGGTGGTATGCCATCTTGTGCTTGCGCCACATGTAAAAGGTCGCCACGACGATGACAAAGATGCCCACGATTGGCACAATTGAGTAGAGAATGGTGGAGAGAACTGGGTTCGGTGGGACTATGGCTGTGCCTGGGGTGGCATTCTCTGTTTAAAAAAAAAAAAAAGTAATGGATGGACTTTGTGAAACAACCGGTACAATTTACAAGGTAACTTTTTTCACTTTTGGAAACGCAATCACCTTTTAACGCAGGACACCGCAGAGTGATTGCCACAACTTGTCAGTCAGCTGACATAAAAATGAAAATTAATACCATTAGTTTTTACATTTTGGTGGCTTGATAAGTTGCAAAAGTGTCAATTTTTAACAAAGGTTAGATTAATCATTAAGTAATTGTTTAAACTGCGTAATATCAATGGGATCTCAAAATATCACCCACCGAGTTACGGTAAACTCGTTACAGCAGTAGCCGAGTGGTACTATTTGCCAGTGTCTGTAAAGAGAGAGGTTACTAAGCCAGTCAGTTTGGCCACACTACATTCACTTACCCAGGGGCGAGATGCTGGTACTTTCCTGTGGCCTGTACTTGTGGTTCCTGTTGCAAAAGCTGCCCTCACAGCAGCAGAAATATACATCATCCCCACTGACAGTGTCCGTCTCCTCACAGGTGAACCTGTCAGATAAGTAAAAGATGGGCGATGAGATGTCCATTTGATTAATCAATAGTTAAAATGTGCAATCGTGTTGCCTCCCCAATAATTTTAAATAACTGACTGCATTCACTGGGAATTTGACAAAATATCCATACAAGCCCATTTGTCTTTGGTTAATCAAAAACTGTTGTCATTATTTTGCATTTAGTTCCTGCATACTGGGGATGGGTCGATAGGCCCAGCCACCCAGTGTCCCGCTTTCGAGAGCATTTTACTGAAATACTGTGACGAGATTCTAAAACCACCACTTTGCATGCCTACACGTATAATGGAAGGAAGAGTTAAACTTTCAGAAACATACCCAAAATCTGAAGAAATTACAAGCTTTTATCCCATATTTTATGTGACATTTACAGACTTTTAAAGCAATTACATGGAGTAGGACTGCCATGTTTCGGTTACAACACTTTATAACCATTAACTCTTTTGCCAAGACATACAATCAGAGGAAAACTTAAAATATTGGGAATCAACCATAACTTGAAGAAATTACCATTTAAAGGAAACATCAATGTTTGATTGGTGTGTACTAAAACATGGATTCCTAGTAATTACTACAGTTTTGCATTGGTGACATCCGGATCTACACATTTTTATACCAACCTGTCCTAACTATATACCAGTTCATTTTAGGTTATTTTCTAAATGGCTCTTTTTCAAAACAAGCAAGAGCTTAGAATACTCATATTGGTTTCACCCTGTGAAGTGTATTAGGCTATATTAACCAACACAATAATCTGAAGCAAATACTGGGAAAATGAATCATTAACATTGGAAATTGAGGGCAATTCCCAAACACAAATGAATCTGTAAACATTTGCTATTTTCTTGCGACTTCTGCTTTGTTTATTTCAGACAGGAAGTGGGCGATATAAGAGATATATGGTACTTCCCGTTTTACGTGACAGCATAAACAGTACAGAAAACGTGGCTGATATTGGATTCTAACATATTTTATGTGACAATATGGATATATTTGACAGATTCAGACCTTCTGCCAACTTTTACTACATTGAGTGATTATTCTAATTGTTAATATGAGCCGGTTAATAACACTATTCTAACCGTTGTTGATTAGTCAGCTAGTCGTGCCGCCCCTATAACATAATACGGACAGTGTACTGTTGGCGCAAAATAGTTAGGACTATAACTTCCTCTCTTAGATCTATGTTCTCATAAATGCAATTAGGTTGTGTGTTTAATTTTTATATTGACGTTTTATTTTTCCTTTTCAGACATGGTTTTCACAAGGCAGTTTTATGTTATTATAAAATTTATGAAATTATAAACACAAAGCCACCTACCTTAAAAGGACAAGTGAGTTGCTTTAGCTACAATAGGAGATTAACTTAGTTTAACTTAGATGTTTTAAATACTTTTCAGTAGTTTATGTTTATCAGATGGAATATTCAGATCTTGGAGCAAAAATGAACTGTGGTCAAATATGATGTAAATCTGAATTGTGCTTTCATGTTTGTATATTTTATTCAGAATGGTAAAATTATTAAAATTTATTTTAAAAAATGATTGTACGAAACATTTTCGGGGTTTAGTTAAAAAGTATTCATAAAGGTATTCAAATACTTTCAAAAAGTATTTCTATTCGAATACTTTTGAAATTGATGTATTTGTATTTTGTATTCACGGAAAAAGTATTTCTATTTGAATACTTTTGAAATTGATGTATTTGTATTCATATTCGAATACTTTTTGATAGTATTCACTCCAGACCATGAAACCAAAATAGGAACATTTCCTCTCAATGAAATCAAAATAAAAGAGCACAACTTCAGATTTCTATTTTTGTGACAAATATCACTATAAAACATGCCAAATACACCAAAAATTGGCATAAAAGTTAGCAATTTATTCAGATTTGGGCTTTATATCCAATATTTTAAGTTTCCCTTCCATTATAGGTGTTGACAACCAAAGTGGCAGTTGTATTTCATTAAAATGTTTTCGATACTGAGATTTGATCCGGTTTAGGTTTGGTTCCAAAGCCTGGGAATCGGACTTAGATTTCGGTAACCTACTATGAAAAGGCACAAAAGAGCAGAGGTAACTGTAAAAGGCAGAGCCCAACTGAAAAGGTGGAGCCAATTACCTGTCGTAGCAATCGTAGTGGTCCAGCCAGCATCCCATACTTTCCACTTTAACCTGACCGGAAAAATTTTTCCACGCTGCGTAACAGTGTACCCGTTTCTCCTCTGTGGTTGGAGGGGGGCAGGTCTCGGTGCCGTTCACACAACTCGCTGCATCCTCACCAAACTGCAGACAATCACACTGAACGTGTTCCTGAGAGGCCTTCAGTGCAGGGCTGGATTGGGCAACTGTCATTACTGCAAGAATTCACCAACAAAGATGGGGGTTTTTCATGTCGGTTTAAACACCTATGAGGATATGAAGATAGGTCACATTATTTTCTACATTTGGTTATACACTCCATTCAAAGTACAGGTACCATTCCTATTTTCACACACTCTACGGGTGCTGATACCTAAAGCAGATACGAGCCACCTGTTGCAGTTGGCAGGGACTGGAAGCAGAACATATTTTTTAACTTGGTACTCTTTTGCCACTCTTTAACAAAAAAAAAACCAGCATCAAAACACCCAAGTTTTGTTTAGCTTTTCTTGTAAATGCTATGAAGAATGCTTGGTTTGGGGTCACTTTCATAAGAATAATTTCAAAATTCATTATGATCAAACAGGAGACTTTAATGATAAGCCTAAACAACTTGCATTCACAACTGAAACATATCAACTCATTTCACATGCAAGACTCACAAGCTTCCAAATGCAATCCATAAACATAAATAAGCAAATCCAAATATTGTTGGAATATATTTACTCGAGAATTGTTCACAACACATACAATATGATCCTGTAACAGAACCCAAGAAGTTATAAAATCACAACTAATTTGGCTTGAATGAATTTTCCTTTAAGTTCATTGACTACAGCTTATTGGCTTCTAGAGTAAGAGATTGAGACCTTGAAACCCTTGTCCTGTGATTTAGCATGATAAATATACTCATCGATAGACTTGTATAACTTATATCCTTGTTAAGTTGTGCAATGTTTTGTTTAATATGAATAAACACAAGATATAATAAAAATCACTTTACCCTTTACTTAAGGAAATAGCATATCTTTTAGAAGTGTCCTAAGTTAAAACCAGACTGAAAATCCCAGAAATACATACTCGTTGTTTAATTGACAAGGAGGCATTTATACAGGATAATTTAAATTTTCTGTGACTACTAGACTGTCACTGTTCTTCTCATATAAGGATAAGCAGATATTCCATTATTATTTGTTGCGTATTTACACTATTTGTTCAAAAATTGTCCCAAGTTCACAACATGGATGTAAATGTTTGTGACTGTTGTTTTGACTTGCATGTAATTCATGTAAACTGGTGGGATTGGTGGCTGATATAACACAGTTTAAAGACTTGACCCCGTTAGTACAGCAACCCAGGTCACAATGGAAAACCATGGGCATTATCTTACTCTTCTCAAGAGGAAAATCAGCAAGGATTAGTTTTACATAAAAGAAATTTTACGTATCGTAGATTAATTCTAAGGTCCCTGGCTTGATCGTTTTGTTTATTTTAACAGTATGAAATGAAAAGGGAAATATGTTTTGCGACCTATCACAATATGGCACCATTTTGTTTTGATACAAGAGTGGTGTGGGTCAAGGCCATTCTGTTTACATGTCTTCTCTCCCAAGTGACAACCTCCCACCATCGCATCTAGACAGCACAAAGCAAGATGTACGGACATCAATCTACAAAATACCTACCCAAGAGCACGAACCACAGTGTCCAGCTGCTAGTTATCCTTTGGATATATTTAGACAGGCACGTTTTGTCCATCACACAAACTCTTGGGGAACTTTGGAGATACATGGTCCAATTTTGGTCAATATCCCACACTCCAAACTCAAGTAGTCCCTTGAAACATTGTCCACAATAGTCTTGAAACCTTCCGTCATCGATTTATCCCAGAATTTAACTCCATCATTGAGGCAACACGAAATAACAACTACTTTTTTATCCACTATTTATTACTCCAATGTTAGCCCTTTTTCTACAATATGGCTGACTTTTGTGAAATGACCCGGATGTTCAATTAATCTATATCCGCCATTTTTGTTTTCCTTGTTCTGATTGGCTGAGAGCAAGTAGGAGGTGGGCCCATAAAGTTTGTTTACGTTTTTTTGTGACTTTTTTTCTCAATTACTTGAGTAACACCAGAAAAACACACATAAATCAATATTTTATCAAAACAACAAAAACAATGTGGGTTTTCACCTGCCCTTATAGTGAGCATTTTCGTGTAAATATAAACTCGGCTTTCACCAGAAAAGTACAGCCTACATAATACATATAACTTTTGACTAAATTTGAGAAATATGAATCTTTAATAAAGTTCAAAATTAGGCATTTGTAATTATGCCCCATTCAACAGCTGGGTCATATTAGGAAGTCAAAGTTAGGGTTTTATGCTCTGTTCAACAGCCAGGGTCATGCTGGGACAAATCCTCAGCATAGCCACTTGTAAGAATAAATTAAAAGACTGGCCAATAGGCCACTATAAACCTCTTTAATTAAATTAACCTTAGCCATCTTTAACCCGACAAGAGACCATGCATATTTAACTTTCTTACAATGAAAAAAGTATAAAAATACATATCCAATTACAAAATAATTTTATTAACAATATTTTGGGTACAAGCTGAAACGAAGTCATAACACCTGGACATACATCTACTGACAAAAAGGGTGAGAAAAATTGTATATTTTCAATTTTATATGAAAACTTCATACTTCTACCACAAAATTATAGATTCTAGTTTATTATGGATACTGTACACTTTGTATGTTGCCATGAATATGGAAAACAATTTAAGCTATTGTGTTAGCATGATAATCAGTAATATATGAAATAGAACAAGGCAATGAAAATTTAAATATGGGAGTTCACATTTTATTTTTTATTATCATTGAAATAACGAACCATGTTATATGATACACGTTTCAATATATCTTATTCATGTGTACATGGCATCCCCACCAAAAAAAGAAACTTAAAGTCAGTGAGTGATTTTCAGAACAAACACGACTTAAATTTGCCAAACACATAAGTTTTGAGAACCTTAATTTCACAATGGGCACTTTTTGGCTATTATTCAGAGCCTTCTTGGGACCAGCCTGTGCTTGTTTTGGCATCTTTGCCTTGACCTATAAATGCTGCCATCTGATTGGCAGGCGGTGACGTATAGTTTTTGCGACTTCCATATTTAGCTACGGAATTCCCTACCTAATTGGTTTGCGGTACGTCATGAGCTAAAAATAGAATGTCAATAAAGCTATTGCGCCATTAAGAGCAATCTCCCATCTCAGAAAATTAAGATTCAGAAAGAAGGTAGGATAGTGACAACATCGGGAAGTCAAGGGCCCAAAGGAAAGGTAAATCTGACTGAACACTTATGAGCTTTTTATGAATGTGAAAGAGTGTTGCATTGGTTAATATTGTTACTCTCGGGTGTGCAATAAACACACTTATGTACTGGCTTTCACTTTCACATCATACATGTACAATATGGCAGTTTCTGTTCACACTGTATTTCATGCAGACTTGATTTTTAGAATGTTAAAATCTGTATGCCACTGTGTATTATGTGAAGGAATTGGGAAATAATTTCTTCTGCTTTGTTGGTAGTCAACATGTACGGAAATATGCAGTGAAATCCTATATATAATTATATTTCATCACTTCTCACACTGTTCACTTATTACATGTATTCGATTCACAATGATTTAAGTGATCCTAAGTGATATTTTCTATTCGATCGGGGCCCCTCATGTAACTAAAATCGTTACACCAAATGATCCTACAAGGGAGACTGATCACTTTGATCACGATTCAAGTGAACAAAGTGATTCCAATCGAATACACATATTATTGAGCAATGATTTGGTATACGTATATATTAGGGACCTAAAACCATGAATTCGCAAGTAAAACCATTGGTGTTGTGGGGTGTTAAGTTTAGTGAGAATTTGTACGTCGCATAAAAATTAAAACTCCTTCAGGGTGAAAAACAATTGACCAATTGCTGAAACCGCTACTAGTGGGGGGCCAGTGAGGGACATTCTCTGAAGTTCTTTCGTCAGAGTGTAGGCCTCTGGTTCCTACTGAAGAAAATTTCACTTGTCCATTGCAGGAGTGTTGTAAGACCCCAGGGTTGGCACACGAGTGTAGTGACAGAGAAGTCTCTCTTTGAACAAGACAGATCACGGAGCTGGATTCATCAGTGGCAACAGCTTCGACTCAACATACTTAGACTGGTGACAGAAACAAGGTGACTCGGAACAGCAGAATTTCAACGGAAGATCAGTGGCCAGAATTACAACTGACGGTTTGTAAATTTTTTGTGTTTCATAACGTAATCTTTCCAAAATTAAAATAGTGATAATTTGCTAAATACTGCTCCCAAGTTTCAGAAATATTAGGTGGTAACGGGGAACAAAAATTACAAGTTGTTATTTGTTTACTTATATAATGTTTTGTACACATGCCTAGTACCTTTGTATAGTGCGAGGGTAGTTGAAATGGCGGAGGAAACCAGTACGTACAGTTGGTTGAGGTTCTGAACTGTAAACCATGGACCCAAACCAAGTAACTATGGGCTTTCATACTTAAGGTCAGGCCAGGATTCAAACTCTGATCTCAGAGTCGGACTGTCACTGTGGTCTCTATTACAGGTCTAAAAGTAAATAACTTAAATTACTCTCAATTAATCTCACCTAAGAAAGTCTTCTCAGACTTGGGACAAACATCAACTCAGTTTGGAGGCAGGCTTGAGAGACTTTCCCTGCTCCCGATAATGTGTGCATATTTCTTATTTTCCTTTCTGCAGACATGCAATTTCAAGACAGCCTCACAGATGACGGATTGGTGTCCCTCCCCGATGGAGAAGTTCCTCGATCTCTGGACGACCTCGTCGACCTTTTGGACATCTCCCGATACGGAGATGATGGCGTCTACGGGGACGACGACGTCTTCTTCAAGAACGACGTGTCCAGAATCGAGGATGGATCCAAACATTGCGTTACGTTCACCACAAAAGAGAAGTGGCCTATTTGACAACGGTAAGGGTTTATATTTCTTCTACCAAGTTCCAAAAACACTGATGATATAGATCTTTAGTTTCCCTGTAAATTTTCCCTGTAAATTTATTGTTTTCACCTGAAACAGTTTCCAAACTGATAAATGGTTAAAAAATATGTCCAAATTGAGTCGGTTTACAGAATGTAGTGACATAACGTATGTGATATTCCCATGAGAGAGGAACTCTTGTGGCTAGTGGTAGAGTGGACACGCCACTAGCCAGGCACCTCTGCAGTCTTGCTACAGGGTTTGTGTATATATGGGACAAAGCTCAGAAAAGTGGCCAGTACACTTGTTTTACAAGATACAAAGTTGGTTGTAGCAATATTCACCGGCCATACAAGTACGGTGATGGCTGACAGAGATTTTAAGCCCCCTCCCAAAATCCTTGTGTAAATTAATAGCACACAAGTTAACACTCCTCATTAGCTGTCACAAGAATTCATGGATGGAGGAAACGAATGTTGCAGCATTGTAAACCACTAAGCCCACGGCAAGCTGCTGACAAAAGTTGCCCTCCCAATGAGACATTAAACAATGGGTTCGGATAAAGGCCCAAGTTTTATTTCCCAACAGCTGAAGTCACACCAGGACAGACCCTAATGGCATATCTTGTGTTGTGAAGAAATGGATTTGAACCCGATCTGTAGTTCATTAATTTCTTTCAAGTTAAATAATTGGGAAAAATATTACAGTAAGAAATCTAAAATTCGCCACATATCTGAAATTCGCCACATGTGAAAATACTAATAAAATAAATGAATTGTGGTGAGATTTGTTGAATGTATAGTAAATTAAGGCTTTTTGAACTGAAAAATACCAATTTTTAGACAAAAACATAATTTTCTTCATAAAATTAACTAAGGTTGTAGAGGTGGCGAATTTTAGATTCCTGGCGAATTTTAGATTTCTTACTCTATACGATATAAATGACCCAATACAGGTGTTCTATTTTTGTGATAACTACCACCTCTTTTAAGAACAAAATGCTTCCTGACCCCAAACTTTGGAACAATGTTACACTGATAAAAAAGATAAGGTCTCTCTGCTCGACTTTTTAACGCTTGATAGGCTTATCACCATATGCTATTCACACAAGGACAAAAAACTCGGCAGCTTGATTTGGACATGTAGAGGTCCTTACAAAAAAAGTCAGGAGTGATATCACGTCTGTCACCACCACAAGAGTAATATAATGCTGTGAGTGTCATGTCATCATACAGATGTATTTACAGAACACAACAACCAATGGATGGCCTGAAAAAACACCTTACATATATATAAAACTTTGTGTATCTCAGGCAAAACATGATATAAATGGCCTTTGGGATGGCTGGATGGAGAAAATTTAAAGAAATTATAATAAATTCTAAATGCGACGCAGATTTGCTCCAAAAGACACTTCTCTATAATACATGTATTGTCTTTCTGAATCCTGAAGACTGCTTTTTAAACTGTTGTTACATATGGAATAGAATCATTAGAAATGGAAAACCTTTTGGAGATATTTTTAAGATTTAAACTCGCTTTCAAACTATCATTTTCAAATCCCAAAGTTTAGAGAATCGAGGATCTCCAATCATTCCAATATGTTGAAAAGAAAGTTATTCAGGGCAAATTGGCCACAGTTGAAGAATTCATTGACAGGTGATGTGCCAATATATATCTATGAATAGCTGGAAAAAGATATGCCCCCCCCCCCCCCCCCCCCCACACACACACACACACACACACACACACACACACACACACACACACACAACAAAACCTCGAAATACACCTGATAAAGCTTGACATATCTCTCACATGCAACATTTTTTTTCACATAAGAAACAATGGGAAAAAATGCACATGGTAATGACACGTAGTACATACAACATTGTAGTATGTTCACCACGAATAATCCCTCAAAAATTTACACCAAACTTCCCAAGGAAAAGAACTTCCAGGGTGGCATATTTTTCTAGAATATAGCCCTACCGCTAATTATTTCCAAAGCATAATTCATTTACGCATCATGTATATTAAATCTGTGTACAGTACACGGCTGAAAGCCACATATGACTCCAGTGTGTACACTAATCTCCTTTTTTCATTTTGACCAAACACAAAGTTTACCATTTCTATATTTGGCCATTATAATTGCTGACACACAAAGAAAAAAAAATTATTCTGCAAATACAATGATTGTAGTGGTTTGGACAGAAATTTGTGCCAAATCAGCTTTTATAGCCAAGAATCAATAGATTTCCACTCCCCTACTTGTGCATTAAACTATACAACAGGATACACACACAGTTTCACAGCACTTGTAAATAAATTACAATATTTACATCCGAGTCAGTGACTCAGAATATAAAGTCATTCAAGACTTCTCTAGAACTTAAATTCTGATTACCTTGCATCTAGAAAGTGTTTTTGGGCACGTCAAATCAAACTAGGAAGTCCAGAGTATAATTATGATTAACTACATGCAGTCCAGAATACTATGTGCATGGCAGTTTAGCAAATCAAAGGTGACATAGTTTAATGTTAAAGAAAATATTCAATCTACATATACATATTTAGATTATTTATTATTTGAAAGAATATATAGTGAGCTCATTCCGGTCATAAACAAATAGGATTACAATCAAGAGTTTATGAAGATATATATCCACTGAATATAAAGTGAAATTTTGACTGTTTACAAAACACCTGTGGTTTTTTTTTTTCAATGAATCTTATGGGTGACAAATCTACCTGCTACATGTTAAGGTTTTTATTGGTACACTTTGAGTCAGGTTTAAAATGGTGTAAGCATATAAAAGCATGGATGAAGAAGCCTTTCTGAAAATAACTTCCTTATATGGAAGTTAGTTGGGGATTGCACCAGCAGAAAGCTATTGCACCATCAAATGCAATAGAGGATTTTAAAGTCCCTTTGTTTACAACTAACGCCCACATCCAGGGTTGTGAATTAATGAAAGTGAAATGACTCTGACACTTTTTAAGTCAAAACTGAATTTGAAACTCAAAATATGAACACATATGTAAATATTACACGTCACAAATTTTCTTTCTTTTTCAAATTTTGGCTGAATCACGAACTTTTAGAAAATATAATAATATATGGTATATGACAACTAGAAATATACATTGGACTTTAAGTAGAACAAGAGTATATTTAATTTAGGTATTTCTGGATTTAAAGTCCCATCATAAGTAGCCTGTTGTCATATTGCCATCAGAGAGGTGCATTTAAAAATAAAGGCCACACTTAAACCAAATCTTGTTGATATTGGGGGATCCAGTTATAAATAGAATCCACTGTATGGACGTAATGTGTTTGTCTATGGTAAATAAAACAACCACAAAGTTGCCTAGTTACTAATTGAACAGTGCTCCACAAAATCCGATAACATTATACACAAACACCTCTTGTATAAGAATTAACCTGAAAGCTATTGAAACTATTGATCAATAGTCTTCTGGAGAGAGAACTCTGGCAAAACAGAATTGCCAAAGGTTACACACCAAATTGCACATTTGCATATTGATCAGCCATTAACATATGTGAACTTGTTTGAGGATAATATACAGAGATGTGTGGATATAAATATATATATATATATTTCTGCACAGTTACAGTATGTAGGAAAAAGGTCTTTGGAGAGGGTTACGAAATACCAGTCATGATTTAAATGTACATTATGAATATTCATAATGTGATGAGACATCCAATGAAAATCTGTGTTACAAACTGAAGACATTATTGCACCATCAGTGTAACTTATTTCTCATCAACTAATTCGGGTTGCTAGTATAAAACCTTGTGATTCCATTGTTAGGATCTCTCATTTTCAAAGATGTAGACATTTTGCTGAACCTGACCAGTTTATTATGTAAAACTTTCCAACGGAGGAAGATGTGTTAATTAATTTGCCATCCGTGAGCCCAAAGAATTGTCTTTGGACAATTCAGGAAGCCCATGATGGCATCATTTGCAACTCTGTGGATACATTATACTTGAACAACAAAATAAATCTGTGGATAAAATACAGAGTATATCTCACAGGATATCTTGCTTGTCGAAAGCTGAATGGTAGGATTTTTAAAAAACCTTTTTTTTTTTCATTTTTGTGTCATATATATTGCGCCATATCGTGGGTTAAATAAATACAGTTTAGTGTGAATAACAGTTATGTTTCTATCCTCATGAAATTTTGGGGGTCGAAAATAACTTTGAAAATATCAGTAAATTCCAAATTTTAATTGAAGAAATATGTCAGCAAAAAATCTAATGTCCAGGCATCAGAGTATTACTCAGTGATAGAACTCTCGTTGTACAATTTTGTCTGATGTAAAGAAAACCAGCAATGACTTTGAAAAACAGTTGTAAATTCCAAATTTTGAAGAGCCGAAACACGTAAGCAAAAAAATTTTAATGTCTATACAGCGATAGAAGTGTTAATGCATTTAATTTGTAAATTTTACAATATACACAAGTAAGAACAATAACTGAGTCATAAATCGGTCAAAAGTCTTTAAACAGAACACTTTTTAGTAGAAAAGCCTCATGTCTAGAATTCCCAAGCTAAGTGGATATGTACAAGTCAAGGTACCGCAATCAAGCTGCTGACCTATGTTGTATCAACACTCTTTCCAATGACAATAAAATCTTCCACAATAATAAAAAAAAAATTATCACAATAAATTTAACATATACGTTGACATCCATGGTGGTTTCCTTATGGGCCGTTACAAGAACAATGCTTACAAGCTACTTATTCCACAGGATTTTCCACCTTCCTTTGTCTTTGGCTCCTTAGGGTTGTTGGATTGCAAGCCTTGCAGATGCAATATGTGAATGAATTTTGAACCAGAATTCTGTTTCTCTGCCGTACAATCAGATCGTTATAGGTTCTGGTTATTTTTTTTATATTCGCAAACGCAAGCCGAGTTGTTGTACAATCTTCCTTTTTCTATTACTCAGTGCCAGCAGGAAATTAATTTTTTTTTTTTTTTGTATTTCTTTCAGAATTGGCCGACTTCAGCCCTAAACTGCACGAGTCGGTGGCCCAAGAAGATTTTCATCAACAACAGACAACAACCACAACCAGTCCAAACCAATTTGAAACCCTGGCGGGTGATCTTGACCTTGAGTTCCCCTGCCAATCAGATTGGATGGATCTGTTTGGTGGGGATTTGGAGTCACCGTTGGATAACAAGCAGGGGGACTCGGGAGCCGTGGCCTGTGACTTGTTCCCGTTCCAGGAGGGGTCGTTTGATGACATTCAGGAGGATTTGATGGAAAACTTTACAGATCTCTCAAATGCCATCCTGGGGGTGAGTATTGGAGACCTCCTGTGGAATTTGATAAAGCGCATGTGTTGTCCGAAGTAGTTCGAGAATTACATAAACTCTGTGAAAATATTTCTACACTATTATAAAAGTCATGTAGGCATTGCACAAATTTACTGAATATATTTCCACTCTTTTATGCAAAGAATTGTCATTATACAAACTTTGCAATGTATTTCTACAGTATTACCCAAAGTAGGATGACTATTAACTATTATACAAACATTGTAAGAATATTTCTACTCCCAATATTCAAACAAGAGCTGTCTTAAAACAAATTTTGTGAATCTATTTCAACTCTTTTATCTAAATAAGAATCGTTATTATATTTTCAGGCAGAGTTAAGTGCCTTGACACAAGCTGTCTCCACCGAGGCTGCCCAGGAGGGCATTTCATCAACCATCGACATCGCCGAATCGATGGTCATCGAACCCTCCACCTCCAGTGGTCCTAGCTCTGCCTCGGGTAGACGTTCAGTGAAAAGAAGAGCCACTCGCAGAAAGACGGAGGAAGAGACAGTGGCTGTTGTGCCTAGCGAACCTCTACCCGTGGCAAACCACGACCACGACGATTACACCTTGAAAGTCAAGCGGCAGAGGTACTCGACTGCTTCCATGGAAGAGTCAGAAGGGGAGGATGCTGTTGAGAGCTCATCGGCCGATGTGGGGACAACGGATAAGTACGTGGAGAGGAGGAAAAAGAACAACCTGGCCTCCCAGAGGTCGAGGAGGAGTCGAAAGGACAAGTTTCAGGCCATGGAAGAAAAGGTAGAGACCCTACAACAGGCGAACAAAGATCTTCAGGAGAAGGTAGAAATGATGGAGTCACTGGCTAAAGCCCTGAAGCAGCATCTGGTGACCAAATTGGCAAAGTAAATTTTTTCCAACGGTTGGGGAGGGGGGGGCAGGCAGTCGAGTAGAATTTATGTGGCACCGCTGCCAGAAAGGTTAGAAGTTGAATAGTTGAAGCAAGTTTCAACCCTTATCAAGGCTTAATAATGGTCGGTTTGGGATTCCAACAGAAAAACAGTTCTGTGGTTTTGCCTTAGATGCAAGGATTTTTCAGGACAAGGGGTGGTGGGAATTGGTGGGGGGTGGTCTGCTTAAATACTTTGAATTTGAAAACTGTACGTGACCTCTTCGGCGAAAGAATCAAATGTATAAAATATAAGGCACTGATAGATCTGCTCTCGATAGTGGGTAAGGTATAGGATATTGGTTTGAGATTGGCGTTTCATAGATATTGGAAACACGATGTCTAAACAAGAGTGCAGGGAGAAAATGATTGGTGGATTTTGTGAGAGTTAGCCGGTAAAAAGAGCGAATTACCGGGAATAATATTATAAGAGAATTAAATGTTATTACGTCACCAACAAAGATCTGAATATTCTTGTACAGGAACAAGGATGGGACATCAACAAATAGTTAAAATTATTTCACCCAACAAGTGAAGAACTTACGACACAAAGGTTAAGTCAGTCGAAAAGATGGAAAAGTATTTCAACGAGAAATAAGAAACTTTTACGGGTATTCGGTGTACACACTGACAAAAACTTGTTGCCCAAATAATGCATATAAGTGTATATCAATAGAGAAGAGACTCTTTTATCCAAAGTGATTTATGTCAACCGGTTTTCTTAGAATTTCAAATATATTTGGGTAGTCTGGAGTCTATTTAAGCCAAAGAAAAAAATTTGTTGCTTAAATATAACCAAAATAGATAGTGCAACAATAGTACTTTGGAAAATGGGCACAAGTTGATTAAAGTTTTTAGCTGAAATGTCAAGTGTTTTGAAATAAAATCATACTAAATATTTTTAAGAGTAAACTCTATCAGAAGTCAGTGGATTGGCATACAGGGAGATATTCGTGTTTGTTCAATGCACAGTATTGTATTGTCACTGTTGAAATATTATCGTAAGAAAAAATATTTTCCTGTTACTTGTGTTTGTGAAATATTATATTCTTGTATATTTTGCCGATGATGTAAGTTTGCAGCCTAGAAAATATTTTTGCACCGAGACTCGATCACATTAGAATTAAATCTATTGGAAGCCTATATTTAGAAGTTTAGAAAGGACATAAGAAACCCTTAAGTGGTCAAGAGGTTAATAGGTTTGGCATCTAATCACTTCGTGATCAACGTACCATAATTCTGACTGCACTGAAATTGTCTCATACTTGCACAAACATGGTTTTCACAAAATTCAGAACCCTTCAACGCTGTTGAATCGAATCATTAAGCAACAGAAATACTTTAGGGCCAAGAAATATGAAATCTTATCAGAATTATACCTAAAAATTACGTTTTTATGAAGGATGAATTTTGAATTAACATTCTCATGAATTATTTTCTTTAAAAGCGGTTGCAAATTTTACATCACAAAAACACTTGCACATACCAGACGACATGTATTTACTTCTGTTATTATTATATTTTTTTACGAGCTAACTTAAGCTTTAGCTTTTATGGGGTTTTATCCACACATGCGGTAATAACTTAATGTACCTTTTAATCCAGTTTTGTAGGATGACAGAATATATGTGTAATCCCAACTTAGAAGATTTGTATGGAAAAGTTTTCCAGCAAAGTTTAATTTCCTAATTTATTCGTGTGTATTAGATAATAAACTGGGTGTTTTATATGACGTGGATGTGACAAAACATACCAATGCATTTATAGAAAAATAAATATGTCGGCAACAATAGTTGCCTATATGTTAAATATGTATTCAAACTTTATCTTAAATATGTATTCAGACTTTAGTGTCGAAACAGTCTTAAAGTTGCAAACGAATTACGACATTGGTCAAAGAATTTGTAGCAGTTACAACATATTTTTAAGCAGTAGACTCTTCAACCTGCAGTATCCATAGGATTTGGTATTATAACCAACTTCCACTTTTATATAAACACCAAAACGACAGCATATCAAAAACTGGTTCCAATCTTCCCAAAGTTTGACTTTACAGAAGTTGAACTCGCAAACAGTCTACTGTATTACAAACGTAGCTCACTTTTATGAATGTAGTTCGTAAACTAGTTGTTCCATTACATATAGAAAAAGTAATGCGACTTTTTTTATGGAAAATATGTGTAATTTTTTTTGCAGTCTGCAAATGTCTCAGCAAGATGTAAGATCGGATATGTAATGTTTTCTGTTCTTGATTTTTACTTCTTCCTTTGCGTGTTGACTCGTAACGTTATTGTTATATTACTTTGGTTGTTAAAAAAAATTATAATTCGCAGAAAAAAATGCAGAAAAATACTTCAAAAAATAAAAATAAAAAAGATCAGAAAATAAAATCATGTTGTTTGTTTCTCTGTCATTTAGCTTCCACAAAGTGAGCTGGTTTCTGTCCAATGAGAGTTTTATAACTATATATCTCAGTTACCAGTGGCAACAAGTGACACATGTTAGGGTCAGCAGGTTTGGCATCTAATCACAGGCCGTCACCTCTGTGTATGGGTTCGACTCCCACAAGTTACAACAAATGCCGAGGTCCTGTGTCAATTTGACCCTGGACGTAAAACACCGACTTTGACCTTTTGAGTGTCAACAACAAGAGAATCCAGAGCCCAGTTTCACAAAGGCCTACTATCTCCTTAGTCGGGTGCTAAGTCCTAGTAGTCTACTAAGCCTAGACTATCTATTTCCCTGAGATGGTCTTTTACTGCGGTAATTGGTAGGCTGTGCTCACTAGAAGCCCTGCTGTCTCAGGAACTTGATAGATCCCAAATATCAGCTCAGTGGAACACTTTTGTAGTGGCTACTAAGGGTCTATTAAGATCTAGCTTCAATAGCATACTATCTTCTATATTTACCAGGCCTTTGTGAAACTGGGCCCTGAAGGATAGCACATTAATAGATTTCATTCCTCTGAACACATTGGTGGGAAAACTTATGAAATGCTGACGAGTAAGGAAGTAAATGGCCATTTAAACTGATATTGTGTGCAATACGGCAATAATTCCAGTGTCAACAAACTGTGTCTGAGAACGCAGAAAATAGAATATTGTAACATGACACGGCTGTATCCACGATTCTGATTGGCTAATCGAGGAAATATTTCATCAGTAAAATCATAACATTTTTAAAAAAGACATGACTGTAGGCGACTCTGATTGGCTAATCGAGGAAATTGTTGCTACTCTGACAATACACAACCCAACCCCCCCCCCCCAAAGTAATATAGATATAGACAGCCTGTCTTTCTCGTTAAAATCTCTACAATAACAGTATTTATAACAATATAAAGTTTGTCATGTAAGAATAGAAACTGGCCACAAGTGGAAATGCGTGAAGGTGTTTTTTTTTAGTCCAAGGTTCCATTGTTTACAATGTAGAATATTAACCAATAATAGCATGCCCGGCTCTTCTGTATCATTTCAACTACCCATGTTGATTACTACCTCCTGGCCCCCTGAAAGGGTGGTACGAGGGTTTTGCAATCAGGTCTGTCTGTCTGTCCGCGTGCTAGAGGTGGGAAGGGTAACCAGTATACCGCATTTCGCTTTGTTTAGGCAGAAATTACAAAATCCGCAAAAAAAAGATTGAAGAAATGGTTATTGAAAACGTCATTATTTTAGACTTTCGTCTCGTTGAGAGTTCATCAAAACAATGAAAGACTCGATTATAAATTTCAGGAAACATTTCACATTTTTAACTTTATATTTGTTGTAAATGAAGTTTATTAACTACCAAATATCTCGTGAATACAATTCCAGTTTTAAATTATGGCTCGTTGCTAAGTTACACTACATCAGTGGCAGGCGTACAAAATTCCCTATTCGGTTTCAAAGCCCTGGAAACCTGTCTCGTTTTTTTTTCGGAAACCAGTCCGACCACTACCTTTTGCAAAACTCAATGTTGTTCGACATCACACACTGGACAAGAACCTCCAATACCATGAACTGAACGAACAATTTTTCACTTCTATAGAACCCCGAACTCGGATGCTTCACAGCACGAGTTGCCATGGGAGAGTTTCACACTTTGTACTATATGGAACTTTGAGCCCATTGTTTTACATCCGTGGGACATCCAGGGTATTTTTGTAGTGACTCCGTGATCTGTGTACTGTCCACCAGCAAGACCATCTGCCGGTATTCTTTCTGGATTTTTACTGCCCCACCGTCCACTGACTTCACCAGTTCCAGGGCGCACAAGTGTTCAAACGCCTGCGGGAAAAAAAGGTAAACATTACTATAAAGACGGAATAAACGACATTAAAGAGGTTGCAAACCGCGTTTTACTGAAAACGCACCACAAAAACCAGACATAAATTCAAACAAGATCATGGCGGAGATCAATGTGGCAAGGCTCTTTTTAATGTGAAATACGTAACGGCCGGTACTTTCGACATTAAATGATGTTCAACACAGAAATCACAGACATCTAACATAGAGGATAACAGATACAGGCTTCAAAAACGTTGTTTGCCACCTCTCTACTACCTCCTAACATTGCACTTGTAATTAATTGCACTTGTACAAAGAAATCTCCACTTTGTCCCAAATGATTAACAAGATTTTAAAGACTAGCTAATAAAACTGTGGCAAATGACCCAGGATTTTTGTGCGTAGTTCTTTTGATTTTCAAATGCAAGAAATTAAGGAAAGTCTGACGTATTACAATATAAGCTCAACACAATCTCTGTTAATCTATCTTGACAGTGTTTCAGTGTTAAAAAAGAAATCAACCATAAAACAATGTGGTTCACATACTTTTAACACGACCGGTTTCTCAAAACTCTGCATGGAAGACTTTCGCTGGGCGAACCTCTGGTATTCTGAAAATAAAAGAGAGGACACAAAGCACTTGAATATCTTTTTGAAACATCATCCCTAAAGTCTATGTTGATGTGCATTAGATGGCGGTCAACATAAGAATAACACCAAGACAGTCTATATGGTACAGTATCCAAGTCTAGGACCAGTTAACTATTTTCTTGTGTATGTCACCTCGTATCAGGATTTCACTGTACTTTATACGACTGTTAGACTTCTCTGTATTGGATTTTTTAAAAATAAACTGGTATTAAGTTGAAGCACTTTACGTGTACATTATGCTAAAAATATGAAATAAGATTGGTATTTGAAAATTACCGTCTTCTGAAATACAAACTGTCTGAAAAACGTGTACTTAATGCATAAGTTATAAAGTTACACAAAAAATAATTTTAAAAAATAATGCCAAATGGTAAATAACCTTTTCCAGTGGTTTTTAGCAGAGCGAAACATACCTTCAGCAAACATCTGGCAATTGGTATGCAGCTGACTAAAGTTTTATTTTCAGGAAAAAAATACTGGGCAGGGGTGCATTGTTGTGCTATAAACGCACTGGTGGAATTGACTTAATGAATGAGGGCCGATATGCAGGAGTCCATTGTTTCATTTGTTGACGAAAATTTGTGGGAGTACATCACAGAAAAAACAAGAGAAAACATAATTGCTGTGTAACAATAGAAATAAACTAAGTTTTCTAGCACTTTACTGGTGATTCAATCACAAAAATACCCTCTAAATAAAGAAATAACTCTTTTTCCCAGATTTCCTTTATTGCTCTATATTTTCACGGCCGCACTGTTTGGGGGATTTCTGTGCACTACTAGTCGTTATCTCTCTGTATCAATTGACCCTAAGTGGCCACAGATTAAATTTTTCCCAAATCATGTCCAAGACATAAGACGTCAACCCCTGGCCTGAAAGATAGGAGGTAAAACTGCTTGGTAAAAAAGTCTCTTACCTTTAAAAACCATCTCGAAGTTGAAAGGTTCCCCCTCGTAGATGTCTGTCAGGTGTTTCATGGCAATGATGAGACAAAGTTCCAACACAGAAACGCCTGGAATAATACAGTAAATATTAGGGGTTGAGTCCATAGTGGCGGTATACCGGTATCTAGACAATTATGCTGAGATACCTTGACCACTTTTACATCCGGAATCTCGAATGTCAGCTAAAATAATTATTGGGAAATGTAAAATAAAAAAATACCAAACCTAAATCTGAAGAGAACCAATTTCTATGTTTAATTTTTATTGCTCCCAATATTCACCCATTTTAACGGCTGTCAGCAGAAAGGAAACATAAGATCTAATATATATTTCAGTAAAAGTTATCAATGCATATCTAGTTAAAGAGCAAGGTTTAATTTGTGAAACAGTCGTACCGCAATATCGCTCACGGCTCAAATACCCTGACGATGACACCACTATATGTAAGGTTTCTTACCGTGTAACATGGCGGCCTTAGAATCGAGAGAGCAGTGCTGGGCAGCATCCACAAACTGACTGGCCGACAGATAGGGCGAGTCGGCGGTCACACGACTCACAGGCAAGAACTGAAAACATAACAAGCACTATTATTATTTGCAAACTTTTAATGCTCTTAATTTTGATGTAGATCAAGGTCTATTATTATTAGATAGGCGCGCAATAGTAGCACATTAACAATGCTTTATATGTGCGGTAAAACAGTATAATTTACGCCTCACTGAGTGGTGGGCTGTCAATAAGAGTGCTGAACTATTAACGGCTCGCCTCTTACGTCATCAAGTGTTTGTTTGCAAATATTTTACTCTCACTTTACATTTGGAACCTACGATATCTTTTTAATGATGTGTGCAATGTACACAATCTATTAGTGGGTTTAACAGTTGTCAAAATATTTATCACAAAAAAATTGGAAATTATTTATGGAAACTGAGTAGACACAGCCTTTGTAACTGTCATTGTAATGAAGTGACAGTATCATTTCGGAGATTTTAGATGAATAATAATGACAGATGCAGATCTAATAATAATAGTAACAATGTGATTATGCACGGGCTCTAATGATTCATGGCGTGCCTGTAAAAACCTATAAAAACCTACAAAATCACCTTATAGTAGAGTAAGAAATCTAAAATACGCCACATATCTGAAATTCGCCACATGTGAAAATACTAATAAAATAAACGAATTGTGGTGAGATTTGTTGAATGTATAGTAAATTAAGGCTTTTTGAACTGAAAAATACCAATTTTTAGACAAAAAGATCATTTTCTTCATAAAATTAACTAAGGTTTTAGAGGTGGAGAATTTTAGATTCCTGGCGAATTTTAGATTTCTTACTCTACTATTATTCAGGAAGATCCAACCAGTAGTATTTGCGTAAACAAACAAACAAACAAACAAACGGTCATGAAAAGAATACCTCCTTGGGGGAGAAAAACAGTTGGTAATATTGTTCGAAAGTACCAGTACATGGAGCCTAACGTGAACATTTGCTCACTTGCCCACGGCAAGAGAACTTCCAGTCAGGGCAAGTGGATTTTGTGCTTCACTTGCCCATATGGTAAGTAATTAAATTTAGGTTTTTTTTTTTTTTTAATTTTTTAATTTTTTTTTAGCCTTGTCTATATGTATTTTAAGTCAGGGAACTGATTTGATGTGATCACTGCTGTTGTACTATTATTGGAGTTAAACTTACAAATATGACAATCTCAAGACATGCTTGATATCCTGGAACAACAAAGTTCGGAGCAAGTAGATTTTAGGTCAGGGCAAGTGAAATCTGAATGCCTCATGCCCCTACTGGCAAGAGTTGATTAAAGTTAACGCCCAGCCCTGATGCCCTGATTTCTGTCAAGCAAATATGTTGATGCACAAAGTTATTTTATAAAAATAAGGTATCGAGTATCTGTGAAAGTCAGAACAAATTGTGTGAAAAATGACTATTACTAAAGAAATCTCACTTGGGTTTTTTTTCTACTCACCAAAAGCCTTTGCAAGGCTCTGACATCACGATCCAGGTTAAACTGTCGCCTCAGAATATCCTGTATTGAACACTCCCCTGTTAGTTTCTAGATGGTGAGGAAAAAAAGTATGAAACTCAATTAAAATTCTATTATCTGAACACAGTAAAGATTTGTTGGGTTAATAGAAGGTTTTGTTAAACAGAAGAGATACCTTCTCTTAAGAAAAACAATTGGCAGGATATTGTAGAGGACCAAGCCACCAATAGGCTCATCTTCTCTAAAAATTATCGCCCGATCTAATTAATTGTTTTTGAGATATGTGCACGGACAGACAGAAAAACAGACCTGATTACAAAACCCTTTCCTGGGGGGTGGGGGGTGGGGGGTGCGACACCTTCGAGCATTTCCAATTGCAGTTGGGAAACTCCAAAGGGCTGACATTAAGATTTGGTGGTTTTTGTCTTGAAAAGAATTGATATGTTTTCACTTCTCGATGGTTTTGATTTCAGTTTAATATCACTTTTAGAGGGTCATACTGGGACAGGTCCCAAGCATTTCTCACTTGTGGGAGTTGAACCCACACACAGAGGTGACAGCCTGTGATTAAATGCCAAACTTGCAAACCATTGGGCCACAGAGGGCCCTACTTGAGATTAAATACTGCAAAACCATCCTCAATGGGAAAGCATCCTGATTGTAATTGCTTCAAAGATCCGGAAACCAACCTTGATATTTTGCAAATGCTCCAACCACCAGTTACCCTCGCAGAGCCCTACTTTCCATATTTCCAACCGCGATGGCCATTCGAGTTTACTGAAGCCAAAGACTGGGGTTCTTATCTAATCTAATCTACTGCTTTGCAGGCACAATATCTTCCCCACAAAGGGGAAGTCAGTGCACTATGGTATCAAATACAGTAGTCATAAGGATAGTCAAGGGGCGGTGAAGGTCAGTAATCCGGAGTTATGAGTGTGACCAAAGAGGAGACTAGGTGGGGAAACTGGAGTTGTCAGGTATTTCCTAAAGGATGTGACAGAGGGACTATTTCTTATTTGGAAAGGAAAAAGAGTTCCAAAGAACAGGGGCATAGTGACTGAAAGAATTCAAAAAGTGTCTGTTTGATATGTGGACTGTGCCATCAAAGGTGGGGTTTTTAATATATTTACCTCGACATGTTTATTCCACTCGCTGGCGTATTTTTTGACCTTGAAACTCTTGGGCAGGGTGAGTAGGGACACAAACAGTTGCATGTAGTCATCGAAGGTGAAGGTCGGCAGAAGGTGGAGTTGCCTGTGGGAAAACCGCGACTTCACTCGCTTCTCTAACAGCTCTATCACGTCCTGAAACAAAAAATTTATGTACAAAATTTCATTTTCGATTGACACAAAAAATTAGATTGATTTATTGGACTATCTGAATAAATAATATGGGTTGTACTGTATTACAGTAAACCCTGTATAAATAGAAACCTCAAATACCCATCTGATGTGGCTCTAGTTAAGCCCAGCTTCCACTTAGACTTTATGCCATGGCCCATTGGGCTCTTTGTATGACTTTTTCTTAAAATGCAGTTACCGTCTCGATAATTAAAGATAATTAATTCCAAATAATTCAAGACAGCTAAATAGTGTAGAAACCCCAAAAACTATATCCGTCACCCTTAAAAAAGTAGGGCAACTAATTAAAATCTCTGCAAATTCGACATCAAGGGAATTTGGGCCGCCTACTGCAGTCACAACGATCCAAAAGGTTCAAAGAATTTTTTTTCAACAAGCCAGGGAAAACAAAAAGGGGGGAGGGGGGAGTGGAGGAGTTCTCAGTCGGCAAAATTTAGTTTTATACTCTGTAGTACTTCAGGGATCGTGCTTAATCATATGCAAGCCACATATTATGCAATGACATGAAAAAAGACAACACTACATCATATTCGCTGTTAACACATTGCACAGATTATATCATTACAGGTAGCTTGAAGGGCAGGGTAAAGTAGTAAATACTAATTGGACTGTAAACCATTGACCATAAATCAGTAAGCACCTACAAAACTTTCCCACATAGGACCTGGTCTGGGGTTCGAACCACCAACCTCAACAGTGGGAGGCATTACACCACCAAGCACCCAATTCTCCACACAAAATGCTGATAAAACCTAGCAAACAATATTTCACACATGTTACGGTATTTATGTAAATGTATATAACTTCTTATTGTGTCAAGCTTAATGCAAATAAAAAAAACAGAGGCACGTCAATAATTCTCTCAATCAAGATTTTTTTTATATGCATAGCTAGACAAGATCTTACTTAAGATCTTTATGTTTCTACATTGCAAATATATCTCTTCAATAAATTTATTCGAAGACTGTTTTTGTCTTTCTTTGGAGAAGGTCCACAAATCTCAGTCAACAACTACTAATGACAAACTGTGTATACTATTACGTGTAAAATGTGACAACAGCAGATTATAGATCACCTAAATGGATAATATGTACACAAAATTACATACATATATATGTAGACTCTATACCAGCTGGCTCGGTGTGAGGTGAATTTAGGAATGAACAGAAGCTGTTTCGAAGCTTCAAAATTCCTCCCAAAAAATTCATCAGTTTTTTTGTCGGGCTATATACCCTCAACTGGCAGACAGAGCTTGTAGATATCAGAGGTTAATGGCGTATACTTTTTGTGCTGTTTATAAAGTATATGCTTCCTGAACTCTTTTAGATTAACTTTGTGAAAATCTCTGCATATAGATTGGCGCTGGAAGGCATGCAAGCTTGTAGGAATTTGATGCTACTTATACAAAATGACACGGCTGAATTTATATTACATAAATAGATTTTAATTCTACGGAGATTAACAATTCGCGTTGTATACAAATATTAATTGATAAAATATCATTTTTGCAAAAAAAGTGGATAATTTTAAAATCTATTACACAGAAAGAAATGTTGTTCAGTGGTTAGTCAGATGGATTTTTGCATGAAACAATACTTCAGTTATCCGAGGGAATACAACAGGATCACTACATATATTTGTTGAAACTTATCTTATTTTCCTGATAAAAAGAACGCATCACACAAAAAGAGTTGACCACACTCTTAATTCACAGTTGGGGATCTTCACTTTATCTTGAAATACTTTGGTGTGGTAAGTCTTCTGTTTTTATAAATTATTAAAGCACAAATTCTTGTGATCTCTTTCTTCTCTGTTTCTTCGTGTAATTATCTCTGGCAAAAGAGGTTATGTTATTGTTTGCTTTGTTTGTTTGTTTGCAAAATATTTGCAAAGTATATTACTCAGTCTGTTCGCTTGCTTGTTTACAGCATAACTCCAAGCCTACTGCAAATAAAAGATCTAGGGAGCATCAGAACAGTTACTGGGAAGATTTGATTCAAATTTTGGCATGATTGGAACAATATCCTTGATTCTGGAGCAATTGTTTCTGCTCATTACCACAAAAATCAGCGAGATCATTTATTTGATGCCCTGCGCAAAAAAAGAAAAAAAAAATTGCAGTCCGCACTCAGCTCCCCTCTGAGTATTTTTTTTTTGTTTTTGTATGTTAGCAAGATTATTGAAAAACTACTGTATGGATTTACATCAAATTTTCATACTGTGTAGCTCTTGGTCTGACACGGAACTTAATTAATTTCAGAAATGACTTTCTCGGTCCATGATTTTTTTAAAGGATTTTTTTATGATTGCACTCGTAAGCAACAGTGAAGGCGTTGGGCTTTGGCGGAGGTATTACACTCTCTGAGTGCTCGAGTTAATACAGACATCTAAATACACATTCCAATTTAAAAAGTCACGTTCAATGATGTCCAAAGTGCAAATAGACAATAAAAATAAAAGAAATTTCTGGTGACTAAGGGCCCTATCCTCCGTTTAAAGATCAAAGTTAGGGATTTTATGTCCTGGTTAAGATTCGTTAAGATTCAGCTGGCCTCCTTATACTAATCCTTAGAAGGCATTCTGAACACACAACCTGTTACGACTATTCCCACTTGAGACTATTCTTGTATTTCCTGCACTGATCACATTAATCAACGAGTAGTGGAACTTGACAGATTCATCAGGCTTTTGAGGAGGATAAGCATGGAGCTTTGTATATTCCCACACATGCGATCTGCGATCAATAATCGGCTGTTTGTTCATCTGTTACCAAACAAAACATACAAGATATGTCCACAAATTTTCTTGGCAAATTGAGATCGGTTGTAAATGTCTGTATATTTTTCCCAAGATTAACGACGTCACTGTTTGTGAATCGCAGATAGCATACGTGGAAAGCGACACTTAACTAATTAACACCGCATTATCCTGTAGCCAAAAGCAAGGATACGTTAGGGTATTAAGATTATCCTTTGTAAACATAAACAAACACCGCTATTGGGGCAATGTCCTGAGACACAAAACCGCTTTACGGTACTCTTAAACATATTTTCATTGTGTGGTGTAAAAAGTACCAAGGAATTTTATAATAATAATTTATTCACAATGTGGTTTATATTTGGGATTACATTTTCATCAATATATTTTAGGACAAAAACATACACATTTGTGCATAATGTTTTTTTATTGTAATTTTTATTGTTGTTTTTCTTTGTTTTAAAGCAAACTTAAGATTATTATCTTGCCTATACACAACAAAATCTCTTAAATTAACACAGTTTTATATCTAGTGGCACTTGTCATCAAAATCCATGCTAATCAATCAAAATCAATTGTCGGTAATACGTGACTTGTTTTTCCATTAGATATTTAATTGTGAACCATGCGAAAGAGGCCCGCTTGCTTTCAACATGTGTGTACATAAAACTCCAGCCAGAAAACTGACACACTTAGGAGGCATATATATATATATAGTACAAGTCTGTTCACTGTGTGTTTTTTCTCTAATCAGTGTAATGAATGGATTGAAGTGGTGATATGTGAAAGACGTATGGATAATTAAGCTGTCGCAATACACAAGATAGTAAGTTTCCTATAAGTCAGAATACTCTCCATTTATTGCCCGTTGCTCCCCCCGAAGGAGAGGGCCAAGGGTGTTGTAATTGTGTCTGTCTGTTTGCACACATGACTTGAAAACTATACATCATATTTTCATACTAGGTAGGGGGTCTACCCGTAGTTAAATGTTTCGGGAGAAATGATGTGGATCCACACTGGGACTCAAAGAAGTATTTCAGGATTTTTTTCACCAATATCCAGTGCCGGAAATTTATGCTTCCTCAGGGTTGGTATCCACAAAAGGGATAAAGCTCAAGTTGAGCCAAAAATCAGCTCAAGTTTACAACTGTACTAAACTTGAGCTGATTTTTAGCTCAATCATGATCTTGATCCCTTTCGAGAATATGGCCCAAGGCACTATCTGTTTCCATTATTACATCTGCCAAGGAGGATACATTTTTTGAGATGTGTGTTTGTCAGTTTGCGAAATAACTCAAAATGTTTATGGATGGTTCTTGATGACATTTCCAGGAAATATGGGCAACGGCACAGACTATTACATTTTGATGGTGATTCGGTGCACAATATTTCAGTGCTTTTAATTTTTTTCAACGCTTTAATTTTGAAAACAAGATTTTGTTCGGATAATAGAAAATTCATAATATAAAGAAGAATTTTGATATACAACAGTAGGGAACTACTGACATTGGAGAGGGAAACTGGTTCATAAAATGGAATATTCAGATAATAGAAGGTCACAAAACAAAAATTACTCTACAAAAATTACATGGACAGTTTCCTTAAATTTCAGGGAGGTCCATGGCTTCCTTAAATTTCAAGAAAGTTTCCCTGGAATTTCAAAGACTTCTTTAAGGAAGGAGGCTTTTTTGAAACTGAGTTTTTTTTAAAGGAGGGAGAAATCCAAGGAAATCCTTAAATTTAAGGTGACCTTTATCTTAAGGAGGCTTCGTGAAACCGGCCCCTGCCAATCAAATATGGGGATGGATTATGTGGTAATTAGGTAGTTAAATAGTCTAAAGTCTATAGTCTATTCCAATATACCTTCGTTTACTCAAATTTAATGGATATTTCCAGGATTATTTGGGTATCCTTGCCATATATACACACATAATACATGGTATAGGGCTCCATACATTGTTAGATTTATTATATCTTCACAACTAAAACAGTAATATTAAATATTATTACTGTTTGTCAACAGACCCGGGAACCTTCCATCTGGGGCAAAGAGCAATACCATGGCAACCACTACATACTCCAGTATCCAGGGCACCTTGACGACGCAACTCCGCAGCCCGAAAAGCCCGCGGAAGCAGGGAAACTACCGGAATGCGGCAGAGAACGCGAGATGTCTGGACTGCTGGAATCCAAATCCTAAGATGCACCCGTGTCTGTTTTGCAAGAAATGCTTGGCCACGGTGTTACAGAAGGGAACCAGTCAGAGCGGGTTTTATACAACCAGAAACCAGACCACAGGTGGAGTTTCGATCTTTCAGTAAATTTTCAGAAAATCGGATTTTCAAATAAGAAAAAGATTCCTTTCTTGTTCCAAGTAATCTTGTTTTGGACAGTGGCGTTTATATGTGACTCTATGCACAAACATTTAAGGGACACTTCTTAAACTTCTCACAATTTTTGGAAATTCTCTAAATGGCTAACACATACAATTCAAAGAACAGATATTCAGAGAACAAATGCCTTTTAGGTGTCAACAACTGGTCCTTCAAAGAGAATTTTCCACTGAATTTTCAAAGTCACAAAATGCCAGTCCTTACTTCCACTTATGACGACTTCCAGTTACACCCACATTGAGAAACATTAATTTCTGTAGATATATTGGGCAATTTAACCTCTCTTGCAATACTGATCAATTGCGTTATCACTCCACTTGATCAATGTAATGACAGTTTTTATTTTCTTTGGCAATCCGAGACAGGTCCTTTGTCATGATGTCTTCCAGTTATACCCACTTTGAGAAATATTTAATTCTGTAGATATACTGGGCAATTTATCCTCTTTTGCAATACTTATCAATTGCATTTATCACCCCATAGGATCAATGCAATGACAGTTTTTTATTTTATTTTTGTAACCCACTAACAGGTCCTTTGTCATCATCAAACAGTTTTGACAGCCAAGACAGCGACGTCACGGCTTGGGAAAAGGTCCGCTCGAAAAGTGCACGAGTGAGTGGCTCTAGCAACGAGCATGACGAAAGCCATGGCAACAGGTTTATACACTTATAAAGTAATGGTTTAACTCTGGGAGGAAAAAAAGACAAAAAGAGACTCGGTATCTAAATCTTCTATCCCAACTGTATTTAGTATTTCAGTTTTAACCACCCAGAAGTACTTGTAAAGCAAACATGGCAGGCGATGCAAACAAATTCACCAAAAGTAAAATTGTTTTACACTTTTGAAAGGAAAATTGTGTCGGAAGACAAATATTAGGCAGACAAACTTGATACATGATAAGGTTTTACCAATATTACTTGTGAATATTCCAGATATTTCAATAGTTTTAACTTTTGAGAGTACCCTACTTGGCTTGTTTGCAGCCGGGTTTGTCAAGATGGGTGACTAATTTTCAAGTATTGTGGTACCCAGTTATCACCCTGTTATATAGTACATTTCATATTCATCGCAATTACTGTACTTCTTTTTTTCCTCAGTTCAACTGCTGTTCAAAATATTAAAGTTAAAATGCTAGTTTAGAGTCCAAGCTGACTCTTCAGATAATCACAAACTTTAGTTTCTGTTGAAATCATTCCTGCCGTATTCAAGAAATACACGAGTGGCAATATTGTGGCTAGAATGATTGGCAACTTTATACTCGAATGCACAGTACATTCTATTTTTGCAGACTGCGCACACCGCGCACTCAAGAGATTATTATCAACTCTTCCCTGGGTGTCGGCGAGTCAGGACACAGCCAGGGAGCCATTGAAGAGCGACCATATTCCGCCACCAAGACAAAAAGACCCGATGACCGCGCCTCCAAGGAGAGCTATGTGGAAAAGGCCCAAAGGAGGAGGAGTAGAATACTACAGAAGAAGGCCTCAGACTTTGAACGCACGGCGACGAAATGCGGACTCTGCCCGATGAATGTGGGGAGGAAAACACTGGTGGTGTATTGCGTCCACTGCCGCAAACATTTGTGTCAAGAGCATTTTGATTTCCATTGCAGGTTGACAGTATTTAGACCCCATGCAACCGTGAATATTACGGAGGGCACCAATCAGGGGTTGATGTAGAGTTTTGTAAAACATGTGTCAAATCCATTTCAGTCATCTTTCAAATGTGTATGAACATTTAATGAATTTAGTACCACCTAACCTTAAGTATTTTGATCTCCTTCTTGCTATCTATTAGACTATCCCTTCTAGGAGAAATGGCACCGTGGCATAATTTTTTTAATTCCTCAGAAAAATGAGACAGGTTATCCGTTGGGAAAGAAGCCATCAGAATTTGGGTAACCGGATTTTAGTAAGGCTGAAACGATTAGCAAAACTTACCAGTCGCGTGGTCATCCCCAGAACACATACTGGCGCCTGAGCACTTTGCGACGTGTCGAACAGATTGTAGAGCAGAGTCTGATTCTTGTGATGGGCAAACAGATCGAATTCATCCAACACAAACAGGATCGACTTGGTGTGTTTACCTCCTGAAAAAAAGGACATGGAAAGTAGTCGTGGAACGACTTAGAGTGTGTTTGATTAACCTCCATTGATGGGCATGCATTGGAGTAGGTAACTGACAAGTTTAAATACGATTACAGAATCCTTATTTTCCGATTAACGATTAATACAACGAGATATTTTTTCTTTGCATTTTTGTCATTACATTTTAAGATATTTGTGTGCAATAAATTCACAGTTTCTTTTGTTTATACTTGCTTAATAAATCTTGTCAGCTTAATGAATACTCTCACTGGCAAGTGTTTCATGGTTCAATAACCAATAAAATACTAAAATAAGCTGAACAAATTGATTCTGACTCAATCACTGACTGTCAAAATGGGTGATTAATTTACACCAGAAATATTCACAGCACTAATTGAAAGGATGCTGAAATCTGTGTGCTTTAAAGGATGATAACAGCACTAATTGGCAAAGAGGTTGAAATCTGTGTGCTTTAAAGGATGATGACAGCACTAATTGAAAGGATGTTGAAGTCTGTGTGCTTTAGGATGATGACAGCACTAATTAGAATGGATGTGGAAATCTGTGTGCTTTTAAGATGATCTAAGCACTAGTTGGAAAGGATCTTGAAATCTGCGTGCTTTATAGGATGATCACAGCACTAATTGGAAAGGATGTTGAAATCTGTGTGCTTTATAGGATGATCACAGCACTAATTGGAAAGGATGTTGAAAATCTGTGTGCTTTGTAGGATGATCACAGCACTAATTGGAAAGGATGTTGAAATCTGTGTGCTTTGTAGGATGACCGCTTATTCAAAAAGATGTTGAAATTTGTGTACAGGATGATGGATAACTATACTAACATATTCAATGGGGTACTTTGTGACATGCAACAGAGTAATTTGACAAGTTTATGTTGCATAAAACCAAAAGTAATTTATCACAAATAAAAAAAATGTATATATTCAAGATTCTGGGACTTGAGTACAAGTGACTCAGTCTGATTTTACACAAAATAGAGGTTCTACAGTTTCCATCAGTGAGGTAATTATTTCGATGACCGCCTGTCTGTTTGTTAGCAAGATTATGCAAAAACTACGGGTATGATCTTTCTGGGAAAAAAATCAGAAGATGGGTCTTGGTCCAACTTAGATCCCACAAAATTTTGAGAGTCATCTGAATCAACACCTGGATACAAAAACATATAATCTGGATTTTTCCATCTACTTATTATTACGTGCCCTTGGCAGAGGCATGCACTCCGCGAGTGCTCCTGATATGAAGTAGTTTACAAATATATTCCTGGTATAGTTTGATAAGTGAAATGTCAAGTTTGGACATTTTGTGTTGCTTTCGACAGCTATAGTCATATGAGAACAAAGCCCTCAAGTTGCAGCAGTTCTGTTGTTTATACAATTATTTCAAATATTTGCAAGCAGGAATTTATGAATTGTCATTGTACTGAAATTCTAATAGTGACATCAAACTTCAATTTTGCTTTTCTGTATCGATCAATATTGAATTATAAAGACTCAAACATTGTTACGACTTACGAGGGTTAAGAATTTTTAAATGACAAATTTCATATATGTTACTTTACGAACAACATATTAAAAAACTTACCGCTTTTTAAAGCTTCCAGTAAGAACTGTAGATTCTCTGCGAATGTTCCCTGCAAAATTAGATTAAGTTGGATTGTATTTACATTTATGTAAAATTTAATTCTGTCAAACATTTATACTGCTTTTCTTTATTAATAATTAAGAAGTGAAGTATTGCCCAATTCTTTTGTTTTCTCTTTGTTGTAACATACAGCTAAATAAATTTTGTACTTTTAAATTTCCTAATTATTTCTTCAGTAAAAAACAACTCAGACAAGTTTTGGTGAACATGTTTCATATTTCCACAAAGGATACTTGCAAATATACAAGCTAATATATCCATTCTAGTTTAACCCCCACCCCCACCCACCCCCAACCCCCTTCCAGATCTTAGAATTAATCCTATTCTTAGAAAATTCTGATCTGCAGAGTCAACTGTGTAAATAAATTACTTATTTTCTTTTTCAAAGAAGCAAGCGCTGAAGATATTCCCTTCATTAATTCAAGTCCCTCCTCTCCCCCCTCCCAGATTTAAAGTTAAAAGTTCTTGGCCAATCTAATATAGTTACAAATATTACTGTGCATGATTTCTGTAAAAACAAATTTTAAGGCACCAAAAGCAAATGATACAGCCAATAGATAAGCATACGTTATCACAAACAGATGTCTGGCAGATGATTGGGAATAAATGTTCCTTGCAAAGTAACGACTACAATTATTATTATACTGATGCAGATACTTACAAAAACTTTATCACCCACAGCATTTTCCAGTTTCAGCTGACGAGTTATCTCTTTGAGGGCAATTCTATCGTCAGTTTGCAGTAAACCTAGAAAGATGGTAAAATTACAATATACATCTGGAACGACTGTAAATTATATAGTAAACGCATAAAGTAAAAGATGCAGCTGACCTACGAAACATGGGAACATGCAGTAAATCTATACGCACAATAAAATACGTACTAAGCTGAGTAAAAACACTAAAATATGAAGTAAACTATGACAGAAAAGTATGTTCTAAAATACAGATTAATTTTTCAGTGCACCCAGAAAGTAAAATATATGGTAAACCTTTTAAGACAGTATAGCATGCACTAAATCATGAAACACTGAAATAGTGTACCTATACATGCTGGTAAATAATAAATGAAAATACAGAAAGACAGTTTGCTCAGTGTCAAATTTGGACAACACTTCAGTAATACTATAAATTGGGGGAATTTAAAGAGATTCCACCATTTGACGAATTGTAAAGTGAGATGGTGATCGAAAATGCAATGCATAGTTTGTGTATATCAGTAAAGTGGTTTGAATACCAGGACACTGGAACACACAGGTGTAACATCGAATTTCTAGGCTCACCATTCAAATGAACTTCTAAGAGGTTTTCCTTTATCTTTGGATTTTGTCGGAGCTCTTCCAAAACACTTTTCAGTAGCTGCAAAATAAAAGTAACACACACAATAAGTTTAAATGGGAGTTGAGAAATACATATTAAATTCACATTTAAACTCATTAATTTTACTCATTGGCTGTTTACATAAAATAATACAATGCAAATTACTTTAAAACTTATACCAGTTCTCATATGCAAAAGATAACCAGGGTATTAGTCAAACATGGCCTTATAAAGTTACAGTTAATGTATATAGATGTCTCTGCAAGGCCTATACCTCAGACTAAAAAGAAAATTCTGCTATTGCCTGATTACACAACTGATAAAATGGCCACTAACAACAATAAAATTCACAAAACCGCCACAATAAAAGACAAAATCAAAACGCTTCTATTTAACTCAGATCCTAGTCATCACATACTTTTACAGTCCAGAGTTGTAATATGCTATCATAGTTTTTCTGATTTTGTCCCAGTTGTAAATCATGGAATATCTTACCATAGTCTTGCCACTTCCCCTGGGACCAATAACAAGGATTGAATTACTCTCGCCAAAATCTCCTGTTCTTTTAACAACCTCTAGTAAAGTTCTATAACAAAGACGAGAAATACATATTTCTGAAACAGATTATGCTTGATCAACTTCCAAAGAAACAGCATGTTTTTTGTTTTCCACCGATTCTACTAACTTTAGAGACCATTTACTTTATTTACAATCTTTCTCAGACATATTTGTATATATATGATTTTTATAAACTGCTTTTTTTACTGTCATTATTTTTGCATACCACACACTTGGTAATGAAAATTTAATACCAACTGTAATCCTGGAACTAACATTACTGTTACATTAACAACATTAAATATTCTATGTTTGATGTAGACTATACTGCAGATCAAGCTTCAAAACTTACCCTCGCTCTTTTTCATACCCAAATATCTTTTCAGGCAGACTATTTCCACAGAGCCTTTGCCGCAAATAGTACTGAACTTCGGAGACATTTGATTCGGATTCTTTTTGTACAACCATGATCTAAAGAAAGCATAAATTCTTGTCATGCTTTATTCTTTTGTGACCTCCCTAACTGCCCCCCCCCCCCCCCCCCCCAAGACACATACGCTTATATTTAAACAAATGGAATAAGTGCTTCAAACACTAATGTGTAAATTCTAGTGCCTTTTTACCAGTAAATGTCCAACTACCACTGAATGCCCTCCTTTTGTTCTTTGCATATCATGTGATAATTTGATTATACAAGAATGTAATATAAAGCTGTTAATATAATATAAATTCAAAATATTGACCACAGCATGGACATTTACGCTTACCATGTCACTACACTGAAAGTTCATCATGGAGGTTTAATATTGTCATAAAATGTAAGTTCACTTGGTTGACTAACTTCACTGGCTGATAGACCGAGTTTCTGTCCCTTTGACGATTGCTAATGATATAATGACAGACACACTGTGTCCATCACTTTATCAATAGCAATTGGCACAGAGACGGAAACTATAAGTCTAACTGGCCAAGTAGTTTTTAAATTCATCCTTAGAAAGTAAATATTGTGCTTTGGGCATTTATGGTTCACTGAATTAATTGGGCACAATCTCCAAAGGTGTTATTTATAACTAAATTAAATGTCATTGTACGGTCCCCACTAGACCCCCCGCCCCGGCCAGTTGATGGATATCCTTAAATATCGCTCACAAATGATTGCTGCCCACGCAACAAGTACGATTGTGTCAACTACCAAAAGGGAAACAAATTATTGTTGTTATTGACTTACAAAACTACCATCAAAGTGTCAAATATCACTATCTAAAAAGTGTGTGTATTATTAATTTGTTTTGATTTTCCCTCGTCTGTTTACCAGGTTCAGCCTAAACCTTCGGTTGTCCCTAAAGTTCGGAATAGGCGTATTCCGGTGGTCGCTTCAATACTTATTTTTGTTCACAATACTTATTTATTTGTCTTCCGGTGGCACTTTCGAATAACTAAAATAAGTATTGAAGTGATAGACATATCTCGGCAGATTTCTTTGGTGAATAGGTCACGTGATCACTTTACAATCATTGAGATGTAAATACGACAAAAATTAGCATAAATGAAAATTTACAAATATAAACAATATTTCTAGTTCCACTTCAAAGGAAATTTATTCCATTTTCTGTTGTTTTTTTATTTGGTAAAAATCCATAAAGTATTTTCAGATATAGTCATTTTCGTTATGCAGATGGAGACACAAAATTCACCTATTTTCGCCAACCATGTGTATTTGTTTATGTGTGTCCAAGGTTTGTTTACACATTAAGAACAGAACTACCAATAGGATCATTTGCCGCCATTTTATATACCCAGTACTTACATATTTCATTCTGTTGGTACTTATTGCAATAATTATTTTATCCATTGCGCAGGTGGGCGTGGTTTAGAGAAATAAGTACCACCGGAATACGCCTAATGATTCCAGGTACATTATAAAACCCGGAATTGGAATTGGAATCGGAATTTTTTCCGGAATAGCACCTCTTACCGCACCTCCATCCTGATTGGCTCTTAACAGTGTGGGGGTTGGGGCTTAAGTCCAACACACCTTTCATAAAGCCCCTATAGGGTGCCTGAGTATATATACTGTAAATGGAAAAGCTGTTAAAGTTCTAAAATTTTGATGGTTTACATTGGAACTGTATTAGAACATCTCATAATACCCCTCTGAAGCAAATTATTTCTTACAATAATAATATAATGTGGCAGGTATATACATACCTGCATATTATATGTCACTGGAAGATGAACTTGGAAAATGTTTTGGAACACTCACAACACCCCTTTACAACCAGTCACCTTGTTTATTAAACCAAACATTTGGAAGCCTCATAATTCCCTGTTAGTTTCTTATCAGTAATTCCAACTAATAAATGCAGAAAATTCTTTTGAATAATTGATTATTTTCCACTACAACTTACATTGGAATTTTTTCCGGAATAGCACCTCACCGCACCTCTGTGCTGATTGGCTCTTAAAAGAACGAGGGGTGGAAAATGAATGTATTATCAATCAATATACCTGAAAGGGCTTTTCTTCAGAGTTTTTTTCAGGGGAAATCTGTGACCTCATTTCTTCTCATGAATATTAATAACTTGGGTGCTATGGCCGTCAGTTCTCTACTTTAAAGTATTTTATCTTTGTCAAGATATCCATTTTATAAAATATAGTTAGGAAACTACAGGGGAAATCCGTGACCTCATTTCTTCTCATGAATATTATTGACTTGGATGCTATGGCCGTGAGTTCTGCAGTTTAAAGTATTTCATCTTCGCCGAAATATCTATTTTATAATATATTGTTAGGAAACTGCAGGGGAAATCTGTGACCTCATTTCTTCTCATGAATATTAATGACCGCACCGCATATTTTAACACCGCACCTCACCGCACCATTTTACCGCACCTCATATTTCAACACCGCACCTCGACGCACCCGTTTTTGGAATTCCGGAAAATATAATGAACCCCGATTCCATACTAAAACCCGTTCTTATCATTTGAAGACACTTTCTTGTCCTTTTGACTGGATTTTTTCCAACATTATGGCTGTTCTGGCCACATTTTGGGAACCATTCTTACAATTTTAACTTCATTTTGGGCCATTGGTTTTTTTTCAACATTTCAGATAACCTTTTTTACTATTTTAGCTACCTGTATAATCATATTCTGACTACAATGGCTGCATTCTAATGCCACATTATCGCTGATTTTGTTGCATATTGTGGTCCATTAGTGGTGTTTTGACTACAATATGGGCCACATTCTTTGTGTTTAAACTTTATTTTATGATCCTGTTATAACTGATTTGCTTACACATTTTGGATCCCCAGATTTTGATTTCATATTAAATCCATTCTTCTCAATTGAACTGCATTTGAGGTCACATTAATACTATTTTATCTTATCTGCCACTATGGCCTAGCAGGTAACACACTTGTCTGGGAACTCAGAGGACGTGGGGTCAATCCCAGGTACAGGCAGATACATAGTGGCTCGGATGACCACTTAAAATGTCAGTCTTCAAACATAGGGTCCTATCCCCAGTGGCAGGCTAAAGAACCTCAAGGACGTTGATAAATGGTCATCCTTCAGCCTCTGTCTTTCAGTTATGGGGGAATATCAGTAATTTGAGAGTTATATATTTTATATATTTGTGGTATATTGAGCCATATTCTTGTCTTTTTGTCTGTATTCTGTCCCACTTCATAACTCTTTTTGACAAATTTTAGATTCTGTTAATGTTGTTTTAACTGCAGTTTTAACTGTGTATTTTAGGTCACATTTTCACCAGTTTGCCAGCATTTTACCCAACATTCTTTCTGTTGGACTGTATTTTGATCTCTAGTATTACTGTTATGACTGCCATTTGATCTCATTCTGATAATTTTGTCTTTCCTGTTACATTTTGGCACATATTCTTATCGTTTTGGCTGTAATTATAACCATATTCTTTCTGTTTTGGGAGACAGAATAGTTTGAGCACTATTATTTCTGTATTGACTGCATTAAGGTAAAAAAAAACTCTTCAATTCTATAATTTTATCTACATTTTGAGTGCATTTTAGGTCTTATTCTTAGAATTTTAGCTATATTTAGGTCACTTTGTTTAACTGTTGACTCCTTTTTTGTGGCTCCTAATTGTTATATTGACTGCAATGTGAGCCTCATTCTTTAACTTTATTTCATGTGGTTCTTCAGTCTTTTGGTAGTTTATATTGATAAGGCTCTTCTCTGTGTCAATGTTTATTCCAATGTGATCCTTTACTTTTAAGGTGGTACAACTGGTCTCTTATTTTTTGGTGTAATTCTTAGAACCATTTCTTTCTCTGGCTTTGAGAAAAACACAAGAAACTTGAAAATGATGAAGCATTCTACTAGAAATAGAGTACCATTGTTATACCTAACTTTGCGGGCAAAAGCACGCAAGTTTGAAATCAAATTAAGTGACCAGACTATCCCGAGAGGTGTCATTAACCGGAAATTATCGCTCAGGTAAATATTTTGGTAAACAAACACAGTAAAATTTGTTTATAAGGGTGAAACTTTGATATACAGATACTATAACTTGGATGTGGCTTGGTATGTGGAAGGAATATTATAGTCCTATTGTGTTAGTATTGTATTTTTTTGTTTCAATATGTGTTGTCGCAGGAAATGCAAAAACCAGCCGATTATCGCAAATTATCGCTCAGGGTTCAAGTGTCAAGATAAGTTCTTAATTCAGGATCGGATCAGTGCACCCTATTGCTCTCTGACGGGCTACACGTAGAATTCCCTTAAAGTAAACACTTTTGAATCAGGACTATTGTCATGACAAAGTCACCCGGTCCTGCAATTTGCCCTGGTTGCTTACCCATAGTGGCTTTCTACCAGTAAACGCCCGCCTACCAGTGAACACCCGCCTTATGTTTCTTTGTAAGAGGTAGGGGTGTGACGAGTACAAATAATTCGGGTCGATTGCTCGCAGATAAACCTCGACTCGACATCGAGCCCTCGCGACATTTAGTATCCACCATAACAGGAAACGACATCCAATATGGCGGCTCCCGTAAATGAAAAAAATATAAAGATAAAAGCTTTGAATCGCTTGAATTAGCTATTGTCAGCACATAATATCAATATTATGTTACAAATGGTGGATTATGCGATTTAATGAAAGTAAGGTATGTTATTTATGTTTTATTGACTAAAAAACGTAACCGGTTCTATATGTTGTTTTGTGCACACGAGTAGTCGATCCTAAGAATTGGGGTCGAATTTTCGTGAAATTCGCCTCGCTCGTCGAGTGTCGACTGCTCGGTCGCACCCATAGTAAGAGGTCAAGGACAAATGCTTCTTTTTATCTACAGAATGGGAGTTCACTGGTATTTCCGATGTGTGGTAAAAACGGCCGATAAAAGAGATAAAATGTTAAAATAGAAAACTTTCTGAGAAATATATTGGACAGCACACTCCAAGTATTTATTGCAGTGAATGTCATTTGACAATTTAGTCATAGAGCAATATAGTCTAAAGCTGTTAATATCATTTAAATTCAAAATATTAATCACAGCATGGGCGTTCACTGATAGAATGCCACAAGAAGGGATACATGCAATGCATCTTGTGACCACAAGAACTTGTTACTGTTGCGACAGTCATAGTAATTGAAACGTTAAATGATTAATTTATATAAAATATGTCAGTAATTGATATCTACAAAGAAATATTAAGAATTAAAACATTAAAAATCTAACAATATTTCATAACCAATATACTAGAAATTTGTGTGCCTAACTCGTTAGTAGTAATAATGAGGAAATATGAGGTCGCAGAATTCCATAGGGGTTTTCTTACAATATATTTTGTAACCAGTTTCTTCAAATTTTATCACTGATTCATTAATATTGTTGAGGAAATTCACGGAATTCTATTGAATTTTCCAACAACCAAACCAATGTAATTCTATTTATGTACTAGTTGTGGGTATGAGTTAGCGTTAACAATTTTTCATGGTCATGAATTGCATCTAAGTCCCATAAAATACGGGAATCTGTGTGTTTTGGCTCACTTAAAGATTTGCTCATTTCAAATTGAGCCCCCTTCAATCTTGGTCCACTTCAAACTCGGCCCTTTTTAAAAAACTTATACAGCATAAATGCACTGATGTACAAGTGTTTTGTGTCATTCATCTACAAGCAGTATCTCTGTTTGTAAAATATAAATATTGTTGGGAAATTCACAAAATCTGTGACCTTAGTCAATGAGCATACATGAATATCAGTGAGTTGTACAAATGGGAGAATTTGACTTATTTGATATTCAACCAAATAGATATAAAAATCTTGATCTCTAAGCAGTATTTCTTTTATAAAATATGTTTGGGAAACTCACAGAATTCTGTGACTTCATATTTCTTATGGGCATAAGTGAATAGAAAGATTTGTACAAGTATGAAAACTTGAATTATTTGATCTTCACCTAAATAGACATTTACACATAATATACTTGATCTTCAAGCAATATTTGTGTAATCCTGTCAACAACAGACTTGTAACCTATTACAGCCAATCTATTACTATTACTATTACATTTGAAAATATTCAATCTATTACTATTACATTTGAAAATTTTAAATCTATTACTACTACTATTACTATTACTTTTGCATCTATTACTTCAATTACTTTCTATTACATTCTATTATAATTTGGCGCAAACTTGAGAGGTAATTTTAACACAGAAATAAAACCGACAGGATACTTTATACATCTAATTTTATTGAAAATGCTTCAGATTATGACATACAAGGATAAAATATCACAAATATAGCACTTGGTATATTTACAATTAAATAAATAGATCCCGTATTTATTCTATTTAAGAATGACCTGACTACTTGGAGAATTTATGAGAATTCTATACAAAGCCACTTAAGTGGTGTAAATTTTGTAATGAGAGGTATATCTGTCAAATTCTGTGAAAAGCTTTTTAAATGCTGAAAAATATGTTATTATCAGAAAATATTATCTGGGGAATATACATTGTTATCAAACAATTCTCATATTTATTCACTTTATGATGAATTGTTAGAATTGAAAAACTCTTATTATTATGAGAAATACTTGATGAGCAGTGTTTGCAAAAGAAAACACTGCATTCAAAGAACCCCTTTCTTTCAAATTCTTTGCTTGCAGAGCCCACCTCAAAATGATTAAAAAATGCCTGAAAATAAAACTCTGGTAATTTAATGTAAATCAGTGAAACAGCTAACGCATGCCAAAATGCTGCCCTTATTATACACAATAGTGTGTATAATAAGGGCATGTGTCACAGTTTCTCCTTACTCAGGCACATTTAGTTAATCCTTCGAAAGGTTGAATTAGCCTCTTTAAGCCTTTAATAATACCACCTCAAAGACAGTTGTTTTAGAACACTCAATCAAAGAGGAACAATTAAAGGTCCCTTGATGTTTCAGAGTTATTTTTTTCAACATTTGTGTGTTTTATTTAGTATTCTTTGATGAATCGGCGTGACTGTACTACCGTCGCCAGTAATTAGAATTATATATTGTGTTACCGTCGGCGGTGACACAAATATTTCATTCATTTACCGTCCAGATATTTCTACTTAATTTCCCAATGTACTCACCTTTGTTTGGCGAAATATTAGTTGATAGTTGTTTTACTGCAGATATTTTTGATTCACGTTTGGTTTGTTTGTTTCACAGGTATCACACACTAACTGAAAATTTAATATCTTAGCCATCGAAATAAGTTGAGAGAGAGAAAATATTATCTGTTCCAAAGTATTTATTTTGTGAGAAATGCAATAGCTACAGCATTGATTTGTGACAAATAAAGGAGTAATACAATAGTTGCAGATAAACAAACATCAATGTCAGTAACTTCAAAAAACACAATAGTTACAGATAAACAAACATTAAACAACACAGTTACTTAAAAAAACAATCACATTATAAATTGTCACACACCCATGAGGAACTACCTTCGATGCGCTTCAGGACTAGTTTCTATGGCATATTGGTCCTGAATCTCTTCCTGGGCAACCCAATAACACTTTTATTTGATCCTTTGGGCCTCCCTCTTTTTTTGGTAGGATGTGGCAATGAAACTCCATTCAGGTTTGGTGGGCTCCCATTCATGACATCTTCTTGTGTGTTTTCATCTTGTGCATAATCTTCTTGCAAGGGAGTTTCCTGTGTATTGTCATCTTCTGGAGCTTCCTCAATTTCTTCCACAAAATTTTCTCCTACACTTACTTCTATTGGAATGTCTCCAACTTGAGAGTATGTGCCTTCCTTCCAGGTGGCCAGTAATTGCTTTAGTTGGGCATGTTTTTTGTTGAAATCATCCATGCCCATGTTCTGCCATCAGAGTGACCATCTCAAGAGCAGTGGAATGTGCCACTTTGTATTTTTCATTTGTTGACAAAGTTTTCTTCTTCTTCCTTGGTGTTGCCTGGGAAATGGAAGACTGGAATTGCTGATTTAATGGAATCGTATTTAGAGCATTGTTGTACTGCCTTTTCCATCTTTCAGCCACTCCATCCAAAAGAAACATGTCCAAGCCCTTTTCTCTTCTTTGTGACAGTATATGACGGCAAGGAAGCATCATACATCTGAAGAATCTACAAGTGCAGCAGTCTTCAGTGGTAGTATATCTGCTGTCAGATTTTCTGCATAAGACTGTTGCACAAGTTTTCTGTTAGGATGAAACTTCAAGTGCTGGGCTATTTCATGCTCCGTCTGCTGATCCACTTTTCTGACCTTTGGATGATACTTATACTCTAGCTCTGTGACCTGATGATTATGGCTCAAGTCTCTACTGACTACTTCTAAGAACTGTCCATCAGTAGTTGCCCTGAATCTGATGGTGAATGGACAGCCAAGTTTTCCTGTAGTCTGGTTAGGTCTCTCACCCCTGGATCTAGATGTCAGCTTCTTCCCCCATGGTGACAGCAAAGTTTTAATTCTGCATACACCAACTCTTCCTTAAACTGTCTGCTAGGGTATTTTGACCTGGCTGCTTTTATTTTCCTGCAGTCATTTTTGACAGCTTGACAAAATTTTCCTTCTCAAATTGATCAATTTCAGTCTCAAGAGACTTGAAATCTGTGTATTTACTCCAACATCAAAAGAAGACATCTTGGTATCACCAGTGAAGTGTACTGAATGACAATGACAAATGACAGATTTGTGGGGCTATTTATACCCAAATAAGCATAATACATGAGTATATTGCAATTACTAGTTGTGGATTAATGCCAGTAGAATGCTCACTAAGTTTACACTTGTCAACATAGAAGTGCAATCATAGATCCAATCTAATTATCTCTGGCTGATGAATCCCACTTCAAAATATTCAGTTATGTTGACATTGATTTTGTCACAACAATGTGGTTGCAATCGAAAACAAATGGGGCTGTATTAGAGTAAATAAGTGACAACAGGATAGAAATAAACAATTAAAGGTGAGAGTTGATATTAATTGTCATTTTCCGTCATTATTGATCAAGTCCGTCGGCGGACTTGATTAATTCTTTGTTTACCGACGACGGTAACACAGATAACTATATTGGCAACCGTCGGCGGTAACCAAGTCACTTCGTTGATGAATATCAATACATTACATATTGATTATTTGAAAAGTTTATGTATGAAAGTTTAAAATTAATTTGACTTATGAGTTCTACAATTTTAATTCATTATTGTTTTGAAGTTTATTTAAAGTGATGATGTTATGACAATTCATTCATTATTGTATCAAAGTCCATTTAAAGTATTCATTTATATGAAAACTAATTCATTACAGAATTAAAGTCCATGTTAAGTAATCATTTTTCTGAAACCTCCTTCTGAAAAATAACAAAGGGTAACTTGTAATAGAAAAATAATAGAAAGTAATAGATGTAATAGATAGAATTTCAATCTATTACTATTACATTTGAAAAATTTCAATCTATTACTATTACATCGAAGTTGACTCCAATCTATTACTTTTCTATTACTTCTATTACTTTGTTTACAAGTCTGGTAAACAAACACACAAATAATTTAACGGCTTAGCTTCAAAACAATCACAGGTGGATTGGAAAACGATCACTTTTGGAACTGCTAATTGAAATGGTTTACAATAAAACACCTTTCATCTTAATATGTATGTGTAAGTTCAGTGTAAATAAATAACAAATTTTGAAGTGGGCCGAGAAGTCTATAAAACTACTACAGGAGGTTTTGCTGTTCTACAGTTTCACTATCATTTCATCAGTCAAAGTTAGTTAAGAAGGCTATTTCCTTAATTTTGTTTAAAGAGGAAACACATGATTTTATGTTAATGAGCCCGGGTGTGGATTTTTTTTTAATTTTGACATGCGTATAATTTGTAATTTGCATCTTTTATAGAAATTCATGAGTGTTGCCAATGATAACCATATTTTATTTTGCTTTCAAAATTCATGTATTATTTCATGTAACAAAATCGGGATTTTACTGCACCATATATTGAAAATTTTATTTTATCAAATGTATAACTATATGGGTTGCTATATATTTAAAATTGGGTGATTATTTGTTATTTATTTACACTGAACAGGCAAATAATTTGTAAACCATTTCAATTAGCAGTTCCAAAAATGATCGTTTTCCAATCCACCTGTGATTGTTTTGAAGCCAAGCCGTTAAATTATTTGTGTGTTTGTTGACAGGATTACACAAATATTGCTTGTTGGATCCTTATGAAAAAATTAAACAATGGATCTTGGTCCAACTTAGAACCCATTATATTTTGAGAACAATCTGGATCATTGTCTGGATACAAAGAAAATCAAAAATCCGGATTTTCAAGTTTACTTTTCTCTTATTGAGCCATGCTGTCTCAGTGCTGCTGTTTTGAATTGTTTTGGTATTAATATAAATGACTTTTTTCATATATTCTGCTATGACAAAAATGACTGTGTACTAGCCAATGGATTTTCTTCAAATACAAACCAGCACAAACTCCAGTGTTTTGTCTCTAAGATGATGTAAATGTCACATAAAATAAATAAATAAAATTCATCTTGAAAT